>JADMLD010000856.1:0-287500 GCA_017589585.1 Phylloscopus whistleri | reverse complement strand
TGTGCCATCTCACATCTCCAGCTGCTTCCATCCCATGATGTGCTACCTCCCATCTTGTGCCATATCCCACCATCTGCTTCCTCTGGCTGGGTGCCATCTCCCATGCACCATCTCCTATCACTTATCACCCCCCATCCCTTCTGTCTCCCATCATGTCTCGTTTCCCACTTTGTTCCACCGCCTACCCCATGCCACCACCTCCACCTCCTGAGAACCTCCTCGGGGCACACACACCATCCCATCTCCTGCCCAAAACCATATTGGCTTGGAAATGCTAATGGGAATCAAGCAGCAAACCCCAAACAGTGCACAAAGGTATGCAGCTCCCCACTGGAATTTCCAGTCTGAGGGACAGGCAGGAGCACCAAACTCAACACACCCTTTCCCTCCAACTGCTTTTCCTGGCCAGTAGCTGGGGCTTGGCCTGGGGTGGTTTCCTGGGGTTCCTGTTCCCTGCTCAGGGGCTGATGGTCAGCTGATGGTCTGGCAGAGGTACAGGAGTTCGTGTTGGTGCCTCTGCACTCTGAGCCCAGCCACGCAGCACAGGAGATCGATGCACTCTACGATGTCTACTACGATGTCATCAACAAATGGGGGATTAACGTAAGCAGTGCTGGGGAACTTGGCTCCTCCCCAGGGCAGCCAGGTGGGCAGATGGGATGAACGAGTCCCACGGGAGGCCTCTTGTACCCATCAGAGCAGGTGCCACCCCAGCAGCCTCCAGGCAGGGAGCTGCCGAATGGCCCTCCTGCCATTACTGGGGGCTCGTCCCTGCACACTGGGTCACCTCAGCGGGGTTTGCAGCCACCCCTTACGACTTTAGACAGCCCTTGCTGCCCTGTGATGTGCACGGGCAGGGACACAGCGCTCTGCCCTGCAGGACATAATCCTTTTGGGCGATTTCAACGCCGACTGCTCCTACGTGACCAGCTCGCAGTGGCCGTCCATCCGCCTGCGCTCCCTCAGCGCCTGCCAGTGGCTGATCCCCGACAGCGCCGACACCACCGTGGCCGACACCACCGACTGCGCCTACGACCGGTGGGGGCTGCGGCAGGGGCTGCCCCGGGGGGCTGGCACGGGGAGGGGGGACGGGCACTGACACCCCCGTGGTGCCTCGGCAGCATCGTCGCCTGCGGCACCGCCCTGCGCCGAGACATCCAGCCCGGCTCCGCCACCGTCAACAACTTCGAGAAGAAGTTCCACCTCCAGATCAAGGACGTGAGTGAGGGGCTGGGTGGGGCGTGAGCCCACCAGCGTTGGGATCTGCCCCACCGTGGCTCCTGGGAGCGTGGGAGGGCTCCCTGTTCCCAAGGGTGGCCTGACCCCAGCTGTTGTACTGAAGCAACCCTCCAGACTGAGCATTTTGGGGAATGGTCTAAATTTTGGGGGTTGGAGTGGAGCGTTGAGGTCCCAGCCAGCCATGACAGTGGCAGTGGGTCCAGATGAGCTCAGGGTTTATGAATTGGCTGTGGTCAGGGTGACTCTGCTCTCCCTCACATGCAGGCTTTGGCTGTCAGCGACCATTTCCCAGTGGAGGTGACCCTGAAAGCCCAGTGAGCCTGTCCCTGCACCAGTGGCTACCAGGACACCTCAGCACACGTCCCTCGTAGGAGTCCACGTGCCACTGGTGCCAGCCAAGCTGTCTACTGTCTCTGCAAGGAGTTCTTGGGCTCTTGTGGAAGTGTTATGCTTTCTGCTTCCATTAAAAATGAGCCTTTTCCTGCCTCTGCAGCTCTGGAAGGGAGGTCCCTTCAGTCTCCTCAGCAGCCCCTGGTGCCCCAGCCCCTCAGCTCCCTCCAGAGAGCCAAGGAGGTCCCCAGGGCTGGGGCACCTCCTGCCATCAAGAGACCCTGACCCATGGGGTGGGGAGCACTGCTTCCCTCTCAGCTGATGGTGGTAAAAGCCAGGACTCAGGGGCTGGGGGGCTCCAGGCTTTCCAGGGTGCAGGATGCTCTTCAGAGGGTGCTCACACCCTGAGCGAGCCTGCCTGGCTGCGGGGCTGTGACAGGGCGCTGACAGAGAGGGTGGGGGGAGGACGTGAGTCAGTTCCCAGGGGGTTTGGTGCTTCCCAAGGGGTTTCGGTGCCGACACAGCACCGAGTGACACAGGACTCACCCCGAGACTGGGTGTGAGGATACCAAACCTGGTGGCACATGAGAGCCTGGCAAGTCCTGGCACGAGCAGCCGTCAGAGGCAGCGGCCCCGTTGTCATCCTGGGGCGATGCCACGGGCCATGGAGATGCCCTGGACTGGCACGGGGAATGCCAGCCCTCCTGGGGCTACTTTGAGTCACCAGTGGGGCTGCTCTGGGTGACACTGGGGCTGCTGCAGGGGTTTGCAGCCATCCCCTCTTGCTGGGGCTGGTGGTGCTCACCTGCCTGACCCACACACCGGCCATTTCCTTCTCTTCCCTCTAATTACACCATCTTCCCTCTAATTATGGCAGCGCCCTTCACCTCCTGCCTGGCCACCATGCCCACCCTGTGACCCAGGTGCCACCCCAGATGGCAGCCCCCCAAGTCCCACATGCCCATCCAGTCCCACGGGGATGCCCCAGCATTTCCAAGTCTCCCTGTCTGTCTTTTGCTGTGTCAGCACAGGGACGGCTGGGCTGGCCCCACCCTGTCTCCCTGTGGGATTTTTGGTTTCCCAATGTGGGAAGGAGCTCAGAGTTATGCCAAAACCCCCCCGGGGGTGTCCGACTCATCCTGCTTTGCCGGCACCTGGGCTGGGAATAAAGCCGCCCCTCCTGCTGCCGGGAGGGCAGAGGTGCCGCGCACTCAGCAAGGCGAGGACGGGTCCGGGCTCAGCGCCTTCAGCTGCCAACCAGGTAGGGCTGGGGTGAACTGGGATGAGTTGGGATAAGGAGCCGCCAGCAGTGGGGGCTGTGGTGGGGTTTTAAGGATGTGGAACAGCCTGGGGTGCCTGGAATGCTGGCGGTGGTGGATGGGGCTGGTGGGCGGTGAGGACGTCCTGGTGGGGGAGTGGAGCTGGGTGATCCCTGGAGCTGCAAGAGGCAGACTCACAGCGGTAGGACAGGATTTATCTTCTTCTGGGACTGGTGAGCTGGCAGACTGCCCACACCAGCTCTGCAGCCTGCTCTGGGCAATGCCCACCATGACACACTGTCACACCCCAGGACTTTGGAAGGATCTACATGTTTTTTCTTCTACCCCAAATCCAAAATAGTGTTCCGAGTTCATCTCCCATCCCTGCATCCCTGTGACCCAGCATTGATCCTGGAAGAATGGGGACTGTGACACTGGGATTGTCCCTGCTGGCTGTGGCTCTCCTGTGCCCAGCCACTGCCATGCTGCGCATTGGTGCCTTCAACATCCAGGCCTTCGGTGACACCAAGATGTCCAACAAGGAAGTGGCAGAGATCATCATCAACGTGAGTAGTGCAGCCAGTGCACTGTGAAGATGGGCTGTGTGCTGGGACAGACCCCAACACGGCTCCTGTGCCAGAGATGTGGGGATGTGGCTGAGGACGGGATGGCATGGGCAGATGGAGGCTTGGTGGGGTGTCAGGCACAGCCCACAGTCCCTCTGAGCCCTCCCTGGGGACACCTGCCCTGGCACCAAGGGCCATGCAAGTGCCCGTGGTGCTGAAGCCAGAGCCATGTGCCTGGCTGGGAGGTGTGTGGGAGGCTGGCCCTGAGCTGTCCCCCTGGCCCGCAGGTCCTGCGCCGCTACGACGTGGTGCTGGTGCAGGAGGTGCGCGACTCCGACCTCAGCGCCGTCACCGAGCTCATGGAGCAGCTCAACAGGTACAAGAGGGGCTGGGGCTGGGATGGCAGCACCAGCAGGGAAAGCCAAGCTGGCTGAGCAGTAAGAGGGGAAAAAACCAGTTGTTCATCAACAGAGGGTTTATTTTTGGAAAGAATAGGAGAAGCGTGCTGGGGCAAGGAGGAGGCACTGAAAAGAACACCGGGAATAACCCAGAGAAGGGAATGGGGATACAAGGGGTACAAATCCCTTCGGAAAGCTGTAAGCTCACCAGAGCATGCAGGATGGAAAGGAACTACAGCTCTGGCCAGCTCTGTCCCCAAAACCCAACAGGACAGGGCAGAAGCAAGAGGAGGGGAGGAAGGGACAGGCAGACCTTGCACCCCAAGACCCAGCAGGGTGACCCCGGGATGGACCCAGCAGTGGACGATGCTTTGAGGGGGGTGGTTCTGGCACCCTAGCAGGAAAAGGGACTGATGGGGTGGGCTAAAGCTGACCACAGCAGGGTGGCAGCCCCTCCACCAGCTGGGTGCTGACCCTGTTTTGGGAGAGGGCACAGCTCAGGACCACACAGAAGCCACTGCTGCTGTGTCAAAAGGCAGCCAGTGCTCCTGAGCAGGTGCACCCAGCCCACGTCCTCACCCTTCCGTGTCCCCTCCAGCACGGCCACAAAGCAGCCAGGGCAGGGAGGGTGACGCTGAGTGCTGCAGAGCCCCAGGCTGCTCACTGACCTAATTTAGCTCTGCTGCAAATGAAGGTGAGGAATGTCCCTGCCGAGAAAGGGTGGCAGGAGCTGCCCCACATCATGCTGTGTCAAGGAGCCACCTAGGGGAGAGGCACTGGGGGCTTCAGAGCTGCTGTACCTCATGTCACCCCACAACCAGGGCACAGTGACCCATGGGGACTGTAGAGCAGGACCAGCTGGTGCAAACCCTGGGACCACCCAGCTCCTGGACGTGCCAAAGCCAATCCAGGATGGTCCCAGCCACATCACCATCCTGCCTTTTGTCTCTGCAGTGCATCCACATCCCAATACGACTACGAGATCAGTGGCCCCCTGGGACGGGAGAACTACAAGGAGATGTACCTGTTTATCTACAGGTAATGGGGCTGGCAGTGCTGCTGCCTGTGCCATGGCACTGCAGGGCCACCAGCACCACGGAGGGGACACAGGGGCTGTGCCAAGTCCCAGGGTGACCCTTCTGTTCCCACAGGACAGATGTTGTGTCTGTGGTGGACACCTACCAATATGAGGACCCCCAGGATGTCTTCAGCCGGGAGCCATTCATCCTGAGGGTCTCAGCACCCAGCACCAGTAAGTGGGGGAACAAGTGGCCGTGGGCTGTGGCGTGGGGTGGCCGTGGGGCTGACATCCCTCTCCCCTGGCAGAGGTGAAGGAGCTTGTGCTGGTGCCCCTGCACTCAGCCCCACACGATGCTGTCGCTGAGATTGATGCACTCTACGACGTCTACCTGGCCATCATCGACAAGTGGGGGACTGATGTGAGTGTCACCAGCACTGGGGGGGCACTGAATTGGGCACTGAGCCCCAGGGACTGTTTGACCCACACGGGGACCCTGAGGCGAGTGCCACTGGTGCAGGAGTGGCGGGGTGGGAACCCCAGGGCAGGGCTGGTGGCAGGAACAGCCCATCACCCACATCAGGAGCCTCCCATCTGCCCTGCAGAACTTGATGTTCCTGGGGGACTTCAACGCCGACTGCTCCTACGTCCAGCCCAGCGACTGGACATCCATCCGCCTGCGCACCAGCGACCTCTTCAAGTGGCTGATCCCCGACAGCGCCGACACCACCGTGGGCAAGTCAGACTGTGCCTATGACAGGTGAGAGCTGCCACCACGGCACCACTGTCCCCTCCCTGGCACCCCCTGCCTGCCCTGCACTGCCAGCAGGGGCACCCACCATCCACCCACACCTCCCCTGCAGGATCGTGGTGTGTGGCAACAAGCTGAAGAGAAGCATCGTGTCCAGCTCAGCTGGTATCTACAATTTCCAACGTGCTTTCCAGCTGGACCAGGAGGAGGTGAGCCAGGATGACACATCTGGGGTTCTAGCAGGCATCAAAGCTGAGCTGGCCCAGGCTGCAGGGCTGCCCTTGTCTCTTCGAGGGGCTCAGGGTGACAAGGGACCCAAGGGTGGAAACAGGACAGGGGATTTGGGGTCACTGCTTGTTCCTATTGCCTCTCCATGAGAAGTGCCACAACTGGAGCCTTGTGTGTCAAATGTCTTGGGGCTGGGGACAGCGTGCCTCCTCCAGCAGGCAGAAGGTTCTGGCAGGGCAACTGACTGCCCTGCCAGCCCCGTGAGTGGCTCACTGACCATCTCCCACCTCTTGCCCTCCTCCAGGCCCTGGCAGTCAGTGACCACTACCCAGTCGAGGTGAAGCTGGCGGCCTGAGCTCCTCCTGCAGGCACAGACCAGGATGCAGCTCCAGCTCCCACCACCAAGCCCCATGAAGGTGTTCCACTCAGCCCCACCCACAAGTCCTGTGCATGGGCTGCCCCACATCCCAGTCTGGAGAAGGATGGCAGCTGGCTGTGCCCAGACCCCTCAGCCCACCATGAACCAGAGCCTGGGGACAGGCCACCAGCCAGGACACTGTGACCACAGACAAGCCACGGAACAAAGCATCCATCTCCTACCTCATTGAAGATTTATTGACAAACCTCATTTCACAATTAACTGTTGGACAGGAGGGAGGGCATCCAAGGACCGTCAGGCTCAGGCCACAGCATATGGAGACCATGTCCCTGTCCATTCCTGGGGGCTGTGTGGGCTCTCCCTGCCCTCGGGGAAGGCAGCAGTGGTGTCAGGCACTCTAGAGGCACGAAGGGAAGGGGCAGCAGGGGCGGCTGTGGGAGCAGGTGGCACACGTCACCGATTGCTGGCACTGCAGGTGGCTTCGCTGTGAGACCAACAGCTGCTGCAGCCTCTCAGAGGGTGACTCGACCTCCCAGGGGCCAGCTGGATCCTCAGCTCTTCCTCTTCTTCAGCATCTCCATGTACTTGCGAAGGGACTTCTGGATGGACTCTTTGGAGACAAAGGTGACGAAGTTCTTGATGTCCTCCTCGCGGTGAGCCACCAGGCGGTCCAGCACCGCCTTCCTCATCATGGTCTTGGTGAGCTGGCGGGCGTGGTCTGCAGAGAGGACACCAGGGGTGAAGGACATGCCCTGTCCTCACCCCTGACCAGCTCTCAGTGCCACCAAAGGCAGGTCTGATGGGGAGGGATCACACAGCAAAGTGCACTTGGAAGCAGCAGGGGAAGGGGTAAGAGAAACCCACCAGCTGGGAGCTGAACTGGATAAATTCTCATGCAATAAATTATGGCTGTGCTGCTCAGTGGGGAAATGACTGATCTACTGGCAAAGACGACAAAAAGTTGGGTACCTGCTGCTCTCTGTGCCCTCCAGAGCCCAATATCCACCTCCAATACACACCAGTAACCAAACAAAATTCCTTCTTACTTGAAACTGCTGTGGCTCTAAGCTCTCCTGAATCAATCCCTGCAGGACAGTCTGCTCCTGCCAACCATGCTGTACAAAAGCCAGCAGGATTTCCCTCGAGCTCATGCCTGGGCCTGTGCCATTCCACATGGATTTGTGGATGCTGCTGGAGCAGCAGGGGCTGGTGGAGCTGGCTGAGGCCTCGAGCACACATCTGCTCACACCCTCACAGAGCCAGGTGCAGTGATGTGGCAGCACATGTGCTGCACAGATGTTCTATTCATGCACTTAGTGACAGTGAAATGAGGACTGACCCCCTCCATCCACACACTGGGAACCCTGAACTGCTCCAGCACCCGGGTGCTGAAGCCATCTCCACCCAGACAGTTCTGGTTTAGGGGAAGGATCTGCATGGGACCTCCTGGAAGTCAGGAGAGGGCAGAGCTGAGACATGCTCCCCAGTCTGGGGAGTGAGGTGTCACTCTAACACCAGGACAGCAGGGAGGAGAGGGGGCATGGGCTGGGACAGCTCAGATCTGTGGAGAGCCCTCTCCCAGCCCAGGAACTTTGTGCTGCAGTCACAGAGCAGCCCAAACACACGACGCCTGTGCTGTCTGCCTGTCCTCATCCACACCCCCACCACCACCATCGAGAGTGCCAAGGGTTGGTTCAGACCACAAAAGCAGCCTGGCAGCCACCCAGGAGCTCTCACCCAGCCTGTTCACTCAGCTCCACGGCAGCTTTCCTGGGCTAACACCTGCACTGACAGAGATTCTGTTTGTCTGTGGAGCTCAGACACCTCCAGACTGACTCAGCAGGGCTGGCAGGATGAGCTGAGCTGGAGCCACGTGCCCTGAACGTTAGCAGAGTGTCCCTCTCCGTTAGCCCAAGGCTACCAGGACTGCTGGGCTGAGCTTTCCTACCTCCCAGCCACCCAAACCTCCCCTTTTAATGGGAACTGTCACACAGCTCCCAGGCACCAGCCCTGCCATCTCTGCTTCCCACTCAGACCAGGTTCCCTCTGCTTCTGCCAGAGGTTTACCAGGAAGGGCCAGCCACTGTGCCATGACAGCTGCAGCCTTCTCCATGAGCTTCTCCTCTGGCACCAGCTCATCCACCAGGCCCAACTTGAGGGCCTCAGGTGCAGGGTGGAGGCAGCCCAGCTGGAGGGAGCGCTCAGCAGTCCGGTGTCCCACAACATTCACAAAGGTCTCCTTAAACCTGCAAGAGATGGGAGGGAAAGCCATGCTCAGGGGCAGCTCACCCAGACACCAAGAGCTGACAGCACCCTGGTCCCACTCCTCAGGCTCGGTGCTCAGAACAGCAGCTGTGGGCTCAGTCACGGTGTGAAAATGGTGTGAGAACAGCCATTCTTGGTAGTACCCCAAGAGTTCCCTCTCCTCTGCATGAGAGCTGCTCTTTTTACTCTCAGTGCTTGTGGGTACCCACTTGCTGGGACTGAAAGCTCCTTCCCAACAGCACCTTTATACATTCCTAGGGCAAACAAAAGCCTGTGTGTCAGTATCTTAGTGCCCCTGTGCTTTCAGAGAGCTCCACACCACCGTGGATTTTGCAGGTACACAGTGTGTACCCAGAGAAAAGCCTACTCCCAGACTGAGCCTGACCCACGAGATCTCCCAGCACTAGTTCTGGAGTTAACTGCAGGGCCAGAACAGAGATCCTTGTTGGTGCAGGAGGTGAGGACATTCTGCAGCCTGAAAGATTTTCAGATACGTGCAGGGCAGGACAGAAAGGAGCTGTCATCTCCTGCAGCTGCACATACCTGACCCCTGACACACAAACCACACTGCCACGACCAGCTGAACTGGCATTTGTCCTTGAAGATGAATTCTTTCTAGAGACCTACACATGACACCAGAAGTGGGAGGCACTGGCCTACCAGAAGGGAGCCACAATGCCCAGCTGGGCTTCGTTCAGGCCGATGCTGAATTTGGGGTTCTCTGCCATGATCCTGTAGTCACACGACAGGGCGATAAGGCAGCCCCCAGCCGGGCTGGACCCCTGGCAGAGAGAAGGACAGAGTGAGTCCAGGACATGGTTACAAACACCCCCCAGCCTTGCTGATCACTCCAGAGCGTGGAAGGCACCAGGAAGACAGAGCAGATGTCCCCCAAATTTCTGATCACCTGATTTGATACAGGCCTAAAGAAGATTGCTGATGTTTACCCAGGGTTTCATGGAATCACAGGAGGGTTTGGGTTGGAAGGCACCTTTAAGCCCATTTCATTCCAAGCCCCCTGCTACAGGCAGGGACACCTTCCACTAGATCAGGTTGCTCAGAGCTCCATCCAGCCCGGCCTCAGACACTTCCAGGGATGGAGCAGCCTCAGCTTCTCTGGGCAACGTGCTCTAGGGCCTCACCCCCCTGACAGGGAAGATTTCCCTGCCATTTGTGACCATCTTTTCCACGGCTCAGTGCTGCTCAGCCCTGCACTGGATGCCTGAGAGCAAACCCAAGAGCCTTCAATGGGGGGCCGTGCACAGACACCACCGTGAGCTGCCAGGGCAGCACCGCCCTGGAAAAGGAAAACAAGACACCAAAAAACGTAACGACCCATCCACGGACACGGAGACTCCAGCAGCACCTCCCTGCTGGCCAGGAACCCCAGCTGGAGGAGCAAAACCTGCTGGAAATGCTGACAGGCTGCTGTAACCCAGCAGTGCCTGCAGCTCACACAGAGCCTGCAGCATCCCACGCTTCCACACTTCCCCACAGCCCACGGGATTGACAGACACGAATTTCGCCCCAACACCCCAAGAGATGCATCCCTGGATGAATTTCAGCCTGGTTTTTCAGTTCTCCCTGCCCACAGAGTCCAAAGCAGGCGCAGCAGGTGACAATCCCTCCCCAAGGCACGTACGTTGACTGCAGCCACTGTCACCATGCTGGAGCCGTAGAGCCGGAGCCACATCTCCTGCACGGCTCTCCAGAACTCGGTGTAGTGCTCCACGCTCTTCCCAGACATCTCCGTGATGTCCAGGCCAGATGAGAATATTTTGGGGACAGCCTGGATTGGGAAAAGACAGCTGTCAGTCACTGAGAGTCACAGAGAAGGAAGGACCCTTTAGCTCTCGGCCTGGCAGCTTGAGGGAAGGGAAAGTGATGAATGTGTGAGATAAATCAGGGTCTTTTGGGGTCCTGAAAACATCTCCCCAGTGCTCCCACAGCCTGGGTTATCCCTTTACCATGGCCTGCAGTGCTGGGCCTCTGCTTGAAACATGATTTCTCATTGTCAAGGTCCCTGACAGGCAGAAGCTCATGGAGAAGGCTGCAGCTGTCATGGCACAGTGGCTGGCCCTTCCAGGTCCAGCCACACAGCACAAAACCTGTCCTGTCCCATTCCCAGGCACCACCTTGTCCCCACAGCACAGCTGAAAATAAGCACTGGCATCTCCCAGCAGCTCCCTGTGGGTGAGCCTGCAGATGCCACAGGATGTGTCAGGTTGGCAGATAAGCAGATTTGATTTTCGTGACAAAGCACAACGCTTGCTTGTCATTCTTCTGCTAGAAAAGGGCACAAAAGAAAGGTCATGGCCCTTCCAAGAGCCCCCTGCCCTCCTCCCAGAGCCAGTCCAAGGTGCCTGGGGACCCCCTGTGCCAGTGACCCAAACAGGAACAAACTCTTACAGAGGTGATGATCACACCCCGGCAGGCTCGGTTGTTCTCCAGCTTCTCCAGGCTTATGGAAAACTCTGTGAGGAACTCCAGGCTGAGGCTGTTGACTGGGGGACTCTTGAATTTCATCATGGCAACGCCTGTGCAGGGTAAACACAGGGACATCAAACCCCCCCCAGCAGCTCACACTGCCCTGCCCAGGGGAGCTTCACCCACCTCCCTGTTTCCCTCTCCAAACTGTGTCTTCCCACTCCCACCCAACAGCACTCCTGGTTATTTAACAGCTTCCAGGGCAGCAGAGCCAAGAGCAAGGTCCTGTCTTTGCCCAGATCCACCCACAAGGCAGGGTCACCCAGCGGGTGGTGGACCTGGAGCACAGAGCAGGCCATGCCTGGTGGCACCCCACGTGTCCCAAAGTCCAGCCACCTTCCGGGTCACAGTGCCCAGCAGTTCCCTCCTCTCTGGGCTCAATGGGGGAGGTCGAGCCTGCAGCTTCTGTCACAGCAAACTGCCTGTGTCCAGGGGGGTCACACACCTGCTGGAGCCTGTCAGCACCACGGGAGGGGCTCTGAGCCCTTGTCCCTGCCCAAACTGCACTCTCTGAGTGCTTAGCCTGGGTGCTGCAGCCATGCCCTGCTGGGAACAGCATGAGAACACACCCAGGCACCTGAAAGCAGGACCTGGGAAGCCACCAGCAGAGGAACCCTGATTCAGTGCAGGGACACAGCCCCATGACAGCTATTCCTGGCAGCCAGGTCACAGAAACCCCAACAGCCCCTCCCTGACAGTGCACTGCCACTCTACCAGGTACCCAAACCAGGGACCCCCAGAGAGGGTACAACGCACAGGCAGGGGACAATGACAGCCAGGCAATGACAATGACAGCCAGGATTTGCCTGTAGCACCAACCACCCGAAGTGCCCACTCAGGTGAGACTCCCAACCCCAAACGCTTCTCCCTGAGGCTCCTAAGCAGCTGCAACATCTGGGGCTTTGGTGACTTCCCATGCCCAGAGCCACGCGTGCCACGGGACAGGGGCGGAAAGGACCCTGCCCCACAACGCTGCGTGTTGAGGGTGACACCGCCGAGGTGCCGCCCGCCGTACCTGAGCTCTCGTCCAGCTCCACCTGGATCTTGTTGTTGCTGAAGGAGCGGCACGGGGCCAGCGGGAGGCCGGGGGGCTGCGGGGGGCTGGGGGGCGGCCGGCTGGCCCTGTCCCACGGCGGGGGGCGGCAGCACAGGGGCAGCACACCTGGGGGACACAGACAGGTAAGGGCGGGAGGAGCACAGCCCGCACGGGTGTGGGGTGCGCTCCCTCAGAGCGCTCTGCACGGCCAGGGGGGACGCGGGGACACCCCGACCCACGGCAGCGGGACACGTGGAGCACCCCGACGGTGAGGGGGTACCCTGGCGGGAAGGGAGGGGCACGGAGCGGCAGCGGGGGCTCGGGGACACGCCGAGCCCGCCGCAGGGAGCGGTCGGGGCAGGGTCCGGGCGCACCTGAGCGGCCGATCCGGCGGGC
Source organism: Phylloscopus whistleri (assembly GCA_017589585.1). Taxonomy (NCBI): domain Eukaryota; kingdom Metazoa; phylum Chordata; class Aves; order Passeriformes; family Phylloscopidae; genus Phylloscopus; species Phylloscopus whistleri. The sequence goes on along the minus strand of JADMLD010000856.1, from coordinate 275,148 downwards.
GAGCGCGGCGGCCGCCATCTTGTGCCCGGCTCAAGGGTAAGGGGCGCGGCTGGGGGCGGGGCCTGCGGGGGGCGGGGCTGAGGGAAGGGCGGGTCCCGCCGCCTCGCGTTGAAGCCCCGCCCAGAGCCCGAAAGCTCCGCCCACCGGCGGCGCTGCGGCGCGCACGTGCTGCCCCCTCGTGGTGGCGCTGCCGCACAGCCCTGCCCCGCCGGCACTGACCGCTCCGTCCGACCTGCTCTGTCCTGTCCTGCCCTGTCCTGCCCTGCCCTGTCCTGCCCTGTTCTGTCGTGTCCTGTCCTGTCCTGGTCCTGTCCTGCCCTGTCCTGTCCTGTCCTGGTCCTGTCCTGCCCTGCCCTGTCGGCACTGACCGCTCCGCCCTACCTGCTCTGTCCTGTCCTGCCCTGCCCTGTCCTGTCCTGCCCTGTCCTGCCCTGTCCTGCCCTGTCCTGTCCTGCCCTGTCCTGTCCTGCCCTGCCGGCACTGACCGCTCCGTCCTACCTGCCCTGCCCTGTCCTGTCCTGTCCTGCTGGCACTGACCACTCCGTCCTACCTGCCCTGCCCTGTCCTGTCCTGTCCTGCCCTGCCGGCACTGACCGCTCCGTCCGACCTGCCCTGTCCTGTCCTGCCCTGTCCTGTCCTGCCCTGCCCTGTCCTGTCCTGTCCTGTCCTGTCCTGCCGGCACTGACCGCTCTGTCCTGCCCTGTCCTGTCCTGTCCCTGTCCTGTCCTGTCCCTGCCCTGTCCTGTCCTGCCCCTGTCCTGCCGGCACTGACCGCTCCGTCCTGCCAGCCCTGCCCTGTCCTGTTCCTGAACTGTCCTGTCCTGATCCTGCCCTGCCGACACTGACCGCTCCGCCATACCTGTCCTGTCCTGCCCTGTCCTGATCCTGTCCTGTCCTGCCCTGCCGGCACTGACCGCTCCGTCCTACCTGCCCTGTCCTGTCCTGTCCTGTCCTGCCCTGTCCTGTCCTGCCGGCATTGATCGCTCCACCCTACCTGCCCTGTCCTGTCCTGATCCTGTCCTGGTCCTGTCCTGCCGGCACTGACTGCTCCGTCCTGCCAGCCCTGTCCTGGTCCTGGTCTTGTCCTGCCAGCACTGACAGCTCCATCCTACCTCTCCTGCCCTGCCCTGCCCCACTCTGTCCTGCCCTGCTGGACTGACCGCTCCGTCCTACCTGCCCTGTCCTGCTGGCACTGACTGCTCTGTCCTACCTGTCCTGCCTGGTCCTGGTCCTGTCCTGCCGGACTGACCACTCTGTCCCACCTGCCCTGCCCTCTCCTGCCTGCGCTCCCGGGCCTGTCCCCCCTGCCCTGCATCCAGCCGTGTGCCCAGGGTCCCGCACACACCTCTCCCCACCTCGCAGCCGAATATCCCCGGCCCGGCCCCTGCCGCGGGACGCCGGAGCCCCGGGAGCTCTGGGCCGGGGCCAGCCGCCCCCGCAGAGCGCTGGGAGCCCCGGGGCTGGGCCGTGCCAGCGGCGGCTGCGGATCTCATCACGGTGAAAGCTGCTGGGGGGACAGCACGGGGGCCGGGGCCGGCCTTGCCGTGCAGGCAGAAAGCGTCCGGCAGCGGGATGGCGGGGATGGCGCTGCCCCTCTGCCTGATCCTCGCTGCCGCCCTGCAGGGCGGCCTGACCCGGGCACCGGGGCCCCCGGCCCGCCCCGGGCCCCTGTTCCTGCGGCTGCGGCGCCTGGAGGAGCAGGTGGGTGCCTGGGGAGGGGAAGGGGTGCTGCCCAGCCTGTGCCCGGCACATGGGGACGTAGGTTCACCCCACATCATCCCACTCCCTTGCAGTTTCTCCGGCTCCAGGAGGTGACACTGAACCACCTCCAGAGCATCGCCAGCAACTACAACATCTCCTACAACATCGATGGACGTTTCCAGGCACTGGCGGAGCAGGCGGAGGCGGCCGAGGCTGCCCGGGCCGCCCTGGGTGCCGAGCTGGCCCGCCTGGCCGCGGCCGGCCGGCGGCTGCGCCGCAGGCTGAAGAGGCTGGAGGGGACGGTGGGTGCCCTGAGCCCACCACACCGCCTGCTCGCCCACCCACCGTCCGCGCTGGTGGCGGCTGGCACCGAGCCGCACGGTCTGCCAGACACTGCCGGGAGCCCGCTGGAGCAGCAGCCGCCGGGCCAGGCTGTCCGCAGCGGCCCCAGCCCTCCCCGCCCGAAGAGGAGGCGGTGGCAGCAGCACCGGCAGGAGGAAGGGCACTGGCGGCCGGCGGATGCCGGGCCTGCTGGAGCTCCCGGAGAGGATGAGGAGACCCCTGGCGATGCAGCACCAGGACCCCAGACCACGGCTCCGGCCCCCCAGGAGCAGCCCCCAGCCCCCCAGCAGCCGGGAGAGGGCAGGTACGGCCCCCCCGCCCCGCTGCCCACCTCCCCCGCCTGCCGCAGCGGTGCCGTCCTGCTCTTCCCCGACACCTCCGCCGAGCGCGGGGCCGTGCTGCGGCTGGGGCCGCACCGGGGGCTGCGGGCGGTGTCACTCTGTGCCTGGCTGGCCACCCCAGCCCCTCGCCTCGGCGCTCTCCTCTCCTACGCCACCCAGGACGGGCACAGCGAGCTGGCCGTGCGCGGCCAGGCTGGGGATCGCCCCGGCTCTGCGCGTTTCATCGTGGGGGACGGGCAATTTCGGGAGCTGCCGGTGGTGCCGCTCCTGGATGGCAAATGGCATCACCTGTGCCTCAGCTGGTCCTCCGGCCAGGGCCGGTACCGCTTCTACGTGGACAGGAGGCTGCTGGCTGCCGGCTCCGGCTTCCAGCAGGGCTATGAAATTCCCGCTGGTGGCTCGCTGGCGCTGGGCTGGGGGCAGGACGGCCCCAACGCGGACTTGGGCACTGCAGAAGCTTTTGTGGGTCAGCTGGGCGGCTTGGCTCTCTGGAGACGGGCTCTCCTGCCCGGGGAGGTGGCCAGGATGGCGACCGGGCGGGGAATGCCCCGCGGCCCCCTGCTCACGCTGGCCGATGCCTCCCTGCAGGGCGGGGTGCGGAGGGTGCCGTGTCCCTGCCTCCAGCGCTGCCTTTGACGAGGCTGGCAGCAGGAATGCTGCCGGCTACCGGCGGTCACGGCTGGCTCACCGTGCCGCTCCCGACATGAGCTGAATCGTCCCAGGGTGATGGGACACCCGGCAGGGAGAGCGCCTCAGGACCGGCACCACCGGACCGGGGGCGGGAAAGGGAAAGGCGTCTTGGCGGCCAGTACGGCAGAGGTGGGACCAAAGCCACCTGCTCCCAGAGGATGTACAGCCCATGGTTCCAATTAAAATGCTCCGAACATTAGAGAAACTTAATTTACTTCTGTGCTGCTCGTTCGCTGTAGCGCTCGGTGCCGCTCACAGCCGGGCAGGAGCTGCTCAGCACGGGCAGCCGGAGCCTGAGTCAGAGCAGGGGAAGCGGAGCACGGGACAGCCCGTGACCGAGGTGGGACAGCCCGTGACCGAGGTGGGACAGCCCGTGACCGGGGTGAGCCAGCGCTGCCGGAGCAGCCGCCGCCGGTCCCGTGCGCGGGGCTCCTTGGCGGGGCAGGGCTTTCTGCCGAGCTATGCTGCTCCAGGGGGTTCAGGCAAAGCACACTCCCTCCCGAACGTCTGCTCTGCCGAATTCTGTGCCTGGAAAGCCGCAGCAGCGCCGGCTCCGGCCGTTCCCGGAACCCCGTGTTCCCAGAGCCCGGGGGGGACGGCAGGGCCGTGCTGCCGGCTGAGTTTGTGTGGGGAAAAGCCTCCCGGCAGCCTCATAACTTCTCGGGCCGCCGCCACCGGGGTCCCGCTCAGCCCATCCCACCCTACCCTATTCCGTTCCATCCCGTCCCTCCCCGCAGCGGCTCCGGGCGCGGGGCCCCGCCGGAACTACAACTCCCATGGTGCCTCGGGGCGCCCCCGGCCGCCCTGACGGCCACGTGATGCCGGCGGCGGCGGTCACATGAGCCAGCGGCGGGGCAGGCCCGGCGGAGGAGCCGCCGCCGCCCCGCATGGCCAACGTCGCCAAGAAGGTGTCCTGGTCCGGCCGCGACCGCGACGACGACGAGGACGGGCGTGCGGGCGAAACCACCCCGCTGCTCAACGGGACCGGCCCGGGTGCGGCGGGCAGCGGGCGGCAGGTGGGTGCCGCCCCCGGGAGCGGGGGGCTCCGCGGCGGGGGGAGCGCGGGGAGGGCTGGGGCCGCGGGGCGGGCTCGTGTCCGCGCCCCTTCCCTCCCTTCATCCCTTCCCGGTGGTGTTTGACCGCGCTGGTTGCCCCGGGGCTGCGCGGGGGCGGCCGGGGTCGCTCCGGGCTCCCCCGGGCTGGGAAAGCAGAAGCTGTGGGGCCCCGGCGCGGGGAGGGGCCGGGGGGAGCCGGGGCACGGGTGGGGGAAAAACTGAGCGTGGGACTGAGTCAGTGCCCGGCTCCATCCCTGCCTGCCTCCGCCAGGGACGGTCCCGGCCGCGGGGCCCTGCTCCTGCCGCTGGGGCTGCTCCCCTCACCCAGGGAATCACGGCGTGGTTGGGTTGGAAGAGACCTTAAAGCTCGTCCTGTCATACCCCTGCCGAGGGCAGGGACACCTTCCGCTATCCCAGGTTGCTCCCAGCCCTGTCTGATTTGGCTTTGGACACTTACAGGGATGGGACAGCCACAGCTTCTCTGGGCACCCTGTGCCAGAGCCTCCCCACCCTCACAGGGAGGAATTTCCTACTGACACCTCATCTGTGCTCCTTTTCTTTAGTTTGAAGCCATTCCCCCTTCGTTCTGTCTGCGTCTGTCCGTGTAAAATTAACTCCTACTCAATGAATTTCTGCTAAAAATGTCTTTCTGTGAGGGCCTGGTGCCTGACCTGCTGCTGCTGCCCAGATCAACAGGCAGGGCCCAGACACAAGAGCCTCTGACACTGGAGGGTGTCCTGGGGGATGTGTGGAGCTACCCTGGCAGAAAGCAGGTCCAAGGTGGGCCATGCCACTTCTGGCAGGTTAATTTGGGGTAATTAAGTGAGGAGAACTTCTCTCCAGGGTACCTCAGGCTGCCTGCCTGGCAGTCTCTCCCCCACACGCAGCCCAGTGAGGAAAACTGAGGCACTCAGTGCCTGTTCCAGGGTGGAGCTGAGGGCAGGTGGGCTCTGCTGGGCTGGGCTGTGGGTGGGGTGTCAGGATGGGATTGTGGAGCACTTCTGTGCCAGCACCAGGTGGGACAGGCATTGCTTCCAGGTGGCACCACCCTCGAATTTCCTGTGGGGAGTTTTCTGGGAGACCTGAGCTTAGACAGGGAGGAGCAGTGCCAGGTTCTGGCAGCTGTGAGCTGGGGTGTCTCGCCCAGCACGATTCTGTGCTGCCCTGCTCCTGGGCAAGTCAGAACAGCAGCTAATTAGAGGGAAATGCAGGGCTCGTTAGGCTGGAGGAGCCTTGTGTAGTGCTGTGGGAGCAGGGAATGGCAGCTGGAAGGAGGCAGCTGTGCCATGGCAGCTGTTCTGGGGTGAAAATAAAATAATCCACCTGGGCAGTGCCACAAGACCCTGTATATTTACAGCACACAGGGAATTCTGTGGGTTGGAAGGGTGTTAGGATAGGGATTAACCAGATCTCCTGCCTGGGGGTCATTAGGAAAGGGTTTTCCTGGTGGTTTGGAAGAGGTGCCTGAGGCCTGCTGCAGCAGGGGCAGCTGGAGGGGGACACCCAGCCCTAGCAATGTGATTTATTGTCACTGTGTCCCTTCACAGAGCAGGCAGCTCGGGTCCCAGCTGCTGAGGTGGCATTTTCCTTGGCAAGGGAGGAGAGGGAGTCCCTTACTGGCCACACGTGCCCCTGGCAGTGGCAGCTGGGCTGTCACTGTAGGGCTGGGGTTGTATTCTGGTGTTGGGCAGCTGCCTCCCCCTTTGCCCCTGATGACTTTCAGCCGTGTGGGTTGAAGCAGGGAAGGCAGGACAGCTTTGGTGGAGAAACAAAGAGAGGCTGGAGCTGCTTAGCTCAGGGGAGATTTAAACCTGGGTTGTGCTAATACAATAAAAATGTCCCCTAGCAGAGCTTCTTCCCTTCCTCACGTGCTTGTTTTGTGGAAATGAAAGTGATCTTAAGGTGACCAGAGCAGACACGGGTGTGTAGCTGCCCAGCTGGGAGCTGTGAGGGACTGAGCTGGGGTTCTGGTGGGCAGGAGGTGAGGAGAGGCTGGTTAAACACACCTGTGGCTGTAGAGGGGGTGTGAGAGGCCTGTCCCTGAGGTCTCCTCTGGTTTGGGGCCAGCTGAGCTGCCTAAGCCTTCACCCTCTGACCAGGGCTTTGTGGTGCCTCCAGCACGTCAGGGAGTGAGGGGCAGCCTGTGCCTCTGAGCATCACACCTGCTGTGGGCTGTCCCTCTCCTGTGCTCTCCAGCCCTGTGTGTTGGTGCTCAGGCTGGGGAGTGGGTGGAAGATTTCAGTAAGAGCAGCCAGTTTCCATCAGGGACCGTTTTTGTCAAGGAACATTTCTCCCTCGTTACCATCAGAGATGTGCTGTGAGATGTTTGTGCTGAAGGGCCTTGGCTTTGGCACTGGTTTAATGCTCCTGCTCCAAGGGGTGCCTGGAACAAGGGGTCACCACCATGAGGGCCAGGCTGCTGCTGGGCAGGTTGTGCCTTCTTAGCCCCTGTGTGTTTATTCTGCATCTCTGGATGCTGCTGGTCTCAGTTCCTTCAAGCTCGAGTAACAAGGTGCAAAAAAAGTGGCCAGGCTGCAACCAAGAACTCTTGGTGGGAGGAGGCAGAAAAAGGGAAGTCTGAGAGCTGGGTGAGCCCTGATTCCTGGCAGATGGGCTGCAGATTGCACACCCCCAGCTCACTGGCAGGCAGGCTGCTTGTCCCTGCTCCTGTGAGCCTGGAGGTGACTGCCCTGGAGAGCCACTGCCCTGGAGTGGTGGCAGCAGCTCCCCCCTGCACGGGAACTGCAGGAAGTTTTCTGCAGGTTGCTCAAATTCATCAGGGACTGTGGCAGTGCTTCATCCTTGTGTTGCTCCTGTGCCAAGGGAGAGGCCAGGGCAGTGACAGCATTTCCCATCCTCGTGGAGATGAGGGTCAAGGAGCAGCTGTGCCCTGGGGGTGGCAGCAGGGGCCTGGGAGCAAAAGCAGAGCCAAGGGGTGACCTTGGGGAGAGCCCAGGTGCTTTCTCCTCTGTTATGAGCCTGGAGGTGAGGAGCCCTGTTCTCTGCTGCTGTGGGGCATTTTGGGGGTGCTGCTGGGTTGGTTTGAGGTCTGTCTCAGCTCTGGCTGTGTGTCAGAGGAGGGGGGGTTTCAGAAGCCCTGCAGCTCCTCTCCTGTTCCCTGCCAGAGCCTGTGACAGGGCTCTCGTGCCAGTGACACACTGGTGACACAGCCTGCAGTCTTCCACCCAGCCTGGTGTGAGGGACAGAGTGTTCTGCAGCCAAGAGGGCCCCGGGGGCTGGAAATCTTCTTCCTTCCCTCCCACAGCTTCTGTGGGCTCCTCCTGTGGTCTGTGCTGGGCTTTGTCTCATGGATAATGGAAAGTCACTGCAGGTTGATCACTGAGCACAAGGGACAGTGCCCAGGGAGGGTCTCCTCATGCTGGGTGATGTCCTGCAGGGAGGAGCCTCTGGCTCATCCCTGTGGAAAGGGGCTATGGAGCAGTCAGACATTCCCTCCTGATGGCTCTCCAGAGCAATGTCTGGGGGGCACAGCTTGGTTGCTGCTGATGGCTCATGGAGATAATGCATTCAGGGCATGAGTAGAAGGTGGTGGCTGGGATCTTCTGCTAGGTTTTGTTCATGTTGAGGTTGATCCTTAATTTGCTCTTGCTGGTGCCAGCAAGAATGGGTGCCAGCATGACAAAGGGGAAAGGGATCTCAGGAGTCCCTGAGGGGACTGGAGCTGGGGGCTCTAGTCCAGCCCCTGCTAAGAGCAGATCCCTGAGGGACACATCCAGAGGAGCTTTGGGTCACTACTCTGCACCCTGTTTGGTCCCAAGTGTCACCAGTCACAGAGTGAATGTTTGGCTCTGATATCTGAGCAGAAGCTCCCTTACTGAGTTCATCCACTGCTTCTTGTCCCATCAGTGCAAAGCTTCAAGGGAAGCCTGGCTTTGTCCTGTCTGTAACCTCTTGTTGGGTGTCTGGAGATGCCATGAAGAGCTCCCTGAGAAGCACCAGCTTCTCCTTGTCTATCTTGCCATGTGTTCCAGCACCCAGCTCTCTTGCTGAGCTCCCTTTCTGTGCCTTTTCTGTCCCAGGAAGCCCAAACTGGATGTCCAGTCCCAGGTGTGCTATTGCAGGTGCCAAATGAAGGTGTGGGATCCCTTCCCCAGACCTTCTGGCAGTGGTCTGGCACCACTCAGGAGGGGGTTGACCACCTCCATCCCACGTCTGTGCCACTGACACCTCTCCACTCACTCACTGGGTCCCTGCAAGGCTTTTCCAACTAAGCTACTGTCTGACCCCTGGGACTCATCCACCCCAGGTTCAGGGCTTTGTATTTGCTTCTGTTGAATTTGGGCCCTTCCCTGCAGCCTGATGAGGTCCTTGGGAGGAGCAGCCCTGCCTGTCAGCATTCCTGCCCACTGACACTGATGATAACTTATTTTGATTCAGACCAAGGCTCCAGACATCTCTTTGCAGAGCTCAGAATGAAATTAACTTTGCCACCCAGGTGGGCTGAGGGCTGGGTGCTGGTGTGCCACTGGCAGAGTGGGGCTCAGCGTGTCCCAGAGCCTCTCCTGGGGCAGGAGAGCTGTTAACCCCTCTGTGCCCTCTGGCTTTTGGCAGCAGTGCATGTTTTTCTGTGGAGATAATCACAGCACAGTCACACCAGCATCACACGTACCCAGCATCAGCAGCTGCCTTGGCTGAGTTTGAAAACATCCCAAGGAGGGCATTGCTCAGTGAATCTTTGAGCTGTGCACAAATAACCTTTTCTCTTGGCTCCAGGCTGCCTCAGTCTCTCCTTTTTCTCTTATCATACTTGGGTGCTGCTGGAAGTAGCTCCTTCCTGCCCTCCTGGCATGTGATGGCTGTGGCAGCTGAGACAGGAGCCAAGCCTCTGCTTGCAGATGCCAGAGGGGTGCCAGGACTTGGGGGGAGGGTATTAAAAATGTGCTGCTTGTCTAAGGAAGTTCAGCTGCAGGCTCCACTGCACCTCCTTTCCCTTCATCTGTGCTTGTGTCCTGCTGGTGCTTAATTGATGAGGAGTTGAGCTGCTGTGCCCTGGCTGCTTTCTCCACAGGGAAGGAGGGACGAGGGTGGGGTGTCACTGGTTCAGCCACATTTGGTCTGTCTGCAGACCCCAAACCTAACAGAAGGAGAATTTTCCCTGGAGGGCTGGTCCTGCCTGAGGTCTTACACAAGGGACATGGCATCAGTGACATTTTCCATCTCCTTGCCTTGATCTTGCCCTGGATGTGTGGGAGCCTTAAATGCTTGTGGGGATGTGTTCCTTTGCAAGGTGTCAGCTTTGTCCCTCCAGGTTTCAGGGCAAGGAGTGTGTCCTTCCCCCTCCCCAGGATGGTGGGGGCCTGGCTAGGAGCTCAGCCTGCCACCAGAGCAGCTGAGCACCAGCAGGCACTGGAACAGGCAGTTCCTGTATCCAGCTCGTGACCCTAAGTTCCTGTCCAGGGAGGTGACAGCCTTGTGTGTGCCCAGCTCGTAGAAGTCCACAGTGATCTACTCTGACTGCTGGGAAAGGGATCCACCTGGGTCCTTTCCACTGGGAGTGTGGAGCTGTCACAGACCAGAAACAAAGCCCAGGCTGGTTTTGCCAAAGCAGTGTCTGAAAATGGCAGCATGGAGCACTTTGGGCTGAAGGGCACCAGAGAGGGTTTGAGGAGCTGGGGCAGAACCCATCTGCAGGTCAGGGAGTGAAGGAGAATGTGGAGCAGAGGGAAAAATGGGAAAATAGGTCAGGCTGCAAGCACAAAGGGATATTCTTCCTCTGCAGTGACTTCAGTGCAGGGCTCCCAGCAGCTCTGGCCTGCACGTTCCAGACGGGATCGTGGGATTAAAGCAGTGAGGGGCTCAGTCTGGGACCTGCCAGCAGAGAGAGACCAACGTGCCAGAGCCCTGCTCACCATTCCTCTTTCACCCTCCAGTCCTTTAACCTGGCAGCTGGGGAGGGGTGAGGCTCTGGGGGGGAAGATCTTAATGCTGAGGAGTGGTGTTTGGGCTGTGCTCAGGGTCAGTGCTCAGATCCTTGTGCATCCCTGTGTTTACAGTGATGGAGGGGTGACAGCAGCCTGCCTGCTCCAGCTGGGTCCCCTTGTGGCCCTGCTCCTGCCTTGTCCAGGAGACACAGGTGCCCCAAACAGTCCAAACCCTCCTGTGCTATCAACTGTGCTGCCAGTAAGGAGCCTGAGTGATCACCAGTGAAAGGAGCAGCTGCTCCCCAGAGGGAGATGCAGATGCAGCTTCCCAGCATCGCACTGGGGCCGGCTCAGAGAGACCCCAGAGCCCCCAAGGCTGTGCAGGAGCAGTGTGCCCACACCCTCCTGTGTCTCCTGGCTGGCAGCCAGCCTGGCTGTCACTCTGCTCCCAGCTGCTCGGGGGGGTGACAAACAGGCTGAGGTGACGTGGGAGCTGCTGCTGTGCAGCAGATGGCAGAGCCAGACGTGCCCTCAGCTGCCCCTCTTGGCTGTGGAGGTGGCATTGTCCAGGGGCTGTGTCCCTCCCCAGCCTCAGGGGGTGTGGGACATGCTGCTCAGCACAGGTTTGTCAGCTCTGTGCCAGGAGCTGTGCTCCGTGCCTGCTGGAACCCTGGGAGCTGAGAATTTGGGGCTTTCTGTGCTAACAGGCACTGACCCTCAGCAAGCACTACGTCTGACCCCAGGCCGTGGGACAGGCTTCCAAGGTTGGGTGATAGCACTGGGATTGTGGGTGTGTGCTGGGGTCCCCAATACCTCTGAGGGTCCAGCCCTTGCAGAGAAATGGCTGAAAATAATGAGCGAGGTGGCATGGTCTTGAAAAAGCAAAAGGCTTTTAATAAAAGGAAGAAAATAATGCAAAACAAAGAACAAAGCCAAGCACAGTATAGGGACAGGTCCCATATACCTGCTGAAACACCTGGGGAATGCCCTGAGCACCTTTGTTCTCTCTCTTTAGCACTCCATAGTTCAGGTGGGCTATTTGGCCCCTGGCCCAATGAAATTGGTAACAGGCTTTGAGCTGCACTTCCCAAACCCAATCCATGCCTCTGTGCTGGCACTGAGCCAGTTGCAGTGAGAAGGGCACAGAACTTTCTAGTTAAACTTCCTAAAATGTCTAGAGGTAAACTGAAACTCTTTCCTCATTCAGAAATGCCCACTCAGGGGTGAGGGGGTGCTTTCCTACAGGTGTGTCATTTGAATAGAATTGTGTAATGTCACAGGGTGTAAAACTTAGAGTTTAAGGTTTTAGTATCTAGTAATATATATGCAGGATTTAGGGTGTAGGCTGAGTTCTTCTTCCACCACCTTCTTCATGGGTTTGGGTGTTTTTTTCTAATTGGGTGAAAAGGTCTGCATTGCAGATCTTTGGCATTTGGTTATTGGGTTAAAAGTATAAATAATGTAGGTGTCATCTCGTTATTGGATGAGTAGTGCTTAAAAGACCTTGGAAAGAGTTAGAGACAGAGCCACTTTCTACTTTGTTAGCTAGAGCTCACAACTTGTGGGACTGTATTATAGATAAGAATTAATAAACATCTGAGTCTGAACACAAAAACTGCAGCTCCCGTGCATTAATCCCGGCTCTAACACGAAGAAAAGAAGATAAAAACCCCACACCAGCCAGGGGCTGGTGGTGGCCAGGCCCCATGAGCCACCACTGGCTGGCACCTCTCCAGGTGAGCTGGCTCTGCCAGCTGACAGCTTGGAGCAGCTCATCCAAATCCTGGGGAGCTGCTGCTGCTGCCCCTGGGTCCCTGCAGGGTGCTGGGTCCCAGCTCCTCGGTGTGTGCTCTGAGAGCAGGCTGCTGTGTGCTCTGAGAGCAGGCTGCTGCCTTTTGGAGGCTCTGGCAGGGCTCTGTGAGGGAGGCAGAGCACGAGCTCCTGCCTCCTGAGAGATTTGAAGTGCATTCAGGAACTGACCTCGTTTCCCCTTCTCTCCTCAGCTCACTCCTTCCTCCTTCCTGCGCATCGGGCAGCTGAGCAATGTGGACCTCAACGAGGACATCCATGAGCTGGTGAGAGGCACAGAGGGGGGCCCAGTGTTACTGAGACCCCTTCCCTTCTTCCAGCTCCTGCTGTTCCTTCCTTCACATTCAGCTTGTTCCACAAGGACTCCAGCCCTTCTTCCTGGGCTGGGTGACCTCTGTGGCAGGGGCAGCTGCTGCTGTGCCCTAATTCAGGGCTGGGAGCAGCTTGCACGGTCAGAGGCGTTTGGGAAACTGAACTTGGTTTCTGCCCAAAACCGTGGGTTTGCTTGAAATAGCTCCTTGCTTTTGGCCTAAGGAATTTCCTGCCTAGGTGAAAGGTTGTCCTCCACCAGAGCATGGAGTTGCTTGGGTTTGGTGCCAGGTCTACATGGCAGTGTGGTACCCAGCTGGGCAAACCCTCCAGCTGCTCCTGGGGAGACATCCTGCCTGGGGGTGGAGGGGTGCTTGGTGAGGGGGCACCCCTGAGAGCTGCTCCAGCTGCCTTAAATCCCACACATCCACCAGCTGGTGGAAAATCAGCCCAGATCCCTGCCTGCCAGGCAGCTTGCACCTGCAGTCCTCTCTGCCTCTCCTGAGCATCAAAAGGAGTTAAACTGACAGTTGCATGTGGATGGGAGGGCTGGACTCCACCCTGAGCATCCTAAGCTGTGCATCCCATCCCACAGGAGACAGAGGTCCCTCGGCAGCGTCCCAACGAGATCCCCCACAACGAGAAGCTGCTGTCCCTCAAGTACGAGGTGAGTGCTCATCTGCCCCATCTCAGGTCTGCCCCATCTCAGGTCTGCCCTCTGGGCTGCAGCAGGTGAGCTATGAGGGCTGAGGGCTCACAGCTGCCCAGTGAGGGTGGTTTCAGTGTGGAAGGAGTGAAATCGAGGAAGGAAAATGGTAACAGGGGCAGGGTGAGGGGCTGAGGGCAGCACTCCCCAGCATGGGGGTCTCTTTGCCTGGTAGACAATAACAGCATCTCCCTTTCCCAAACTAGAGCTTGGACTATGACAACAGTGAAAACCAGCTGTTCCTGGAGGAGGAGAGGAGGATAAACCATGCGGTGAGTCGTGCTGGGCTGCCCACAAATCCTTTCAGGTGGGGTGGGCAGGGAAGCTGTTTCCCCTGCCCGGCTGCTGCGGGGCTTCTTTGTGCCACAGGAGGTTGTGCTTAAACCTAAATTGAGCTGGGATGGGTTTGTGGGCACTGCCCAGCTTGTGACCAGCTGTGAAACCACATCAAGGAACCCAGCATGAGGTGGTTGGAATGGGAGCTAATCTGGGTGCATATGGTGGCATTGCCTGGTGGTATGGGCCAGGTCCCTGAGCAGAGACACTTCTGGAGTCATGTACATCTGCCCTGGGGGCTTTGGGAGTCAGTGCCACAGCAAGAATCCCAACAGGATGGGCCTAATGGAGGCAGGCAAGCTGGAGAAGCACCTTAGGGATCCCACAGAGGTGCAAGAGCACTGCTAAAAATCAATAATTTGTGCCCAGGCCCTGCCGGGTCAGCCAGCATCGGTGCTCCCTGCCTCTCCTCAGAGCTTCCCAGGCTGGGGGCTGTGCTGGGGAAGGTGGCAGGTGTGCTGGGCTGGATGGCAGCAGGGTGTGACTGCAGGCTGCCCCTCAGGCGTTCCGGACGGTGGAGATCAAGCGCTGGGTCATCTGCGCCATGATCGGCATCCTGACGGGCCTGGTGGCCTGCTTCATCGACATCGTGGTGGAGAACCTGGCTGGCCTCAAGTACCGCGTGGTCAAGGACAGTATCCTCACACAGCAGGGGCTGCTGGCCACCTGGGAGCTCTGGGATCCCCTGGGAGCTGTGAGGGAAGAGGGCAGTGCTTCCTCGCTCCAGTTTGGTGGCACAGACTCTGCTGCCCAGCTGCTCTGCAGGGCTGAGCTGTGCCTGGGCACTGCCATAACAGGAGGCTCATTTCAGCTGCCCTGGGTGCTCTTCAGTGACAGGAGGCTTGGAGCAGCCTGGTCTAGTGAATGGCATCCCTGCCCGTGGCAGGGGGGTTGGAACTGGATGGTTTATAAGGTCTCATCCAACCCAAACCATGCTGTGGTTCTGTGAGATGCTGTGGTGGGAGGGAATGTACCCAAGCAGTGCTGGCCTTTCCTTGAGCTGCTGCCCCAGACATCGACAAGTTCACAGCCAAAGGGGGCCTCTCTTTCTCCCTGCTCCTCTGGGCCACCCTGAATGCCAGCGTGGTGATGGTGGGCTCTGTGATCGTTGCCTTCATAGAGGTAAGTGTTTGGAGCTGTTCTGGGTTCTTGGTGTGGGCAAAGCAGGGTCACATTTCCAGAAAACATGCAGAATTTTGTAAACAGTGAATGTATTTCTGCCAGTTTGGCTCCTGGTAGCATCAGCTCCTCCTTGGCTCCAGCTGTGCTGTGGGGTTTCTGTGGGGCTGTCAGATGCTGGATGTGCTGGCAGCCTGGGGCAGAGGCTGTGCTCCAGCCTGGGGTGGGGGTGCAGCTCTCCCAAGCCTTGGCCCCAGCTCAGCCTCTCTGTTTTGGGTGTACTGGAGTACAGCAGGGACCAGTCTGGCTGGGTGCCTCAGGGACAGCCTCTGGGGGACAAGCCAGAGACTGGGACTCCCTATGGATCACTAATCCACTGTGTCTTCCCTGTGGCCTTGCCCTTGCTCTCCCTGGCCACCAAGTGTGACCTTCCTGTAGCTGTGACAGGGTGGGGGAACACCTGAGTGTCCCCAAGAACCCAGCCAGCTCCTTTTCCCTGGCACAATTGCCCCTAGGAAGTGGGTGCCTCCCTCAAGCCCATCTCCAGAGCCTGTTGATAAGCTCTGGCCTCATCTCAGAGCCACCCTGAGGGTGTGCTGTGCTGAGAGACAGGGACAGGGTGGCTGCTGTGTCCCCATCATGTGTGTGACAGCTCTCCCTCCTCCCTGCAGCCCGTGGCAGCTGGCAGTGGCATTCCCCAGATCAAATGTTACCTCAATGGTGTGAAGATTCCACACGTTGTCCGGCTCAAGGTAGGAAGCAGGAGGTGGTGGGATGGCCTGGGCACATTGTGTCCTCCTGGAGTGCTCCCTGCCCACATTGTGGCACAGCAGGAGCTGGCAGGAGCCCCCAGCTCCATAGCTGTTTCCCCCCAGTGCCCAAAGGTTAAACCTCCTGCCCTGGGACGAGCAGCTGGCACTGGGAGGAGCAGCTTTGGGTAGCTCTTTGCTCTGGCCAAGAAGAAAGTTGACCAGCCCTGTTGGCACAGTGAGGGAGCTGACAATCACCAGTTCCTCAGGGGCATTGGCTCCTCCCGTGCCTCAGGGCCTGCTGTGTCTGTGTCCCCTGTGGCTGCCATGGTCATTGTGCCACCCCTGTGATTGCTGTGCCCTTCTCTGTTCTGCAGACCCTGGTGATCAAAGTCTGCGGGGTCATCCTCTCGGTGGTCGGCGGCCTGGCTGTTGGGAAGGTGATGTGCACAAAGCTCTCTGACCTGCTGGTCCCTGCTGCTGGCACTTGTGTCACAGCCTGGCACCAGCCCCTGTGCCGGGGGCCCTTCCCAGTGTTATTCCCTGGTGTCTGCTGGCCCAGGTGGCTGCAGCACTGCCAAGCTTGGGGAGCCCCTGGGGCGTGTGGGGCCACCGTGCCAGGCTGTGTGTGGCTTGGCTGAGGGCAGGAGAGCAGCAGCCTCTGTCCATCAGTGGTTGTCCCTGCAAACAGTAGGTGGGGGTGGCTTGGGTGTCCCATTGGGACCTTTCTGGCTTGCTGGGGTTGAGGGCAGGCAAGGGAAACACTTGTTTCCTCAGCTGGTGGGAGCAGGAGGTGGGTGAGGCACATGCTAGAATGAGGGTTTCATAAAACCATGCAATGGTTTGGGTTGGAAGAGATCCTAGAGATCATCTCGTTCCAAACCCCTGCCATGGACAGAAACACCTTTCACTGGACCAGGTTGTTCAGAGTTCTGGTCTTGAACTTTTCCAGGATGAGAAGGGGGAAAATGTCAGTGTCTGTATTTCCCTGAGGGAAATACTCCCGTCCAGCTTCAGGACTGCCAGCTGCTGAGCAGCATTCAGCCATCCCTGTTCTTCCTTCCCCCATCTGACTCTGCTCTCTGGCCCCTAGGAAGGGCCCATGATTCACTCTGGATCGGTGATTGCAGCTGGGATCTCCCAGGGAAGATCCACGTCGTTGAAGAGAGACTTCAAGGTTGGTGTTGAGCTCCCAGGGGTTGTGCTGCAGGCGCCCTTCTGTGCCAGGCCGGGCTGCTCCCACTGGTGGATTGGCATCACCCATGTCATACCTGTGTCTCACCCAAACTCAGGGCCCTGGCCAGCCCTAAGGCTGCCCCACTCCTGTTTCAGATCTTCGAGTACTTCCGCAGGGACACGGAGAAGAGGGACTTTGTGTCGGCCGGAGCTGCCGCCGGCGTCTCGGCCGCCTTCGGTGCCCCCGTGGGTGTGTGTCCTGCCCCTCTGGCACTCAGCACTGCCTGGACATGGGTTTCCTCAGGGGGTTGATCCCACTTGCTTGGAGGCAGCTGGTGGGATCTGCATAGGGGACTGCCAAGTTTTCCTGCCGTGCCCTGCAGGTGTTGGCTCTGCCCAAGGGCAAGGAGCTCGTCTGCCTCAGATCCCAAAGGTTGCCTCCCTGGGATGGAGAATGGCAGTGGGGGGCTTTGCTGTGATCAGTACATCACTGGTGGCTTGCTGGGCTTGCCTGTGAGAGGATGTGGGCAGTGTGGGCACGTGGCCTGGGGTGAATCGTGGGTGCTGGGCTGGTGCTGCAGCCAGGGGGCTGTGGCACGTGCCCCTTGTGGAGATGTTGTGTCTTGTGTTTGCAGGGGGTGTCCTGTTCAGCTTGGAGGAAGGGGCTTCCTTCTGGAACCAGTTCCTGACGTGGAGAATTGTAAGTGCTGGAAGGCAGTGGAGAGCTGCTGGTTCTGGTGTGAGGCATTGCCTTTTCTGGGTGTCCTGCAGCCCCAGGCCTCCTGACATCCCTGCTCCAGCAAGGACCCATCCCAGGGAGCAGCATCCCAGCTCCCCTCCTGTGCCCTGCTCCTCAGGGGCTGAATTTGGGCCTGGCTGAGCTCCACCTTGCTGCCAGCCCCTTTCCATGGCAGCAGAGAGGCAAAAGGAGAAGCGAGACCCTGGTCAGCATAAGCTGCCCAAAGTGCTGCCACAGGGAGTGGGACCTGCTGTCCCCACCACACCATGGGCACCAAGCCCTGGTCAGGGGCCTTGGGGGTGGTCTGGGGTAGTGCATGGGGCATGTGGTGAGGAAATGGGGCTGGAGGCATCTGGCAGTGACTCTGGGCTGCTTCTCCTTCCAGTTCTTTGCCTCCATGATCTCCACCTTCACGCTGAACTCTGTCCTGAGCGTTTACCACGGCAATGCCTGGGATCTCTCCAGCCCTGGGCTTATCAACTTTGGCAGATTTGATAGCGAGGTAGGCACAGGTGCTCCCCATGTGGGGCTCTGGTGAGGGGTTAGAAACTGCCCTTAGCAGCTTTGGGGACATCAATTTGTCTGTAACCTCAGCCAGGGGCTGAGGCAGGCTCTGCCTTAGCAGGCTGTGGGGTCTGGCCAGATCTCAGCTCCACCAGCCCCAGCAGAAGGAATTTCTGGAGGCTGTGGGCTGTTCAGGGGAGACTTTGGGGCAGCTCTGGGAGCCTCCTGCCAGCACAGAGCTGTGCTGTCCCAGCAGTCAGTGACTGACTGTGGGCCTGCAGATGGGCCAGGAGATCTGAGACCCACTTCTTTCTTGCTTGCAGAAAATGGGATACACAATCCAGGAAATTCCTATCTTCATCTTTATGGGAGTGGTTGGTAAGAGGATGCTGCTGTTTCTATTTGATTAGTCTGAATAATTTCCTCTGTTCTCTGTCTGGGTCTAAAAAGCTTTGGCATCCAGTTTCCTGGGGAAAATGGGGAATCCATTAAATTCTGGAGCAGAGGCTGCTTATGGGGCTTATGCAGGGATGAGAGCTGGATCTTGGCCCAACCCTAGTAGCAAAGTCAAACCCCTTTAACCCATGCTGAGCAGGGTCAGTGCATTGCAGCCCTGGGCAGCCCCTTGCTGCCATGTGAGCTGCCCTTATCCCCATGGATTTGTCCTGTCCTTTCCCTGCCTGGTGCCAGCACTGTGACATTGGCCCCTGGCCACCTGCTGCTGGTGCCAGCCTCCTCTTGGTGACAGGTCCTGGCTGGCTGCAGGGACAGCATCCACATGTCCCAGGGCTGCTGGTCACCCTGGATGGGTTGTGGATGATCTTCAGAGGCTCCTTGTGTTGTGGGCCCTGTGTGCTGAGCTTTTCCTCTCCCCCATTCCAGGTGGGATCCTCGGAGCCCTGTTCAATGCCCTCAACTACTGGCTGACCATGTTCCGGATCAGGTAGGAGCTCACAGGTGATGCAGGGGATTGATGTGGGTTGGCTGGTGCCTTCTGCATTCCCTCAAAGGGGCATTCCCAGATGGAGCAAGGCTGTAATCTCTCACTTAACGTGAGCAACAGCAGCTCCTGAAAGATGCCACATGCTTCTCACTGCCTGTGGCTGAGGCTGTGACCCACCCACAGCACCCCAGCACTGCTTTGACCCTGCTGAGTATTTCCCTCCAGTGACTGGAGGATCCAGAGAGGTGCAGACATTGCAGGCCTGACTCTCATGTGCTCTGAGAGGACAAAGAGAAGGGAGAGAGCTGCCAAAGCCAGCTGAGACCAGTCTGTCCCAGCCAATACCTGTCACCAGCTTTTCACACAGCAGGACAGCCTGGCAGGGTCTGGGCAGGGAGCAGAGGGAGCCAGACTGTCATGTGCCTGATGTGACACTGCCCAGCCAGGCTGGGGCTGATCCTGCCCACACCCCTGGGTGCCACCCTCATTCCTCTGTTCTCTTCACAGGTACATCCACCGGCCCTGCCTCCAGGTGGTTGAGGCCATGCTGGTGGCAGCAGTGACGGCCACCGTGGGATTTGTCATGATTTACTGCTCAAGAGATTGCCAGCCCATCCAGGGGAGCTCTGTGGCATATCCCCTGCAGGTAGGACATGCTGCAGAACAGTGTTCAGGGTGGGGGCCACCCTGAGCCTGGGGGGCTCAGCAGGGAGACAAGACCCTGCTGGGTTTGGGAGCTCGCAGCTGATGGCCTCCAGTGCAGGCAGAGCTGGAGACCCAAGGAGGCTGTAGGTGTCCTCCCTGTCCAGAGCTGCCTCCTCGCTGCCACGTGTCCCCCAGCCTTCCCTGCCACTTCTAACCCTTCCTTATCTTGCCTTTTCAGCTTTTCTGTGCTGATGGGGAGTACAACTCCATGGCCACTGCCTTCTTCAACACACCTGAGAAGAGCGTTGTCAACCTCTTCCATGACCCTCCAGGTCAGTGCCCCCAGCAGTGAGGCCTTGAACGTGAGCAAAGAGGGTCCAGGTGTTCCTTGACCACTCCTGGGACAAGGCAGAGGATGATCAGCCCAGGAGGGCTTCACAAAACACTGTGCTACAGGGGAAGGAGGAGGGATGGCTGCTGTGCCTGCTGGCACCTCTGAGCTCGCCAAAGGGCTGTGGTGTTGGGGGGCTGTGAGGCCAAGGACCTGGTTTTGTTCATGCCCATTTTCAGGCTGTGTTGCTTCTGAGTTGTGTGAGAGTGTGTCTGACTGACCCTTGCTGTCTGTCTGAAGTCTGTTCTGGAAATGTTGCTGGGATGTTTTCTTAATTAGGAGGGCCGCTTGCCCCATAATGACTTTACCTTCTGGGCAGGTTGTGGAGGTGGATCTTGGGGTTTGGATTTGCTTGAGAAATGCAGTTTGGCTCGCAGGTTCTAGCTCCATTTTCCTTGGACCTGGTGTAACCCCAGCATCCCCTCTGCCTGTTGTGGAATCGGAGTTCTGTGCCCAGCTGCACGTGGGAGGGGAACAGAGAGATCCCCAGCCCAGAGGGTGCAGCTTGGCCACCTGCAGCCAAGAGATGACCATGCTGTGTCTTGGGGCTGCTCCCTGCAGTGCTGGGTCCTCCCTGGCTCCAGGCTTCTGTCTGAAGGAGGGGTTGCAAAGTACTTGTTTAAACTAGACTGGGCAAATCCAGTCTAGCAATCCCAAAATAGCACTCAGCTGGGTTGTGGGGTCAGCGGGGTCGTGCTGGGATGGCACAGCCTGTGCTGTGGGACAGCGTGGCTCTGGCTGGAGCAGCTGTGGGAGCTGCAAGAGGGACCTGCCCTGCTCAGTTGATCCCAAAGCTGGCAGTGGGACCTCTGTCCTCCCAACCTCGTCCTTCAGCCCTGGCAGTCCCTCCCTCAGGGCTTTGAAGTTCATCCTGGGAGTCTGGGAACCACAGGGCTGGGAGGGGGGACGAGTCACGAGATGGAGGAATGGGATGTGAGGGCTTGGCATGGCACTGGCTGGGTGGGGGGTGCTGGAGGGGGCAGAAATAACCTGAAGAGCCAGTTGGAGAGGCCTGTGCTGCCAGGGCAGGAGGCAGAGCCCAAGAAGAGGGGCTCTCACTGCTGGGAGAGCTCTGCTGGGGTTGCTGCTGCCTGATCCGTGGCACAGCCCAGCACAGTGTCCCCTGGGCGGTGGGACCAGCACTGACTCTGTCCTGTCCCCACCCCAGGTTCCTACAACCCCATGACCCTGGGCATGTTCACACTGATGTATTTCTTCCTGGCCTGCTGGACCTACGGCCTGACAGTGTCTGCAGGGGTCTTCATCCCCTCCCTGCTGATCGGGGCTGCCTGGGGGAGGCTCTTTGGCATCTCCCTGTCCTACCTGACCAAGGGCTCGGTGAGTCCTGCCTGGGGAGCCCTGGCACCCAGCCCTCCTCCCTCGCTGCTGGGCTGCTGGCATGTTCAGGCAGCGTGCCTGGAGCTGGCTGAAAGCTCTGAAGTGGCCTGGCTCCTCACTCGATGTCTTCATCAGCTGGGTCTGGGCTGCCCCACGTCCTGGTGGAGCCCTGCCAGCAGCTGGGTTGTTCAGGCAGCCTCAGGCACTTCTTCCCCACTTTGAAGGGGGTTTGGTGGCCAGGACTCTGCTGACTGTCTCTTAATCCCCTGGAGCTAGCAGGTGACTTGGCTTCTTCTCTCTCCTGTGCTCAGATCTGGGCTGATCCTGGCAAGTATGCCCTGATGGGAGCTGCTGCACAGCTGGGTGAGTTCCCTGTGGCACAGGGTTTGTTGGGGTGAAGATGTCATGGGAAAAAGCACTCCCTGCTATCCTGACAGCTCCCTTCCCAGCTGAAGCCCAGCCTAATCAGCCTCCTAATCACACTGCCAAGCACAGTGAGGGCTGGGCTCACCCAGGGCACCCCTGGGTGGGCAGTCCTGGATCACTGAGAGATTCAGGGCCCTCAGGTGTTCTGTGATGACTTCACTCTGTGTGTCCTTGCCCTTCTAAACCCCCAACCCCCCTGGGTGCCTCTGGCAGGTGGGATAGTGCGGATGACACTGAGTCTCACAGTCATCATGATGGAGGCAACAGGCAACGTCACCTACGGCTTCCCCATCATGCTGGTGCTGATGACAGCAAAGATTGTGGGA
Organism: Phylloscopus whistleri; assembly: GCA_017589585.1. NCBI lineage: Eukaryota > Metazoa > Chordata > Aves > Passeriformes > Phylloscopidae > Phylloscopus > Phylloscopus whistleri. The sequence goes on along the minus strand of JADMLD010000856.1, from coordinate 253,621 downwards.
GATTACTTTGTGGAGGTGAGGGCTGGTGGTGCTGGGGGGCCATGGGGGCCCAGGACAGGCATGTGCTCGCTCTGAGGGATGAGCTGCTGCCTGGCTGTGCCCCTTGGCACCTCACCAGGCTTCTCCTGATGGCTTGGCTCTTGCTGCAGGGACTGTACGACATGCACATCCAGCTGCAGAGTGTGCCCTTCCTGCACTGGGAGGCCCCAGTGACATCCCACTCCCTCACAGCCAGGTAGGTGGGCTGGGCCTTGCTGTGGCAGCAGCCTTTGGATCACACTGTTGGCCTGAGCTGGGAGTGGAGGTGGTGACCTTTTGGTTGCAGGAGCCTGCTGTCCCCTGGTACCACAGCTCAGCAGGGATGTGATCTGCAATGTGTTCCTTCCTCTCTCCCTGGCAGCTTTTGGGGACAGAGGAGGCATTAGCACTGAGGAGCTGTGTGTGTTGAGGGGGATATTTAGGGTGTGAGGGTGGTCAGGCCCTGGCACAGGGTGCCCAGAGGAGCTGTGGCTGCCCCATCCCTGGAACTCTCCAAGGCCGTGTGGGATGGGGCTTGAAGCAACCTGATCTAGTGGAAGGTGTCCCTGCCCATGGAAAGGGTTTGGATTGAGATGAGCTCCTGGGTGCCTTCCCACCAAAGCAGTGATTGCACGTGTGCTGCCATGGGGCTGTTTCACCCAGAGCTTTCCCTGCAGGGAGGTGATGAGCACTCCTGTCACCTGCCTGCGGAGGATCGAGCGCGTGGGCACCGTCGTGGACATCCTCAGTGACACCTCCTCCAACCACAACGGCTTCCCCGTGGTGGAGAGCAACCCCGACACCACACAGGTGGGCTGGGAGCCCCTGGGGAGGGGCTGCAGCTGGGGTGGCCCCACGAGGGCTGGCTGCAGGGTGGGACCCTCACACACGGTGCCCTGTTGCAGGTTGCCGGGCTGCGAGGTCTGATCCTGCGTTCCCAGCTCATCGTCCTGCTGAAGCACAAGGTGGGTGATGCTGCCTGGAGACTGGGCTGGGGCTGCTGTCCCAGTCCTGTCTCAGGCTCCTTGCTGCCTGCCTTGCTCCGGAGGAGCTGGCAGAGGGTCCCTGTCCTGTCCCTCGGCTCCCCCAGGGGGATGGTGGGTGCTGCCATTCAGTGATGGGGTTGCCCCAGCATCATCCTGGCTCACAAACCCTGAGTGAGCGGGGAACAGGCTGTGCTTTTGCAGGTGGTCCATCTGTGCCACACTCCTGCCCTTTTCCCTCCCTGGCCCCTGTGCATTGTCATGGTGCCTGTGAGCTCTGTGGGATAGTCCCCAACCATCCCCTTCCTCCCAAGGTGTTTGTGGAGAGGGCCAACCTGAGCCTGGGATAGTCCCCAACCATCTCCTTCCTCCCAAGGTGTTTGTGGAGAGGGCCAGCCTGAGCCTGGGATAGTCCCCAACCATCTCCTTCCTCCCAAGGTGTTTGTGGAGAGGGCCAGCCTGAGCCTGGGATAGTCCCCAACCATCTCCTTCCTCCCAAGGTGTTTGTGGAGAGGGCCAACCTGAGCCTGGGATAGTCCCCAACCATCTCCTTCCTCCCAAGGTGTTTGTGGAGAGGGCCAACCTGAGCCTGGGATAGTCCCCAACCATCTCCTTCCTCCCAAGGTGTTTGTGGAGAGGGCCAACCTGAGCCTGGGATAGTCCCCAACCATCTCCTTCCTCCCAAGGTGTTTGTGGAGAGGGCCAGCCTGAGCCTGGTGCAGCGGCGGCTGAAGCTGAAGGACTTTCGGGATGCCTACCCCCGCTTCCCCCCCATCCAGTCCATCCACGTCTCCCAGGACGAGCGCGAGTGCATGATTGACCTCAGCGAGTTCATGAACCCCTCGCCCTACACCGTGCCCCAGGTACTGCCCGGGGGCCCCCCTGCACGGCTGCCCGGGGTCAGGGTGGGCACTGGGGGCTGGCTGGGGGTGCTGCAGCCGCCCCCCAGCCCCGTTCTGCCTGGCAGGAGGCGTCTCTGCCGCGGGTGTTCAAGCTCTTCCGCGCCCTGGGCCTGCGGCACTTGGTGGTGGTGGACAATCGCAACGAGGTGAGTCCCTGCTGGCTGTGCCCCAGCAGCCTGGGCTCCCCCAGGGGACAGGGACACGCTGTCCCCAAGGCTCTGCGTGCCCACGCCGGGCTGTGCCCCGTCCTTCTCCTGGCAGGTGGTGGGGATGGTGACCCGCAAGGACCTCGCCCGGTACCGGCTGGGGAAGGAGGGCCTGGAGGAGCTGTCGCTGGCACAGACCTGAGGCAGCGTGGCCCAGCAGAGCTGTGCCCCGGCCCCTCGGAGCTGGGGAGCCCCTTTAGCAGGAGGTGGGGAGAGGACTGGGCCAGTCCATGCAGGCATTGCAGTGCCTGGAGCGCTGGCGTGGCCGTGCTGCCCCGGCCCTCCTGCCCGCTGCTGCCTTCCCACGTCTGCTGCCTCCTCTTGTCACCCCTTCCTCTGCTTCCCTGAGGGATCAAAATTCACCCTTGGCTCTGTTAGCTCCTGGAATAGGCTCTCCTTGAAGGTTGGGTGAAGGCTGGAGCGTTCCATGGGGAGCAGGACTGCCCTACTGAGCTGGGCACACTCCTCTGACACGGCACGTGGTGTCTGTTGTCTCATCCACCCAGTCTGGGCTGTCTGGGACGTAGCCCTGCTCTAGCTTTGGCTGCAGGGCCTGTGAGAGGAGCAGAGGGGACGTGGTGGGGCTCCCTCCTGCCCCCAGGCCCCCATTCCCCACTGCCCTGTGCTCCTGCTTGCTGGGTTGGGCTGAGCTCTTGGGTTGCTTCCCTGCTCCTTGGGAGTGAGGAGGTGGATGTGCCCTGCTTGGCTGTGCAATAAAAGGGCTCCCTTGGTTCTGCAGCTGCTGCCTCTGGCTCTTTCTTGGCTCCCTCAGCCACTCTGACCCCATCCCATGTGTGGGGAGACACCCCTGGGATTTGGGGCAGGGATGGGGAAGGGAGAGCTGCCTGCCCTGGGGCAATGTTGGTCCTGTGGCCTGTGCCCCTCTGCCACCGCTGCAGTTCTCCCACCGCTGCTGTTCCCACACTGGGATCCAGAGCCACTCTTGGGCCGTGTTCTGGCCCTTTCCAGCAGCCTGGGCCCTTCCAGGCACCCCAAACCCCACCACAGTCCTGGATGTGGCCACGGGGTGGGAGCAAAGCCAGCCCTGGCACCTCACTTCTTCTATCTGCCCCCATCCTTGCTCCTCTCCTTGGCACTGCCCTGCCCCCTGCCCTGGGACTGCCCCTTCCTCACTTGGACACAGCAGCCTGGTGCCTGGAGAGGCTTGTCACTGCGGGGTCTGTGCTGAAATAAAGTCTGTTTGTACTTTTATCGTGGTGCTGCCTGTCTTTTGCTTCCCTTCTTCCCTTGGGGCCACTGTCCAGGCTCAGGTGTCCCCTTGGGGCTGAGCTGAGCCCTGTCCCCACTCCTGCTGCCGGGAGGGCACAGGCTGGGGCTGGGGGAACTGCATCCTGGGCTCTGCCCCCCAGCAGGGCTCAAGGCAGGGGGTGGCTGCCCCTTCCCGGCTTCTTTTCCCTTTCAACACCAACACAAAGCCACCACAAAGCAGAGGATGCCTCAGCTGGGCCCTGGTAACAGCCAGGTCGGGCCGTGGGGGAAGAAGAGCCAGCCCTGCTCTCCCGTGTGGGTCCGGCCGTGGGGCAGGGGAGCTGTAGGGCACAGTGGGTCCCCCCTGCCTGCTGACAGCCGGGCGCTTTATGGGGCCCCGCCTCGCCCTTTGCCCTGGCGCGGCCGAGATAAGGGGCCGGGATCCCCGGACTCGGGGCGCAGGGTAAACACGGGCTGCTGCCTCCCGCCGCCACCGCGCTGCCCGCCGGGGCAGGAGCAGCCCCCGAGGGGAGGGCGATGCCAGGCCGGGGCCCTTTGTCTCTGGCAGCAGGGACACCACGGCGGCGGCTGGCAAAGGACACCAAAGCGCCTGGCGGGAGTCATTTATTCACTCGTCCCACCGCCAGCTCCGACCCGGCAGCTCCCGGTGCCCCGGCGCTGGCACCGGGGCCACCGGGTTTATCATTAACCGGGCGGCACGTGGCGGGGCCGGGGCCCCCGGGGCCGCAGCGGGGTCACAGCCCAGCAAAGGGCTCTGCCTCCAGCCCCGGGCGGCCCAGCAGCTCCCGCCCGCTGCCCGGCAGCTCCGGCCCTGGCTCCACTGTCCAGTTGGCCAGCAGGTCGCTGAAGTCAGGGGTGCCGGCGTGCAGGAGGCCGGCGGGGCCCGGGCCCGGCTCTTTCCAGAAGGAGGGCGGCAGCTTCCTGCGGTGCATGGGGGTGATGTGCCCGTACTTCCTCTGCAGCCGCTGCGTCCTGCCGCCCGCCGCCCGCGCCGGCAGGCACCGGTGCACGCCGAACTCGAAGAGCTCGGCCAGCGGGCCCAGCCGGTGCGCGGCCCCCGGGCCGGCCCGCGGGGACACGGCCTCGGGCACGGCCTCGGCGCTCCGGGGCGAGCCGCAGTCCTCGGGCGCGGGGCGGCCGCCGCCGGCCTCCTCCCGGCCCCGCCGGCCGAAGTAGCGCTGGATGTCGCAGCTGATGAGCTCCGAAAACTTGAGGAGGCGCAGGGTGGTCTCGGCAGTGCTGGAGACACCGGCCAGCTCTGGCCTCACGCTCTCCGCCACTGCTTCCGCGTCCTCCTCCTCCTCTTCCTCCTCTTCTTCTTCCTCCTCCTCCTCCTCGGAGAGGTCGGGGAAGTCGGGCTCAGGGTGCGTGGGCAGCAGGAGGCCGTGTGGGAAGGGCGAGGGCAGCCGCAGCTCGGCCAGGGGCTGGATGACACCCGCAGCCATGTCAGCACTCAGAGGCAGCCCCAGGACTCACCCTGCGGGCAGGGACAGCGGGGTCAGGGTGGCACACCCTGCCACCAACCCTGACCAGCGCCCAGCAGCGCTGAGAGGGCAGGGGACCGTGTTTGTGCCACACCATGGCCGAGGTGGGGCCACAGGGCAGCAGGGATGTCCCCCACAAGTGATGGGGTGTGGGATGTGAGGCACTGGGGATGTCCCCACCAAGCTATGGGAAAGAGGGCAGAGGGGATATTCCCCCTGGATCATCCCCCCTCAGCCCTGGGACAGCAGGCAGCAGGGGTGTCCCCACTAAAACACGGGATATGGGGCAGTGGGAGCATACCCTGAGTCGTGGGACATGGAGCAGCAGAGATGCCATTCCCCTACAAGCAGCAGGACATGGGACAGTGGGGATATTCTAACTGAGCCCTGGGACATGAAGCAACAGGGGTGTCCCCATCAAGCCACACGGTGTGGGACAATGGGAATGTCCCTAAGTCACGGGATGTGGGGCAGCGGGGATGTTTGCACTGATCTGTGGGACGTGGATGTCCACACACCAAGTCCTGGGATGCAGGGCAGTGGGGACGCGTTCCAGAGCTGTGGGGCAGAGGGATGCTCCCCTTCAGCCCGGGGCTGTGCGTGGAGGTGAATGGGGCTCAGCACCCTCCCTGCCACTCTGGGCTCAGTGCCTTAGAGCCCCGTGCCCTGCACACACAGTGGCCTCTTGGGTTTCCCAGCGACAGAGTGAACCCCCTGCCCTGCCCTGCCCTGCCCTGCCCTGCCCTGCCCTGCCCTGCCCTGCCCTGGTGGGCTCTGCCCACAGCTGGCTTTCGCTGAGCTGCATGTGGCCCCTTTGCAGCTCGTGCTCCCTGTGCTGGAGGGTTCCCAGCCCTGCCTCTCTGCAGGACACCCCGGCCACGCTCGGAGGGTCTCAAGGCAGGAACCTGGGGAACCAGACCCGCTCCTGCCACACCAAGCACGCTGCGGGACCTGCACCCAGCCTAGGACTGTCCTTGCCATCTCTGCCTGTCCCTCTCTGTGCCGCCCCCACCGCCGTGCCCCTGGGGCGGGTTCTGGGGGGGCTCAGCCTCACGATGCAGCGCACACCTTCGGGCTGCGGGGAGAGGGGAGCGGGGCCGCCGCAGCCCGTCCCTCCGCCCCCCTCGCCCGGAGAAAGCCCCGGGGCAGGTCGGGCATCGCCCGGGCCGCGGGTCCGCACTCACCTTGGCGCTGCCGCCCGGCCATGCATAGGCTCCCGCGCCGCTCCCCCTGCCCGTCCCTCCACCTGGGCCTGAAGTATTTATAGCGGAGCAGCGAGCTGACGGCTGGCAAATATTTGGTAGCCGTATTGTAATAGTAGACTCGGTAAACAGAGCTGGGGTTTGCTTTAGCACCCAGCAACGGGAGAGCGGCGCGGGGAGGGACGCGGGGACGGAAGGCAGGGCTCACCTTAATGGTTCACTAGCCAGGGGATTTTCAAGTGTTGTCCCTGTAAATTCACCTATTAAATCGGCAGCCCCAGCTGCCAAACTGCCCGCACACTTGTGCCGAGGGCTCTTATCTCCCTGCTGATTGGAGGCGAAATCAAGCTTTGTCAAATAAGCGTAAAATTAAATTTCATGCTATTTTGACTCCTGGAGTAGGGATCTTCTGAAGAACATACTGCGTATCGAGCGATGCCTCTGCAAACAGGGGCTGCCTCTGCAGTGGGCAAAGCCTTTCTGTGGGGTGCCCCCAGGTGCTGCACCCCCTCACGGAGGTTCACACCACTCGTCTCCAGCCTTGTGCCCCTTTGAGATGGATGTTGGGCTCCCCGAACAGCCCTGGGAGGGGTTTTGGAAAATGTGTTTGCAAAGGTGGACTTGCCGTGTGGAGAGTGTCTGGGCCAGCCCCAGGGCAGGGACAGACCTGGATGACAGCATTTTCACCCCGTGCTGTGGCCCGTGGCTGTGCTGGCCCACGCAGCAGCTCCCCTGGGAGCACAGGGACAATGGCAGCCAGCTCAGGTCCCAGAGGGGCTGTGCCAGAGGTGCCATTTCTGCCTTGGCAGCAGGACGTGCCAGCGGGGTCATCTGGGGCAGCACGGAACAGGGCCAGGGGGCACGGATGGCCGGGGATGCAGGGTGACCAGGGACACAGGATGGCCAGAGGACACAGGACAGCTGAAGGGCACGGGATGGCCGGGGTCTGACACAGCACCCAGACCCTGTCACCGGTGTTGGGGCCACACAGAGAGTGGGACACCAGCCACTGGGCTTGGGGACAGCCACAGCCCTGCTCCAGAGCTGCCCTGCTTTCCTGTTTTTGGGGTGACCGCAGCTCCTGGTCTCTCCCTCGGAGCCCTCGCTGCCCCCTGCCCTGAGCACGGCGTTCTGAGGTGTCCGCAGCGCTGAGATGGATGGAGTGCCCATCTCCCGGCAGGAGAGTGTCCCAGCCGGGGCAGGGCTGTCACGGCCCTGCTCCCCGGGCTGGGGCTCCCTGCAGGGGCAGGGCCGGGCACCCGCACCGGCTCCGCAGAGCTCCCTCTCCTCTCTCCAAACACTCACAGCGGCAGCGCGGGGCGGGAGCGGCAGCCACCCGGGCACTGCCGGGCAAACACGGCGGGTGGGAGCCGATCAGCCCCGGGCACCCTCCGCTCTGCTCCCTGACCTCACCCAGTGTCACCCGGCACGGCTCGGCACTGGCACGGCTCGGCATCGCTACCGGCTCCAGCCCGGGGAACCAGCCCTGGGAGCCGGACAGCCACCCTGATCCCCACCCCTCCCAGGAGCCCCAGGGAAAGGCGGCTTCCTCTGGTGTCCCCGGCCCTCTTCCTGCAGTGCAGGAGATGGGGAAGCTCCCACAGCCCCCGGGTCAGTCCTGCCGGAGGAAAGGGCTGCACTGTCCCTTTGCCCAGCTGGGAGGGGTCTGGGCATGCTGGTGAGGATATCCAGTGTGGGGAGCACATGGCTTGTCTGCTGGCTCACAGAGCAGGGGGTGATGAGGTGTCTGTCCTCTCTGGGAAGGAATAACGCACTCAAGGAACACCCGGGGCTCAGCAGGACCGTTCCAAGGATGAGAACCAGGGAGAGGCAACGCCACTGCTCCTGCAGCAGGCTTGGGCACGAGGCTTTGCATCATTCGAGTGCCCAGGGTGGCCACTCCTGCTCCAAACTTTGCCAGGGCTGAGCATGAGGAGCTCCTGCTCCACAGGGAAGGGGTCTCCTGTCTGCAGGGACCCCCACAGACAAGCAGGGAGGTCGCAGACCCCGCTCTGAGGTGCGGCTGGTTCTGCTCACCCGGGGTGGTGCACCACAGCCCTGCCCAGGGCTGCTCACGCTGCATTTCCCTGAAAGCCAACGGAACTTTGAATCTCGGGGAAAACCAGACACGGCTGTGGCAAACGGAGCATCCTGCATCGGGGGTCCGGCTCGAACCCTCGCTGCCTCTGGAGCCCTGTGGCAGTGAAAACAGCGGGTGGGATTTCCCCGGCACAGGGAGCATCCACGGGGCAGCCGGGGCCGGGAGCTCCAGGTGAGGAGACAAGAGGGTAAAACTCACGGGAGCGGTGCGAGCTAGAGCTGAGAAAGCCAGGCAGGGAACGAAGCACGCGGCAAAGCTCCGCAACAGCCCAAACTCCCTGCAAAACCACGGCCTCATCCTCCCCCGGCAGCTGCGAGAGCAGCCACGGACCGTCCCGTGCTGTACTGCCCTGCCCTCCTGGCCGTATCCCTGTGCAAGGGTGTTCGTCCCTTGGCGCTTCCGCCTGCCCCGGCCATGTGTCCTGTCACCCCCCAGCCCCGGCAGGGGTTTCCCTGCCCCACATTCCCCCTCTCCACACTCCCCACGGTGGGCCCGTGCTGCCACAGCGCGGTGGGGCCGGCAGCCAGCACAGCCTGGGCCTGCCCCGGGCACCTGTCCGTCCGTCCCCGGCACCGCTGCGGCCTGGCTGCTGTGCCCAGGCCCGGCGAGCCCCGGGACGGCTGCCAGGGCGGGGCTGGGCTCCGGTCCCACCGCGCCGGGACCGGGACCGGGACCGGGGCCGTGCTGGGGCTGTGCCGGACCGCGCCCCGCCCCTCGGCCCGGACACGCCCTCTGACGTCACCATAATTATGTTAGACCACGCCCCAACGCGCCCCGCTGACGTCATCACCCCCTCGACCAGACCACGCCCACCCACGCCCCTCTGACGTCACCACCCTCTGTTAGACCACGCCCCAACGCGCCCCTCTGACATCATCGCCCCGTCGGCTAGACCACGCCCAGTCACGCCCCCTCTGACGTCACCTCCCCTCAGACCAGCCCCACCAGGCTCGCCCCGCTCCTCCAGCCCCGCCCCCCGGCGGACTACCCTTCCCGTCATGCAGCGCGGCGCAGGGCGGGGTCACTTCCGCTCAGCGCTGGCCGCGCGTCGCCGCTGCTGAGGCCGCCGAGCCGCCGCCGCCGCCCCAGGCCTCAGTCCCGGTCTCGGTCGGAGCCGCCGCCTCCGGACCGGCCCAGCCATGTCGGCCCAAGGCACAGATGCGGGCCCTGCTTGACCAGCTCATGGGCACGGCCCGGGACGGTGAGTAGGGGCGGGCGGGGCCTGCAGGAAGCGCCGCGGCCTGGCGGCCGCCTCACCGCGCGGGGCCCGGCCCGGCCCGGCCCGGCCCGGCTGCTGCCGCCGCTCCGGACCTGCGGCGCGATCCGGCCCCGCCCGCCCGGCTCCAGCCTCGGGGCGGCGGAGCGGGCCCGGGGCTGTCCGCGCTCGGGGCGGAGGGAGCCCGGGAGGCCCCGCGCCCGGCCGGCGGTGATCCCGCCGCGCCCCCGGCCCCAGAGAGCGCCCGGCGCCGCCGCCCCGGGCCCCGGCTGCCGCGGACGGGCGTGGGGCCGGCTCCGTGCCCGCACGTCCGGAGGGGCGTAGGTAGGTGTGCCCGCAGCGCCGGGTGCTGTCCGAGACGAGAAATGTGACAGCCCGTGCAAAATACGGTCCCGCTGCGGTTTGTGTCTCCCTCCTGCGACTCGCTGGGTGTTTAAATTCCCTTTGGCACGTTAACAGGGCTGTCCAGGCACTTTGCACTTTGTTTCGTAAGTGAATAAGTGCTTTTCTTTCTCTGTGTATTGAGTTGCTATTGAATTGCTTCCCATATTTTTATTTCATACAAACTGAACAATTGTGGCCCCTCTATTTTATTTATAAAGGTTCAGTGTATCTTTGCCTGCCTACATCAATCTGCAAGGGAGTTGCAGAAAAGCCTCATGTTCATCGAGCCGTGAGTCACAACCAATTTTTAAAGCTGTTATAACAAAAAAAAAAAAAAAAGTGTTTGCTTTTTTTCACAAGTAACTTTAAAAGTGTAGCTTAGAAAGAAAAAAAAAAATTAAAAAAAAAATTTTCAGTAGACACAACATTATTCCTGGATGCTTGTGAATCCTAAACTATATTCATACTTTAGTATTACACATACCTGTGTCATATGCACAGATGAGCTTTAAAATTGTCACATACCATTACCACTTTGCCTTTACTTTTATGTATCATTCCCCTGACTTCCTTACTGCAGGTGTGGGCAAGAAAGCTTTTCCTTTAAAACTTTTCAACAATGGGCATAAAATTCTGCAGCTGAGGTCTTGAAGAATGCAGATGGGTATAGTATGTGTTGGAGCTCGCAGTGTGTATTGACTAACTTTGTTCCTTTTTTTTATTATTTAATTGTTTTATTTTTTTTTTGCTTTTCTGATATTGTCTCGTTTAAGTGGCTCCTGAGTGTAAAATGTCCTCTGAGGGTGGGCTGGGGGTGGGGAGCACCTGGTGTGTCCCAGGCCAGGAGCTGCCAGCTCCTTCCTTGCAGGGCCTGGGAGAGCACACCTTGCATAGTTGGGTTCCAAACCAGGTGGAATGATGGCTCAATCAGCACCTGAGCAAAGAGCAGTTGCCTGTAAATTTTGCCCAGCACAGCCCTGTTTTGTGATCTGGTAGGGTGGGGTTTGGGATCTCCTGCCCCTTCTTCACAGTTAAAAAAAAAGAAAGGGTGGAAAAAACAAGAGGTTTTGGCTTGGAGCCAGCCTGTCTGTCTCCTTTTCTCTCCTGGCTGTGCTGCTGCTTTATGTGGATGACAGGCTTGGACATTGGCTGGCTCACCAGCACTGTGTTTAACGGTGTCCTGGATGAAAAAATGCTGAAATAGTCTTTGTTGCCAATTAAAGTGTTCCAGAATATCCTGTTACCCTCTCAGCTTTTTTTTTTTTTTTTTTTTTGAGTAGTTTTTGGGGAGCAGGAGCACCAAGTATTTTAATCTGCATATTGAGGTGAAATGTTCATGCTGCTGCCCGTGTTGTGTTCCCTTGGTGTTCTAATGTCTCCTTATTTAAACCACACATGAATTTCAGGAGATGAAACCAGACAAAGGGTGAAGTTCACAGACGATCGTGTGTGCAAGAGCCACCTGCTGGATTGCTGTCCCCATGATATCCTGGCTGGAACTGTGAGTGTCCCCTCTGGAATAAGGGATTCTGGCAAGGAGGGTGTTGGTGCAACTCTTGTCTGGGCTGGGTGGGTGATTTCTAGGAGAGATCAGGCTTTTTGTGCTCAGGGAGCAGTCACAATCCTAATTCCACTTCCTGTGACCTGTGCATGGAACTGCTCTCACTTCTCAAAAAAAACCCAACCAAAACCAAACCAGGAGCTCTCAAAATTCACCTGAAATGCTTTTTCTTTCACAATCCCATGGGAAGTTGCAAAATTATTTCTGTTTTAGCAGTTTGGGATGATCAGAGCTTGCAGCTTGTCCAGTGGTGGTTCCAAGCCTGTGGCTGGGCTGCTGCCCTTGTTCACTGCTGCATCTTCAGGTTAGCAGGTGTTTTCTTAGCAGCTGCACTCCTCCTTGGAGATTGTCAGTCTCCTTTCCCCAGCCCTGGTGGAAGAGCAGCTTTTCTGTTGTTGTTGGGGTGGTGATGGCAGGTCACATCTCTGGCTGAGTGTTGTTGTTTGAGCTGCCTGGTTGTTTGTGTCACTCTGCCCCGCTGGTCCCAGCGTTGTCTCAGCTCCTTTGCTGCTCCCTGTGGGGACAGAGCTGGCCAGCCTTCAAAGCCTTGGCTCACGTGCTACCTCTGAGAGCAGGAGGTGCTGTGGGCTTTTCACAGTGAGCTCTGGTGAAGTGAGGGTTCATTGGAGGCTCCCAGATGAAAGCTGCAGCCTGACTTTGGAAAGAAAACTGTGTCTTTTGTCACCGTGGCTGTGCAGCAGTCCCAGGATGGAGGTGGCTGTGGACCTTTGAAATCCATCTTTGCCCTCTCTGTTTGCATGAAACACTGAGGCAATTCCCAGTGTCTGCCCACTGAGCCAGATTGCTGGAAGATGCTGTGTTATTTGCAGCCCATCCTGCTGCTCTTTAGGGAGCTGGCTGGACACAGTGGCCCTGCAGCAAAGGGAGGGCTGGTGCTGCTGCCCCTGCCTGTGTCACTGCCATGGCAGGAGTGTGGCAGCACTGGTAGCAGGAGCTGTAGCAAAAGCTGCCTCTGCTCTCAGCACTCACACTTCAGCTTCTCGGTGGCTGCCTTTGCAGAGTAAGATTGGAAAAGCTGAATACCAGTCTCTGTGCCTCTGGTTTTTAAAACTCATTTGAAGCTCAGATGTGGTTTTCAGTGATTGCTCCATTGGCCTCCATATGACTTCACCTCCATTTCAGAATTTTAAACTTCCATCCTTTGTGTAGGTCACCGTGGTCAGGGTATGTTTTTTGACATGAGATTCTACAACAGTTTTTTGGGACCCAGAGGGTGTTTTGAAGATGAAGGCTGCCTTCTACCCCTTCTGGCAGGTTTTCAGAAAGAGGGTAGATGGTGAGTTGAAGGGGTAGTTCAACACAAGTGATCTGTGTGAGCTGGTGCCAAAGCATGGAGGAAATCTGAAGTATTTCCTGTGGGTTTTGAGTCTCCTGGGGCAGAGAAGCACCTTGAGGAATTTTTCTTCTGCTTCTGTTGTTGCTTGTCTTCACTGAGTTGCCCTTTCCCTCTTGCTGTGGAGTTTGTGCTCAGAAACTGCAGGAGCAGGAAGAAAGAGTGCTCCTGCACAAGTGATGGTGTGGCTCACTCACATGATTCTGTGGTGGCCTTGGAGTGGGTGTGGAGCTCTACACCTCTGTCAGCAGGTTCCTGGGGGCCAGAGCAAGTACTGGTGCTGCAGATCTGTGTTGAGAGAACATGTGATGATGTCCAGAACAGGAAGAGCATCTCAGCTGTCACTGCTGCCAGTACAGAATGACACTTAGCTGGAATGTGCAGTCCCTCCTCGTGATCTCAGGCAGCTTCACTGGCACCACAGTGCTCTGCTGAGGACGAGCTGTATGGGTGAATCTGTCTCAGCTGGCTGGGGTATAATCCATCTCTGGGTGCATTACTGCAGAAATCAGGACCTTAGACCTCTCAGAAACTTCCAACAGATGCTCCAAGCCCTCTGGTGCTTGCTGTGTTGTGTCCTCCCCTAAGGCGTTGTTACTGCTGCATCCTTCACGTGTGCAGATATTCCTTAGTGGGAAGCTGATTGAAGGCAAGCAGGAAGCTGATCCCTTGGGGAGCTGTGCTCAGTGAAATGTGATGGAGTCCCACTCACTCACCTTCATGTGCAGAGTAAGAAAAGGAGACCAGACTGTAAGCAAAGCTCTGGAATATTCCTGAGAGCTGCAGGAAGCCTGTTCATGTTTGCTTTGTTTAGATGCACCAATGTTCCTGGCCATAAGAGCTGGCATTTTAAGTTGTTTTGTTCCTGTGATTATTCTCTTTTTGGCCCCAGAAACTTGTCTAAACTTGCCACTAAATAACCTACAGTAGTTCTCTTTGGTCTCTGTGGGTTAGGAGGAACATTCTGGGAGAACAGGAGTTGGTTTAGTGAGCCCATGGGCTGTTACCAGGGCCCTTGTCATCCACATCATTTGTGAGTTCTCTCTGCAGCTCATGGTAAGCATGTTTCTGTCAGTGAAAGTATTGTAGCACATTGAGGGATGGCATCAGCTGGCAATTCTCCTGAATTTCAGCTCCACTGAGGTGGACAGGTGAGCCTCAAAGCTGCCCAGGTTGAACATACCTTGGAAATTACATCCAGGGAATTAATTGTGTCCCCTACTGGGAAATATGAGTTGAGATGTATAGGTTCTAGAATTGTTTCTTGTGGCTTGAGAGGGGGTCTGTGCTTTCATTTTTCACTTGGATGAAACTGTGCATCTCTGATCACTGTTAAAGCATCTTCTTTGTGGAGATTTCTTTTTGTGGTGAGTTGCCAGTTCAGTGGAGATCACAAGAGATACCTCAGAATGTGGATTTCTCAGCAAATGTGAGCAGGACTAATTATCAGTGACATCTAAATGTCTTCAGTCTTTGTGTGATGGGCAGTTAAATCTTTGCTCAGGCTTGCTGGTTGCCTGTCTCACATGCCTGTGTTACAAACCAGCCAGTGTTGACTGGAGCAGGTCATGGTCCCTGTGGGAAGGGTGAGTGTCCAATGACAGCCCCCTTGGGATGAGAGGAGGCTTTGAGGCAGAAGGGCTGGTGGTCTTAGCCCAAGTGAGCAATTCCTGTGGAAGTCTCCTTGCACCAGAACATCTCACAGGACATGGAGGAAGATTTGAGGTTTATAAGCTAGTGAGAACTGAATGTTCTTCCCTGAGGAAGGTTGAGGGATTCATTGCCTGTTAACAAGCAGGGAGAGGAGTAGGGAGCTTCAGAAGAAGCATTGTTGGCTGTTCTAAAGTGGTTACAGCCCCTTCTCTGAAGTGGGGTTAGTGGCTCAGCTTGCAGGAAGAGCTCAGATAAGAATATTTATGATGTGTGACAATCACATTCAATCCCATTATTTTCTCCCTATCTTGGAAAGTGATCTCAGTGGAATGACCAGAAGAATGAAAGATGTGTCACATCACAGGATGTTATTTTTGTGGTAAAATAACAGTAACTCTCTAGCATTCTTTGAAGTGGCTTGCCTGAAGTTGAACATGATCAAGCTCTGAAAGGACCAGTGTGCTTTTTTGGTAGGCATTACATTTCCATCATTAGAGAGCTCAGTGGGAGTATTCTGGATGCAGTGTCTGTTTCTGTAGCCTGCTGCCTGTGACCTCCTGGTTCTGGTAAATCTGAGCAAAATGAGGAAGGCTAAGTAGTGGCAAGTCATCTGGATTTTTTTTTTCTTTTTCTAGAAGAGAAAATCCAGTAATAGGCACCTGCTGAAAACCTGAGCATAAACTGGTAGAGTTTGCTTTGCTTCATTCTAAACACTGCTGTCTGAGTGGATTGTTTCATGTAAGCATCCCCAGCTTTAGTCTGTGATATTCCACAGGGATTCAGTGTTATCCCAGTTCACTTTTCTCTGCAGTTCACTGAGTTGACACCTGAGTTGTGCATGTTGAGGTTTGGGCTCCTGGGGACTGGTGGTGACAGTGAAAGGAGAGGGTGGTGGGTTGGGGTGTTCCTTCATGCAGTGGCATGTACCCTGCCATTCCAGCAGTGGCTCACAATTAGGCCTTTTATTATTCTGGCTTTCAAAATGCCATTTTCTTTTTCTACTCTGAGAATAAGAGAAATGGTCTTTGTTAAAAATTGAAAATGCTGAAATGCAGCTTCCATGTTTTGAGAGCATAATCAAATTGGGTTCATGTGGCTGTTAGCTACCAGGTGGGAGAAAAAATAATAAATTCAAATAGCATGGAGTGCATTGGGAGGGAAGGGCAGCTTTCTGGGAAGGGAGATGCTCTTAAGTATCTCATTAAACATGCTTATGTGTAGGACTTCGCTTTGCTGGGCAGATTTTCAAATTCCAGGCTGCAGCTGGATGTGGGAAGGGTCTGGCTGTGGAATTAACAGTCTGTTGTTGCTGAGTGTGGAGTTGTGCATTTTTACTGGCTGTAGCCCTTAATCCTTTTAAGTCCTTTTGTTGTTGGTGGGAAGCATTCTGTGTGTATCCTACAGTTTGGTATGTCATATGTTACTTGGGCTCATCCTGACACAGATGTGCATTTCCAGAGGAGCTTTAAGCAGGGTGCAGATATGTTTTGCTGTGGCTCCAGGATAGGAGGCATTTGTAGAAGGGGACCCTCACAGCCATTTCTGAGGCTGTCCTGGGACTTAGAGCTGAAGTAGAACTGGACTTAAAGCATTTGGGCTGTTTTAATGTTGTTCCAGAACACCTAGAAAAGGAGTTCTGGCAAGCATGTGGCTCTTCTGGCTGCTTCTGGTACTGAGAGGTTAAGAGGAAGCTGCTTTTCATGAAAAGACTTTATTTTGATCTGATGTAGTTGCCAAGAGATACCTGCTGCTTGTTGCTGTCCTGGAGGGTTCTTATGTGGGTTCTCCTTTTTCTTTGAACAGCGAATGGACCTGGGGGAGTGCACAAAGATCCATGACTTGGCTCTGCGAGCAGATTATGAGATTGCAAGTAAAGAGAGAGACCTGTTCTTTGAGCTGGATGTAAGTATGGAGAAATGAGAAGTTCTAGTTCCTTCTGTGGAAACTGCTTCTTGAAGTTACTGGGCTGAACAGCAGAACTCAGTGGCCATTTCAGCTCTTTGTGTTACTTGGTGTGTTGTTACCTGTCCAGAATGTGCAGCCCCTTCCTGAATGTCAGCCTGGCTGCTGACTGGAGAATGTACAAGTAATTATGGCCTTTGCTGCCCCAGCTAGTTGGGAAGTTCCCTGGCATTCCTTGGATCCCACACCTGCTGCTCTGTCTCAGGTTCTTGTAACCTGATGCCCTGTCCCAGAAAGAGATTTAACATTAAAAGCCTTCTGCTCAGTAGTTTTAACTTCTGTCAGATTTAGCTTTCATTTCATTTTTCTGTGATGGAACAGATCAAGGGAAAGCACAGTTCTGTCTTTCCTTTTCATGTTATTCCTGTGCTTTTGTCTTTGTGCCTGTTGCTGCTGCACAGGAAGGAAGTTCCAGTGCAAAGCTGTGTTGATGTGAGCATCCTGTGATGTGTCAGAGTAAAGGAATTGGGTCAGGTTTACAGGGCAGGGGTCAAATGTATCTTGTTCTGCAAAGTGTCATTGTTTTTTTTTCTCAAAGCATCTGTTCTTGAGGTTGTTTGTGCTTTATACAAGATTGCAGCTGTCAGCTGTCACAGCTACATCTGGCACGGAGAGCACCTTCATTCATAATTCTTTGTCTAATCATGCAGGCAATGGATCACCTGGAATCCTTCATTGCAGAGTGTGACAGGAGAACAGAACTGGCCAAGAAACGCCTGGCTGAGACACAGGAAGAGATCAGTGCTGAAGTGTCTGCAAAGGTATTGGCCTCTCATTAAACATTGGTTCTGAAAGTCTCTGGTGCTCTGTTTCTCTCACTCCAGTGATACTGGGCAGTTAGGCTCCAAGAATATTTGGGGATTCCAGTCATCCTCCTCAGATGGCTGCTCTGGCCATTCTGGAGACAAAGAGCACCATGAACTCTAAAAGAGATTGCTTTAGCATGGAAATAAAGCATCTTGGTTTCTTCCCCATGCTAGGAAATGTTACTATAATAATTTAGAATAGTAAGTCCATCTCCCATGATTTTTGTTTCATTTAACAAATGCTCATGGAGTTTCCGTTTTGGGAATTGGCCTAATTGGACCAATACAAGATATTTCTGAAGCTGATTTTGTGGCCTCTATGCTGGCCTATAAGTCAGAAATGACTGACAGATCATGATCTCTCCACATCCATTTTGTCTTTGCCATGTGTCTGTGACTGCATTGACATTGGTCCACCAGTCCCTTTTGTTAGGGACTTTTGGAGATGCATGGTCATCTTCCAACAACAGATTTCACTACATAGTATTTCTTAAAAAAAAAAATGAAAAGTTGTCCTGCAGGCTTTATCACATTTTTGTCTTACTAAAAACTAACTATTCTCTCCAGGCAGAGAAAGTACATGAGCTGAATGAAGATATTGGAAAACTCCTAGCTAAAGCTGAACAGCTGGGAGCTGAAGGAAATGTTGATGAGTCTCAGAAGATCCTGATGGAAGTGGAGAAAGTGCGAGCAAAAAAGAAAGAGGCAGAGGTACAGTGTTGTGAGTTGTCACAGGAGCCTGGGCTAGGCTGGGTGGTTTCCACCTCTGCTCTGTGTGCCAGCACCTCCTTTTTGCAGTTCCAGCCATGTGCCAGCAAACAGGAGGCAGTGTGCTGGATGAAAACGTTTTTAGAAACTTTTATCTGGTGGAGAGAGCTGACTGGGGCAGGGAGGGCTTTGTCCTCTGGAATATTTGGTCACCAGTCCCTTGCAGGGATAGGCTGTGGGGTTAGCTGTGCCCACAAAGCATTTGTGTGGCACCTCCTTTGTGTGAGGGTGGGGTGTGATTCTTCAAAGCCATTCTTTGCAGGGCTTTCCCTGGAGGCTGGTGTCTGTGTAAGGGTTCCCTGACATTTGTGTGGGTTTTCTTGCCTCCCTGTAGGAGGAATACCGAAATTCAATGCCTGCATCCAGTTTCCAGCAGCAGAAGCTGCGTGTGTGTGAGGTCTGTTCAGCATATCTGGGTCTCCATGACAACGACCGGCGTCTTGCTGACCACTTTGGAGGCAAATTACACTTGGGTTTCATTCAGATTCGTGAGAAACTGGATCAGCTGAGGGTAATCCTCTCTGTTTTAAACTTTCTCTTTGTAGTTCTGAAGACCTTGAACACTTCTATTAAATTAATACAGAATTCTTTGCAGAGGCCTTGTAAAAGCTCAGAAATTTCCAATTGCAGAATCCCTAAAACATCAAATGGAGCTTTGTTTAGCCTTGTCTTGGGTTCTGTTCTGTCTTTTCTGGGTAACTAAATATGTACCCTCAGAATCAGCCAAACCAGAGCACTGCTGTAATTTATTCCTTGGCACTTTGGTACAGTCATTCTCATTAAAATGACTGAAATTTGTTACTCTGGGATTTTTTGAAACCTCTTAATGAAATGTTTGAACTGAAGTTTCACATGGTTCTTTCTGTCAGTGAAAAGATCTTGAGTAGCTGAAGCCATTAGGAGTTTTCTGAAGTGGTTGGTAATGGGTTGTGGTACTGGCCTTGCTTGCAAACAGAGAGCTTTAGCTGAGCAAGAGTTATGGTTCCTGTGCCTCACTCACAGTGCATTGAGGTCAGTGCCTCAACTGAGAAAAATGAGAACCTTGATAGAGATCTTAACTTAGCACATAAAATGCAGTGAAGTGGTTCTTTGCCTTGCTATTGGAATGGTCTTCCTGCAGATCTGACCTGTTACTGTATGGCTGAAATATGATGTGGATTTCTTTTTTTCCCCCCTAGAAAACAGTGGCAGAAAAGCAAGAGAAGAGAAACCAGGATCGTCTGAGACGGAGAGAGGAGAGGGAACGAGAGGAGAGGATGGGCAGACGGTGAGTGGGGCCTGGGAAGTTTAGAAGCATCTGATTCCTTGTACATGAGCACTGCAGGAATTCAGCATCTGCTTCTGGAGTGGCTGTTGGATGTGCTCCAGATGCTGTGTGAGCATCTTGGGGTTTGGTAAAAGATGAAAACAATGCACAAATCTTGCACTCCTCCACCTTGGAGTGGTTATACATGTATTTTAACCTCCACTGTGTGTCTGAAAGATGAGAGTTCCCTGTAGTCTTCAGGCTTATATTGCTCTAATCCCTGTCTTAGGGAATCTGAATCTGGATAAAATACCCTCACTTAGAGCATCTGAGTGGGAAAGTTTAAGATGAGTGAGGACTAGGCTTGCTCAAAAGGCAGTAGTCATGCAGAAATTCCCTGGACAGCCCTCCTCACTGCTCGGAGGTGACAACAGGCTGGTGTCCATGAGCAAAATAGTGAACTCCTGTAACTTTTCTACAATAAATGAAGTGCTTTGGCACAGCCTTGGCAGGCATTTCCTAAGGAAGCTCAGGGATCCCAAGGAGTGGCTGCTTCTGGTGGTTGTAGCTATGTGTGTCACCTGCTCAGATGTCTGTAATTCCTGAGCACTGGGAGGGGCTGGAACATTGGTTTTCTCAGGACAAGCTCTTCTGCATCTTGCCAGCTGAACTGGAAAAACAATTTCTTCTGTACTTGAACTGAAGAGGCATCTTGTGTGTCAACAGCTCAGTTGAACAGCCTGCTGTGGGGAGGGTGGTTATTTGCAGGGGTCAGGCAGAGGAAGTGGCTGGGTAGGAATGCTGTTCTGATTGTCACAACATCTCCCTGGTTACCTCGTGTATTTCTCCTCACACACTTCTTGCATCAAAAAGGCTCCAACATTGCTGCCTGTGCAGAGCTCTTTTTGAAACTCAGAGTCAGCTGAAGAGTGAGTTTGTCTGAGGAATATGAGATTTATAACTGCAGTGTGCTCTAAGATGGTGCTGGCTCTGGCTATACATTGCTGGAATGGCTGACAAATACCAGCATGAAGCAGCATGGTGATTTTAGTGTATTATTAGTGTATTGGAGATGTGAACCCCAAATTGTTACTCATTATGCATATTATTTTATGCATGCTATGCATAACTCCAGTTCAGGTGTTTTTGTGGGTTTTCTCTAGGGATTACCTGGTGTGATATGAAGGAGCAGTTCATGCTACAGCTTTCTGTTGAACTGTAGCACTTAATGGAGAGCCTCAAAATTTTCTGTTATCCATGCAACTGTGATGTGGAGTTTGGG
Source organism: Phylloscopus whistleri (assembly GCA_017589585.1). Lineage (NCBI taxonomy): Eukaryota > Metazoa > Chordata > Aves > Passeriformes > Phylloscopidae > Phylloscopus > Phylloscopus whistleri. The sequence continues at coordinate 233,263 of JADMLD010000856.1, read as the reverse complement.
AGCTGCAGGGTCTGGAAGTAGCTGAGTGCAGGAGTTAATCAAAAGGGACTGCTGTTGCTGCTGCTGTGGTCAGAGATGTGGAAGTGAAATGGGAAGTGTCTTCTCATGCAGCTGCTTCATGGCAGACCCACAGCAGGACCCTGAACTCACTTTGTCTCCATGGTGCCTCTTCCTGGAGGTCATTTCTCTGTGAAAGTTGCTCAACAGAGTTGAGGATGGGGTCTGCTTCAGGAAGACCCCTCTGGGTCTCTTTGTTGATCCACATCTTCTCAAAATGCTGGTTTTCTTCCTCCTGTGGTGTGCCTGTGGTTTTGTTGTAGTGGTTTTTTTTAAAAAACCCAAGCTCTCAATTTTTGAGAGCAAAAGAGCCTCTTGTGTTCACAGGTAGTCCATATGTGGATGCATCTGATGAGGGGGCTTGAAAGCTGGTTTTGAATGTTTATTGAAGGCTTAAAATAGGAAAGCTTTAGGAACTGCATGGAGCTGGCCTAAAGTGTGAGTTCTTGCTGCTTCCATATGTGACAGTCCTTAGCAGACTGTGGCTGGCCTTCACTCTGCCTCTGTGCAGAGGCTCCCGTGTGCTCCACAGAAAAACTTGTCATGAAGGAGTCAGGAGTGCCATACAGGAGAGGTCAGATCAATTGCCTCTCCAAAATGAGAACTTGACCCCAGGGAGGACAGTGGTTCTCCCAGTGGACAGTCAGTGTCAGAACTGAGGTTAGGGTCCAGGTTTCTTGGTCACTTACCTGCTGGGAGCTGTGCACACTGTGCTTACAGAGGCACTTTTCCATCAAAAACTGATTGGTGACTTCTACCACCTTCCAGACAGACTCTCTTATCCAGAGCTTGGTACTTTTAAGGAACCACAGGAAACATGTTTCCTTCAGAACTCTTCTTGTTACATCCTCCTATACAGCAGCACCTTCATGGTGTTACTTCAGTAAGAGAAAGAGAATGGCTTGACTTTGGGAGTCTTGGGTGAGTGAGAGGCACTGACACCCCTGGAGACCTGTGGATTCCCTCTGCCTCTCACAGCTGTAATTAATTTGTCAATAAACTGTGATTCCACATAGGAATGAGTGAACTGGATTGCCACTCTAGTGGTAATAAACACAAGTCTTGTGTGATGTTGCTGGTGGCTGTTGAGTACCCAGTCCTCTCTTAAGACTGGAATTCTGTGGAGAAGTGGCATGCTGGGAGGTACAGACCTTGGTGTTTGCTTCCAGAGTACAACAGCAAACAAGTCTGGTGGAGGTGCCAAATGGATTTCCTTTGTGTTAAGCTGGACAAAAGACAGGTTATGAAACTCAGCAGAAAGTCTCTGTGATACAGGGACAAAGAAAGGAATAAATAAATAAAATAGACTTGCTCAGCCTCTTGCTCCTATGGACAGCAGTCTTCTTTTGTCTCCTGCTGTACCATGATTCAGACTGCAAGGACAATGCTGTTTTGTTGGGTATTTCCTGAATTCTCAAGTTTGGTTCTAGGGACTGATTATCAGATTTTTTTGTGCATACTCCTGCTTGGATGATAGGCATGGAAGGGCAGCCAGGCTTTTCAGGGGATGTGGAAGGGCTTTTGTAGATGTGTGCACTGCTGCTTCAGAATAAAGTGATCAGGAGGAAAAAGAACATTAAGAACTTGGAGTAATTACAACCACCAGAAAAATCCAGCTGCCTGCCACGTATCTACAGGAGGTCCTGCTGCTCTGTCAGATTCTGGTGTGTGGAGATGAAGGTGTGTGGTTACTGCCTTGCTCTCCTGGTTTATCAGCTTTTCCTTCACCTGGTCATTTGTGTTGCCACAGTGCATGTTTCATTTGCAGACTCCACTTTGTTTACAGTCCTTACCTGAATTCCTTTCTAAATTTGGAGGCTTTTTTTTTTTACTTTCCAGCATGACTGAACAATCCCATCTCACTGTGAAGAAATGTCAGATAACATGGATTTTCTTAATCTTGTCTTATCCAGGCTTGGTTTTAAATGATGTTATTAAAAGAGATGCTTCTCTGTTGCTTCTTAAATTCTTGTCTGTGTGCAGCTTTCATATCAGGGTGCCAGAACAGCTGTGTGAGGTGTAAATGGAACCTCTGTGTGAGTCTGTGTGCAGTGGGGAGCAGTTACAGGAGTGAGTCTCTAAGTCACTAAACAGGGAGAGGAGCCACTTGTTAATTAGGCAAAACGAGACTGTTCAGACAGCATGTGATGTTCAGCTGGCTGTGAAATGTGGCCACGGAGGAAGAGGGAGGGTGTAGCTTCCATGTGCAGAGGTATTTTAAGTGGTGCTGAGTAATGGTGCTGCTGAAGTTGAAAGAACTCTGCCGTTGTTATTTACAAAGTGTCAGGAGCTAATGCTGACAGCAGTAAGCTCAGTGCCACACACGAGCTCTGAAGCTCGTGGAATGTGAGAAAGGATAGCAAGGCCTTGGATTATTCTCAAGTGCTTTCCAAGGATTTTCAGTTTATCTGTCACTTGTCATAGGTCTTCACTTGTTACTCTGTCCCCTCTTTTTGCCTAGTTATCTTTCCCAAAAGGGAAAAAAAATATTGATGCAAATTTTCTTCTAATGTTTGGTAAACAAATACAAGGAGTGTGAAAATGCTGGTTTTTCTTATTAAAACTCCTTTAACATGCAACTGCCTCAAAGGAACCAAAATCAGAAAACAGGCAGATGTCTTTCTGACTGGAGAGTGGCACTTGTTGAAAATGTTAGAGTTGATCCAGCTGGTGTTAGACTGCAGGGAGTAAAGAGTATCTAACACATATGCACAGAAAATTAGTTGGAAAGGTTCACTGGGGTGCTTTACTAATAGTGCCTGGTTTCTAGACCTTTTCTGTAGTGACAGGAAGCTCAGTGTGTAGAAATTCATGTTTTTCAGTTTTTGACAAATTCTTCTTGATCCTAAAATTGAAGCTAACTAAATGTTGTATTTGCAAGATTTGTTTTTAAGTAATACATCACTCGAGGTATTGATTATTCCTGTGAAGAGCTGCCAGGGTGGATAAATTTTCCTACTGAAAACCCACTGGCTGTGTCATAACTTCTCTCACTTAACTCTCCTCTTCTTTCTAGGTCTGGATCAAGAAACAGAGATCGTCGAAGGTGAGTGCCCAGTTCTGCAGTTCTCCCAAATGCCTGTCTGTGTTTCTCTCTGGCTGCTGAGGTTTGTCCTGGGTCTCACCAGTGGAGTTCACTCAATGCCTCAGTGTCTGGTTTGCTCCCTGAAAGAGAAGGAAGTGCAGTATGGGCACTTCAGGGTGCTGCTCAGTTTGGTGTGGCTCATTGGGCTGTAGAGCAGGTGATGAGTAGCCTGGCCAGGATGGGTTCCCCCCTTTGCTTTATAACTTTTAATGAGTTCAAATTAAATTTTATTTACTCATTCCCACCCAAGCTGTAAATCTATCAGTAACAACTATAGTTACAACTGTATATATAGTTACAGCTGTAACAGTAGCCTGGCCAGGATGGGCTCTGTGTGCTCCAGAGTGTGAGCCCATGAATGTCCTTGAGGCCTCTTTCAATAAATACCTGATGTACTTCCATGATAGTAATGTCTGAAGTATCTGTTATATATATGACACTTCAGATGTGAAAATACAGAGATTTGAGATTAAAACCCCCACATCTCTGGGAAGAGCTTGCCTTAATGCTATGGCAACATGCTCTGTGTTGGAGAACTCCCTGTCTACTGCTTTCCTTTGGCATCTTTCTTATTTTTAGAGCAGGGTGAAATAAATCTGCTTCTAAAGTGCAGGACTTTCACAGGGAAGATTCTCCTAGGGTTATGGTAATTTCACAGATCACTTCCTTTGGCCTCTCTTGTACTTACACGTGCCTCACTTGTGAGCGATGCAGGGTTGTAAACTCTGCTCTGGCCCTTGCCACGTGCTTACAATAATGATGGGAGCATTTTCTATAAGCTTTCCAGCACACTGAATAACCCACTGGCACACAAGGCCCAGGAGGAGGCGGCTGCCCACGGTGTGGGTGTGGGTGATGAGCCCTGGGTGTGGGCAGGGATGTGGGGGACAGGGGCTGCACTGCGCTGGTGCTCTGGCTGTTGTCACTCAGCAGAGTCTGAGGCAGCTCAGGGTGCAGAGCCGAGGCACTGAGGCACTCTGTGTTCCCTGCAGATCACGGTCCCGGGAGCGGAGGCGGAGACGCTCCCGCTCGGCCTCCCGGGAGCGGCGGAAGTCGCGCTCGCGCTCCCGGGACCGACACCGGCGCCACCGGAGCCGCTCCCGCAGCCACAGCCGAGGCCACCGCCGGGGCTCCAGAGACAGGAGCTCCAAACACAAGTAGGTATTCCCGACAGGAGTGCTTCTGCAAAGGGGACTCCTTGGCTCAGAGTGACCTCCCTGGCCCGCAGAGCGAGCAGGAGCGTGGCAGGGCTCTCCAGAGCAGCCGTGTGGCCTGTGCCAGCTCCTGGGCCAAAGCAGGATTTCCCAGGGGCCTCATGTGAGGGCAGCAGCTGTACAGCAAGATCTCAGCTGAGAGGAGAGTCTAGGAGATAGAATAGGTCCCCTGATCTGCAGTGCTGAGCCTTGAGATGCTCCTTGGATGGGAAGCAGCGCAAAGCCTCCCTGAGCTTACTGAGTTTCTGTGTGCCTGAGAGGCAGTTTGGATGTTACACTTCTGTAGTTATTTTCTGCTTCCCAGATTCCTTCTCTCAGTGCTGGCATTGGGAAGGAGTCTATGATTTGAGATCTGGGAGGCATCTTCTGTTAGAACGCTGCTTGAGAGAGAATTCTTTAGGAATCAGCACTTTTCCTCCTGAAAAAAAAGAAATGCAGGAGGAGTACACCATTCTTCTGTCTCTGAGGAGAAGCACTATAGTCCAAAGAAGGGCTTAAAGTTTTTCTGAAATTCAGCAAAACAGCCTGTGTTGGAGGAAGGATGAGGCAAGTGTGTGTAGAGTATTAGAAAACTTGACTGGAATCATTGTGTTCCCTTACAGCCCTTCTAAGCCCAGCAGCAAGTCTGCCTCCAGGTGCTTGCTGAGGTTAGATGTGGATTTTTCAAAGACTGCTGGTTAACAGTGGAGTGCTTTAGTACTGTCACCTGATAAGGCACCAGCACTCAAGTACAATTCTAGAAACAAACTTATTGTTGTGTGTCTTGTGTCAGTTTAGCTAAGGGATAGAAACAGCTTTTTTTTTAAAGACACCTGGTGAAGGGGAGGGAAATAATGGTCTGAAAAATAAGTCTGTTAATAATTGAGGGGGGGTGTAAATACTGTTGATTCTCCAATGGCTGAGATACTAAAGTGCTTTTTTAAATCTGTCTTGAACATGAAAAATAAAGAAAAGAAGTTTGGACAATTAGGAAGTGAGGAAGATCCTGTAATAACTATTACTAAAGAGCAGGTAAGGGATTACTTCGGAACCCTTGAACACATCCAAACCAGCCCACTGAGATTGCAGGGGGATTGGCCAGCTGACACACCTGCACAAAATTGCTGAGAGCTGGGGACAGGCCAGGATCAGTTTAAGAAAACATAACAAAAACAAGAGGAGAAACAGCAAAACCCTGTTTCCTGAAAGAGGGTAGCTTGTTTTGACCTTGAAAGTTACTGAAATCTGCCCTCAGGTTCTGCTGGTCTGAGGTCTCACTTGCTGAGAGTGTCACAGGATTTGGAGATCTCAGGGTAGGAGGTCTGCATGCAAGCAGGCATTGTTGTGGAAAAGATAGAGAGTTAATGTCATCAGACAGACTGATGTTGTATGACACAGTTTAATGAAAATGAAATGGCTGTTGGGTTTTGATATCTCCATTCTGCAGTATTTCCAAACCTTAACATCACCAAGAATGAAAGTGGAACCTCCCAGGTACTTCCATTGTGACTGTAAAAACCCCTGTGTACTGAGCCTTGGAGTAAAATGTAGGAGCCTCTGCTGAGCTCACTCAGGATCAGCTCCTTTCGAATCCTGCTCTTCCCTAAGCTGGCAGGAATCACACAAGAAACAGCCTTTTAGATCAGATCTAATGTGAAGCCTCCTGTTTAACTCTGCGTGGGCTGACACAGGGAAGTGCTGCTGAAAATCTGTGGCTGTGAGAAGATGTGCCCGTGCTGTGGGCTGTGAATAGAAATCTCAGTCATCCTGACTTTGAACCCGGGGTGCGGCCAAAGCCAGCATTTGTCAGGATGCAGAGTCAGAAGCCCAGGGCTGAGCCAGCAAAGAATCCAGTTGGTATTTTAAGCAGTTGAGCAGAAAGCCAGTAGCTATGGGCATAATGAAAAAGTGCTCTGGAAGCCACGAACCGAGCTGAGTCAGAAATGAGGAAGAAACTGTAGGCACTTCAGGATGGCCCAGAAAAATAGTAAGGGGCACAGGGAAAAGAGCTGGGAGAGCCCCTGTGGCAACAGCCTGAAAGGATCCCTGAGAGGAAGGAGTAGCAAAGGCTGTGCTGTGCACTCAGCACTGCAGAGCCAACGTTCCCTCACAGAAACCTCCGAGGGCCCAGAGCTGCTGTCCTGGGGGTCCCACTCCCCCTGCCACAGGCACCTTCTATAGGGACCTGCATCCCACAGCCCTGCTAGGGAGAGGTGGTGCTTGGTGGTGTTGGGCAGTTTCTAGGTGTGCTGATGGCCACGGTTTACTTTGTACTTCAGATCTTCTAGAGATCGATCTTCGAGAGAAAAGTCCCGAGACAGAGAGAGGAAGGAGAAGAGCTCTTCTGAGAGGCGGCACGAGAGCACCAACGGCAAATCTCGTTCCAAGAGGTCAGAAGAGAGAGAAGCTGGCGAGATCTGAACTCCAAACGATCTGTGTTGCACTGTAAATAGTCTGATAAACATTCTACACAAAGCCTAAATTTCCCATTTATATTTACTGAATACAACTCATCTTTTGTAGTTTGGGATTTTTATCGTTTGGCAGATAGCTGTGAGTTTGTAGAGACAACAAGAGTTCCGTACTGTTTAACGAGGTTTTGTTTTAGTAGGAATAAACCAATCTGGATGGCTGGCTTTCAGCCCAGGCCAGTGTGGGCACCCCGTGTCTGTCCTGAGGCAGCGCTCGGGGCCGTGCTGTGCCTGGAGCCCTGAGCTGCCCTGACCTTTGTAACGCTTCAGCCCTTTCCAAAACACCCACCTTGACCCTCTGTCAGCACACCAGTAGCACTGGTTCTCAATTCTGTTTTTTTCCTTCTGTTTTATATATGTTAAAAGAAAATTCAGATTTTTTTTTTCTTCCTTTTAGTACTTAGCCACCTCATTTTTTATGTCTCCAGCACTTGAAAGTTGCCTGACTTGCCCAGCTAAGGTAAAACAGACAAAATTTGGCCCTGATCTATTCTGAAAGCTGTTCCTATTGAGAATGACCAAATGAGCTGAGACATGTTTCTAAGCTGGGCTCACGTCTGGTTTTAGTACCTTTACAGTTCAGATAAGTTGGTGTGAGCAAAGCAGTGGGAAACCTGGCTGGTTTCTTCTCTAGAGAAGCACAGCCACAGCTCATCTGCCTATTTACTGTGCCCTCTGCGGTCAGAGCCTCCCCGCGGGGTTTCTGCCCTGCAGACCAAAGCGTTGCTGTGTTTGCCAAGGCCGGTCAGGCAGAACGTGCCGAGGGGCAGAGGTGCCTCGGGATGGCTGGAGCCCGAGCCCCTCGTGGCAGAGAGGCGCCAGCCGCGTCCCCCCGCGCGTGGGAGGCTGTGCCTGTTGTCACCCGCTGATCTGTCCCTGGGTTTGTTTCCCCCGAGGGCAGGTACCAGCCCCAGCCGCGACCCCCGGGCTCGGCATTTTGTGGGAACGGCGTGAGCGATGCCCGAGCCGGGCGCTGTTCAGGCCGCTCGTTAACTCGCTGAGGCGTTAATTACCGCCGTTAATTGCCCTTCCCAGGGGCGGGGTCCGGCCGGCGCTCCCCCCTCCCTCCATTCTCTCCTTTCCCCCCCAACCCCGACCGCGGCTCCGGTCCCGCCGCGGTGCTGCCCCGGTGTCGGTCCCCAGTGCATGCCTCCCTCCCTCCCTCCCTCCCTCCCCTGTCCGTTTTTACAATGAATTCCGCGGTTTCACGTGTTGTTTTTGTAACCTCCGTGTGGGGCGCGGGGGGGCGGCGGGCGGGCGCGCGCTCGGGGTGCCCGTCCGTGCCCGTGCTGTTGTCCCGCGGTCTGAGCGCATTAAAGATCTGTGTTTGTGGCTCCCGCTGCTGCCCGGACTCGTTCTTGCGGGTTCTCCGCCCGCGCCGCCGCCGCCCGAACCGAACCGGGCCGGGCCGGGCCCCGCGGAAGCGCTCCCTGCGCCGTGACGTCTCTTCCGCCGGGCGGGGCGGGGGATGGAGGCGGAAGTGACGGCGGCGGTGGCGGCGCGGGGTGAGTGCGGAGCGGGGCGGGCGGGGGCCGGCCCGGGGCCGCGGGGGGACCCGGGCGGGGCGGGAGGGTGCCCTGGGCCGCTCCCGGCGCAAGATGGGCTCCTGACACCTCCGTGGGTGCGCCCCGAGCACACGGCCTTGTCGTCGGGCCGCGCCTCCGCGCTGTGAGGGGGCGTTCGGGGAACGGAGCCGGCTCCGGGAGCCTGGAGCTGGCCGTGGCGGCGCCGGGGCCGTTGAGGGGCCGGGCCGGTGAGAGCCCGCGGCTGTCAGCGCTTCCAGCCCGGCCCTGCCGCCTTCCCCGCTGAGCCGGACGGGTTTGCTGTCCGCATGGAGCAGCTCCAGAACTGCCCCCAAACCAGAGCGAGAAGCCTCAGTTGTTATTACTGGGAAAGAATTTAATCCCTTTTCCCGAAGCCCAAGTTGCTCCCCTTGGTCCGAGGCCGTTTATCCCGAGGCTGGCGGCTGCGGGGCCCTGGGGAGCTGCGGTCAGAGCAAACCCCGCACCCTGCCGAGCTCCGCGCACCCACAGCCCCGGCGCTCTGCCTGCACAGGGGGAAAGTCCTCTCGCTCGTTCCCTCGGGAGCCCACAAGCCTGCTTTGCAGACGTGAATTACGGGGCTTCCTGCCGACAGAAAAACACTGCGATGTGTTCAACTCCAACCTCGTTTCCAGCCCGTTGTTGTTTTGTGAAGCAGAAACATCTTGCGTAAGGGCTGGAGCGAGAGGGGCAGCCCGTGCTGCAGGGAGGGGCTGGAGCCAGCCCTTCCCCGTGCCACGGCAGGACCGGGCTGCCTGTGGAGCTGGGGGGCTCCCCGGGGTGGGTGTGTGGGTGGGACGGCCTGTGAGGGAGCTTTGCTCTGTGTGTGTGTAAGTGACAAACAGAAAAATTCCACTTCTGGGGGGAGAAAAGTGGTTTCTCTTGAAGGTGGCTGTCAAGGACAGCAGCATCTGGAGGAAGGCTGTTGTTTCATAGAATCACAGGCTGGTTTTGATTAGAAGGGACCATAAAGATTATCTTGTCCCATGGGCAGGAACATCTTCTACTAGCCCAGGTTGCTCCAAGGTCCATCCAACCTTTGAACACTCCTTTCATGCTGCCATAAATCTCTCAGGCTGTGCAGGAGGCAGCATGGCCTGTGGAGTGACTGCCCACCTAAAAAATGTACTTTTTTTCTCTCTTTTGAATAAACCCACATGAAATGGCCACAGCCTTTTCCAGGGGGTTTTCATGCAGGGAGATCTCTCCAGAGTGTCTTGTGTGCTCCAGCTCTGGCAGGGAGGGATGTCACTGTGCTTCTGGGACAAGAGGGGTGAGGAGGGGGTGTCTGGGTGAGGAGGGGGTGTCTCACAGTGAGGTAGGGGTGTCTCAGTGTGAGGAGGGGGTGTCTCAGGGTGAGGAGGGGGTGTCTCAGAGTGAGGTGGGGGTGTCTCAGGGTGAGGTGGGGGTGTCTGGGTGAGGTGGGGGTGTCTCACAGTGAGGTGGGGGTGTCTCAGTGTGAGGAGGGGGTGTCTGGGTGAGGTGGGGGTGCCTCAGAGTGAGGTGGGGGTGTCTCAGTGTGAGGAGGGGGTGTCTGGGTGAGGTGGGGGTGTCTCAGTGTGAGGTGGGGGTGCCTCAGAGTGAGGTGGGGGTGTCTCAGAGTGAGGAGGGGGTGTCTGGGTGAGGTGGAGGTGTCTCAGAGTGAGGAGGGGGTGTCTCACAGTGAGGTGGGGGTGTCTCGGGGTGAGGTGGGGGTGTCTCAGAGTGAGGTGGGGGTGTCTGGGTGAGGTGGAGGTGTCTCAGAGTGAGGAGGGGGTGTCTCACAGTGAGGTGGGGGTGTCTCAGAGTGAGGTGAGGGTGCCTCAGAGTGAGGTGGGGGTGTCTCAGAGTGAGGAGGGGGTGTCTGTGATGTGGGAGGTCCAAGCACCCCGCTGACAGGTGCCCCTGGAGCTGGCACAAGGGCTGTGCAGCAGTTGCTGAGGGGAGTGGCTCTCAGTGGAGCCTGTGAGCCCAGGGCTGATCAGTGCCTGGTGTTTCTGCAGCTCAGTTGGTATTGCTGGCCTGACCTGTGATCGGTTCCACACAGCTTTAGTGCTGTTCTTCATCTTCAGAGTTTGGATCTTCCCGCTGCTCTCATGACAACAATACTGGGTTTTGTTTTGCTCTTCCCTAAACAGTTTGAGTTTCTGTGTTTGAGCTCCTGTCTGTAGTGAGAACTGCCCTGGGTAAGAGTTTTCTCCTACAAATGGCAGCTGTATCACATGGCAAGGTGGCTGTGCTCTGGTACAAGGAGTTTCTAATTCCCTTGCTGTGAGTGCTCTGTGGCACGTGCTGTGTCTGTGCTGCTGGGTTCAATGTCATGTCAGAAGAACCTGAAGACAGCTCCAGCAGGAGAATCCCAGAATGGTTTGATTTGCAAGGGACCTTGAGGCTCATCTCATCCCACCCCCTGCCATGGGCAGGGACACCTTCCACCATCCCAGGCTGCTCCAAGCCCTGTCCAGCCTGGCCTTGGACACTTCCAGGAATGGGGCAGCCACAGCTTCTCTGGGAAACCTGTGCCAGGGCCACACTAGTGGGGTTTGGATTACAAACTGTGTCCTCAGAAAGGTCTTAGGGACATGCCAGGAGCAGAGGTGGCCCAGTGTCAGACAGGCATGGTCTCCTCAGGTCAGTGTCCCTGGGCAGCCCTTGGCTGTGACCTCATGTCAGCAAAGAGCTGTGAGCTGCAGATGACCCAGCAAAATGATAAGCTGGTGTGCAGCAGGCAGCCTGAGTGTCTTTGGGAGAGCAAAGCTCATTTGGGGAGACCTTACATGTTATTTCTTCTTGTCCTGATGGAAGTGGGACTGCAGAAAAAGGAACAAATGACCTGAGACTGAATGTCACAGCAGGTGACTGCCCAGTGAGTTTGCTGCAGTGTCACTGTGCATGGGATCAAAACCCAACACTCTGCTCATGGAAAATGGCTGTGATGGGAATGTGGCATCTTATTCAGAGCAAAACCTGCCTGTTTTGTCTTTATTGATTGCAGCTTGGGGCTTCAACAATTTCTGGCTGACAGGAAGGAAACCTCTGAGGTGCTTAAACTAACCAAACAAACAAAACCAAACCAGCCAAATGCTGTTTGTCTTCCTAAAATGTCCAGTCAGAACCTGATTTCATCATTCCGTGGAAGATAAAAACGTGTTAAACAGCAAATCTAAGTTGTGGTATCTTGCTAGAAAATTTCTGTGAAGAACTGGTGCCTGCTGACATTCCAGATGCTGTGGTTTGGTGTTTTATGAGTGGAAAATGAGTTAAATCTTTCCAGTGCCTGGATCCTTAAATGGTTTCTGTCACCAGCCTTCATCCACCTGACTGCCTGTGGTTCTCTGTGCTTGTCAGGCAGTTCTGTCTGACTGCTGCTGCTGGTTTGTCCCTTGGGTTTAGCTCTGTGAGGCAGATCAGATCTGTAAATCTGCACTGTGGCTTCAGGAAACTGGGCGGTGGAGGTGAGTAAAGCTGTGTTTGTGCTGTCCCATGTTACTGTGGTACAGGAAGGGATGTTTGTTCCCCCTCAGCTTTGGCTGGGGACTGCTCCCAGCTCATCCCATGGCTGCTGGAAGCAGCCTCTGAAGCTTGGGAGCTGTGGTGTCTGAGATGCAGATCCTGGCTGTGCTGCCACGCTCCCTGGCCTGTGTGGGTTCAGTTTGGGTTTGTCACATGTATTTTCTAGTTATTTCTCATTCTGCAAGGTCTTTCTCCCATCCCAAGACCTACTGCCTATAGTGTGTGTTACACTGCAGCAACACAGGATCCTGTCACTGCCTGCTCCCTTGAAAGGTGCCAGGATGCATTAAAGCTGAATTATTTTGTGTCCTCTTCCAGCAGGAGACAAGATGGCTGCTAGAGGACAGTAAAAGCCTCTCAGATGCACGCTATCATTTTCTGCTTGTCTTCAATTAAACTGATGAGCAGCCCCCTTTGTTGTTCCCATTCCAGGCTGCCAGCCGTGTCCTTTGGCAGCAGCAGGCTCTGGGATTTCCTGCATTGTTTGAGTCTTTGCCACTGACCTTCCTGGTCCTCGCTCTGGCACCGCCTCTGCTCTGGCAGGGGTGCAAAGGGCATTGTTCAAACCCTGAAAGAAAAGAGAGAGAATTGCTTTAAAGGCATCGAGGGCTCTTTGTGCTTCGTGGCTCTGTGGGGTCATCGCTGCAAAAAAAAGAAGGGAATTACTGGGGTTTGTCAGGATAATTACTGCTTTCTGATTGTTCTCATCCCAGTCCAGATGAGAGTGCTGAGATTTATAGTGAGTCATAAAAATATGCCATCAGTGCTGTGTTAGGTGGTGTCCCTTTTGGACAGAGAGGGGAGAAACCTGGCTTTGGCTCCCTTTGGGAGGTCTCACAGGTGCTGGTGTGCCCTGGATCTTTGCCAGTTCTGTACTGGGAGGCTGTGGAGGCCGTGCTGGAGAGGGTGGTGGGATTGTGCTGGAGCCCTGTTGCAGCCCATGCTGTGGGTGCTGGTTTTGAGAAGATCCCTCTCTCCATGCTGCTGGAGATGGGCACTCCAGGGACACACGAGCCACCTGCCCCAGCACAGGGGAGGTCACATAACTCACTCCTGCCACTGTCCCTCTTGCTGTGGCTGCTCCACACCAGTAGATCATTTGCTCAGCCTGTGCCTGGAGCCTTGAACCTGCTCAAGGCCTGGTGCAATAAAAGAGCAATGCTCAGCTCGGGGCAGAGGCTGAAAGCACCACTTGATCTGTTGTTCCTCTTTCCATCTGGAGCCTGCTGTTGGTCTGGGAACAGCTGGCCATGTGTAGGTGTCCCTGGTGTGGCTGGTGGGCTGATGAGAAGGGCAGATGAGATCCTTGGAGTAAGATCTTTGGAATAAGATGCAACTTCTGCATTATTGATTCGTTTGCATGGTGTCGTGCAGGTTGAATTAAATTATCTGGAGTGAGATCCTGTACTTGATGTAGAACAAATGCCAGAGTGCTCGGGTTGGAATAAGTGCTTCTGAGTCCAGCAGGCTCTGAGGTTGAAGGGTTGACAGTGCCAGGCTGACCTGCTGATTCTGTGCCTCAGGGTTGCCTTGCCATGGCTCTGTCCCCCTGTGATTTGTACCCAGAAGAGGAGAGGCCTCTGCAGTGGGACAGGGACAGCCTGGGGAGCCACAGCTGCCTGAAGGAGCTGAGCCTCCCCAGGGTGACTCATCTCGTGTTTCACAGAAGCTGTAAATGAGCTTGGGTAGAAACGTGAGACACAACGAGCCCTGTTGCTGTTGGAGTTGAAATCCCAGGCTCTCTGCACTGTGTTGGTGCTGACTTTAAGATTTTTTTCTGCTGGGGAAGTAAATGGCTGTAGTGGACAACCCAGACATGTGACTGCTGGGGCAGAGTCATGGAAAATTGGCCTGGTTGTCGTGGTTATTTGCTCTGATATAACTTTTCATAACACTGTCAAGCAGCTTTTTCCAAGCCTACTGGAATTTGTTATTCTTTATTTCTTCCCTTGAGGTATTTTTTTAAAGAGGCACTATCAGAGAATCTGTATAAAACATGGATTTTTATTGTTGTTGTGGGTAATGACTTACAGGCTCCTCTAACTGACTAGAGCTCTTTCCCCCCCCCAGCTTTTTATAGCAAATTAGCACAGAACCCCTCTGTTTCTTGTAGTTGTAGCCCAAGGTTATGATTTGTAGCAGGAGAAGCTAAAATAGCAGTTGTTAGCTCTTCCAGTCTGATGAAATCAAATTTGCCTGATTTTAGTCTCAACTCCTGCCTTGGTTTTTCCTCTGGGGAGGGAAATCATCACTCTCTTGCCTTCTGCAGGGCTGGGTTGCTGAACTTACCCAGTGGTTTCTCCTGTAAGAAGGTGTTGAATCTCTTTGGTTTGCTCCTATACAGAATATGCTGGTGTTTGTTTCTCTCTCTCTCTCTCCTGGGAAGCTCAAGTGCACATTACAGTAGAGGACAGCCTTATGTTGGGATATAAAGGTCACAAGTGTTTCCTTTCACTTCCCCAGCTGGGAGTCAGGCTGACACACACGGGAGGTGGCAATAACTCTCTGCAACAGAAGGAGCTTTTGGGGTGTTTTTCTTGAGGGAGACCTGCAGACCAGTCAGTCCTTTCTGCGTAGGGTCTGTGTAGCCTTCTTTGTCCAGCTCTGGCAGAGTTGTTTTCCTTCTCTGGAGAAGAATTAGTGCTGTTCCTGCATTCCATGGGCTCTCCCCATTGCTGTGTGTGGGAGACCTCCAGCACCAGCAGGGTGTTGTATCCAGCTCTGTGACAGCACACTGGTTTGCTCACCTCTCATTAAATGCTTCCAGTGAATATCAGGTAGTAACAAATATTTTAATTGGTGTTTTTAAAATATATTTCAAAATGTATTTTAACTTCTGTTTCCATCGTTGCAGGTGAAGGGGGAGAAGGGTGTCTGAATACCCATGAATGAGCTGTGATGGATAACAAGGACTCAGAAGCTGAGATCCACCCTCTGAAGACTGAGGATGTAAAGGCTCAGGAGAACCATGAACACTTTGTGGAGAGGAGGATTATCAAGTCCTCGGGGCTGTCCCGGCTGTCCCGGTGGCGCACTGCTGCCTTCTTCATCTCCCTCTTCCTCTGCCTGATCATTGTCTTTGCTTTCTCCTTTATCATTCCCTGCCCAGAGAGGCCAGTTTCAGAAAGAACATGGTTCCATTACTACAACAACGCAGGTGAGCTTGCTGCAGCAGAACAAATACTTACCAAGAGTTCTTTTCCTTTCTGTGCCACGGATTTGGGTTGTGAGCCTCCACCTAAGCACAGCGTGGAGCCAGACCTGCAGGGATGCAGCCCTTGGGAGCCAGAGCTGTGAATACCTGACCTGGATAAGCAATGGCCCATCATAATTGGAGTGGCCTTCCAGGAGGTGTTTACAGGATCTAGTGGAGAAATTAGATGCTGCTCTGAAGTGCTAACAAGGTAGCAGGCTGGCCTCATTCACAAAAAAAAACCAAAAAAGAAAATAAACCTCTGTTGAAGCTTGCTCTTTAAAATGTTCCTTGGAGTTTGAGCTGAGGTTGGAGGCAGTTAGGCATTTTTTTCCTCTGTCACTTTGACTTTCTCCCTTTTCCCCACGGCCAACAGGAAGGGGAGAAGAATAATTCCATCTTGTTTTTTTAATGAATTGCTTTATAGTTGCTATAGCTATTTTTATTCTGGTTGCTTTACTTGGCTCTTTAGCCTGGGTCCTGCTCCCCAGTGGCTCAGCAATCGCTTCTGGGAGAGCTTTTCTTTAATCTTGTGTGCAGTGGGTTGTGCTGGATGTGCTGTAAATGCAGAGATAGTGCTCACAGCAGGGACTGAGCTGCCTGTGGTGCTGCAGACATCCCAGGTTCTGCTGCTCTGAGCTCAAGAAAGCTGCTTTTAGCTGATAGAAAGATGGAGTGTCTGGGTTTTGTGGGGCTTGGGTGGGGTTTCTTTATACTTTGAGAATAGCAACCCCACTCCAGAGTTGTTCTTTGTTCAGCATAGTTCAAATTCTGGCTGCTTGCCTCTTAAAAGAGACAAATCCTCTGGGGGATAGCAAATTTAAAAATTGTTTGGCACAACTTCCTGTCCTTGGTACTTGTGTACATGGCTTTTTTTAATATAAAAGCCAATTTGTCCTGATGTTACACTGTCCAGGATGGAGGCAGTGAGTAGGTCTCTAGGAATTTGTGTTTTGCTCCAACTTTGTTTGCTGTGGGCTAAGAAAATCCTCACCAGAGCCTGGCCTGTGTTCTCTTGCAGTGCCCTACCCGTTCCTTGCCATGGAAGATGTGAATGAAGACAAAGTACAGGATGTGCTCTTTGCTTTCAAATCCAGCAACGGCAGCAGCAGCTTCAACATGTCCTGTCTGGATAAAGGTACCTGATGCAAAAACACCTTTGTGAGGGCTGTCCTTTCTCTGCTAGTTCCACTTAGTGACTGGGGGAGAGAACCGGGTGGGGAGAGGAGCTGGGTGAGTTCCAGCAGGGCAGCCAAGGTGGGTGCAGGGGTGTTGTGTTCCACTGGGGAATGGTTTTTCCCCAGGACCCCCTGAAGCCTGTAAACATGTAGTTTGACCCTTCCTTCCTTTCTTGACCCAGCTGGCTGAGGCCCAGCTATCTTTTCCTGATCAGGAGACCAGATAAGGTCCTGTTCTTCCTTGTTCTGTCTCTTTCTCCCCTGGAACCCTTCAAGAATAAAAGCCTTGGACCAATCCTGGGGGTGAGAGCCTCTTTTGGAATCTTTTGTCCTGTCCCTGAGATATTCCTCCAAAGCCTCTCAAGGCACTGAGCTAGCCAAGGAGCCCCGGGAGCAGTGGGGGATTCTCTCACAGGGGCAGCTCCCTCTGATCCCTCTTCTCCCCAGGGCTGCCGTCTCCCTGTGCCTTCCTCGGCGCCGTGTCTGGCACCAACGGCAGCGTGCTCTGGGAGGGCCCAGCTGCAGAGGACGTGCAGTGGCTGCAGTGTGGCATCCAGCAGCTGGGCACAGCACAGGCCCCGGGCTGCCTCGTGCTGGAGAAGCCTCTGTCCCTCACAGCCATCGACCTGCGGACAGGTGAGTGCCCACGGGGGACACAGCACTTGCTTTCCTCACCTGCTGGCCTCCAAGGGGGGACATGTCAGAGTGACATGACTGGCTGGTACATGAACAATGGGCACTGGGTGTTTATTGTCTTGGAAACCTTGCCAGAGCTGCTTGCTGGGCGTTGAGGAGCGCGTGCTGGCAGCCTCGCTGCTCCAAAGGCTGGCCTCTGCTGGGGGGTTGTGCCAGCCACTGTTTCGTAAGAGCAGTGTTCCAACAGCTTTTGAAGCAGGAGGAGCAGTCACTAGCTGTGAATGTTACTTTATACTCTCCAGGGTTGGACACAAACCTGCACCTGCAAGGTTTCCCAGTTATTGGTGTGTGCGTGCCAGGAGTGCCTGCTGCGGCAGGAGGAGTGGGAGTTTTAGGCATTAATGATTTCAAAGTTGTCAAGGAGAGCACTTATCCTAAGTGCTTGCCAGTCTGTTTCAGTAGTCTACGATTCTGCCTAGTTCCTCTGGAAAGGTTTCTTCCTTTCTAAACTTAGAGGTGGAGAAATTCATCATCATCATCTTGCCTAACGTGGGTGGGGGTAAGGAGTGCCTGTACTACTTTAGGAACAGTGATCATCTGCTGCACCTTGAACCCTCCTTGCTGATGAAGCCTAAAATACATTTCCATTTTGGAAGTCACTGTTTCAAAGGTCTAAACAATACGTGTTCTCCCTAGGATCCCATCCTTCGTATCTGGTATTGAGCCCCTCACACATTTTTCCAAAAACTGGAAAAAAGAAATAGCAAGAGGTACAGCTCTGAGGAATCTGAGGAAAATCTGGTGTAGCTTTTAATTTCCAGTGTGTAGATGGAAATGTAGATACACACAGAGCTAGAAAGTTTCTGTACCAACAGAGACATCTTAGCACTGTTTCCCTCACGTGTAGGCTTTAGCACAGGTTATTTTTAGGCTATTAATGAAGTTGTTACTTTCAGGTCAAAGTGTAGAAAGTTGGCTGTGGAGACAAAGGCTTGTAACTAAAGACAGCCATAAAGGCAGGTGTGGAGAGAAGGAGCCAGGCTAAGCTACAGGTCACAGCAATACAGCAAAGAAAACATTCCACAGATAACTTCAAAGCAAGAGAGGAAAAAATGCATCAGATAGAAAAGTGAATAACCCAGGAGTTTATGTATTTGATGCCTTTTTGCTATTAAGTAGGTTAAAAATGGTTTCTGAGCTTAGTTGACTGGGGGTTAGGAGGGCAGAGCAGAATAAAATGTATTTAAATAGGCTAAATGTATTCAAAGAGGCAAAGTCTAACTTACATCACAGTGTGCTAAAAACAGTAGCCAGCACAATCTTTAGCTGTTAATGATTCATCATCGTGGAGGATTTGGTGAGATTCCAGGGCTCTCAGGCTGTCTAGCCCCTGCCTGTAGGAAGATTGAAGGAGAGATAGGCAGATTATCATCTGAATGTGTCTGATGTGGTTTTGATCTTTAAATGCTGATAAAGTTAGTGGGGTTTTTTTATCAGTTGAAGTTGTGTTAAGTGCTGCTTTCTTCATTGCCAGGAGAAGTGACCCAGTGGGGAGGAAGGGAAGTGTAGGAGTGCATGCTCCTGTTTGTGTGGGACATCTAGCATTCCTGCATGTTTATCTTTCCAGCAAACTGGGACACATAGGAGCTTAAGATTAACTGTTCCAGGTCAAAGCAAAAGTCTTTGTAGCTGTGTTTTATTCCATCTCTGCCATAGCCCAAGGCAGAGTCTCAAGGAAGAGGACAGGAGTAAGAGTTTTGTTAGACCTTCTCTCTTCACCTGATCCTCCAGCAGCCTGAACTGTGAGCCCTGTGGGTGGTTCTGGTCTCTTGAGGGATTTGGCAGAAAGGGCACCACGATGATCAGATGATGAAACTGCTTCTGTGTGAGAAATCACTAAATAAATAAACCAGAACTCCAACCTGAAGAGTGTCTGACAGGGAGAAAAGTCTCTGTGTCCTCTGCGTCTGCTTGAAGTGAGAGCAGAGCTCAGTCTTCTGAGTTCTGATTTTATTATTCCTTCCAGACCAAAAAAATCCAGCCCTTTCACCCAGGTTAGATTTGCAGTCTAGGCACTTGCCTGATTTCCATCTTGGCTCCTCTTGCCGTGACCCCAGGCTCTGAGGAAGCACTGCAGATGTCAGATGTGACAGTCCCATCTCCTGCTGATGGAGCAGGAGGGGGCTGCTTCCTGTGCTCTCTGTGGGCTGGGTTAGAGCATGGAAAACTTCTCAAGTGCTTGGTGTTGAATCCAGCTCAGTGTCACCTGTTTCTCTTACCTCAGAGTGTTCTTTTGAGAGAATAAGAGATTTTCTCCCAAACTCTGTCTGCTGTCTAACCACCAAAGATTAGAGCCTTCTGCATTGACAAGTGAATTTCATTAGCCTCGTCTTACTCTTGTACCCTTGGACAGTCCTGAAGCTAGAATGTGGTAATTTAAAACTTCTCTTCTTCCTCTGCCTGCTTATTTTCTTCGAGGGCAAAATTCTTTGCCTTCCCATGATTTCCTAAGGAAACGAGGAAATCTGCTCTCTTCACTTCACATCTGTTGTCATAGTAACAAATCCAAGTGGTTTTTTCAGCCTTGCAGTAAAAGCTTTGGAGCAATCCTACTAGAAATACAGCCTGCCTTAAATTATTGCTGACAGCATCAAGTAGTAATTCCTTGGCTTTCAGTCCAGCTGCCTTCCTGACAAAGAGCAGATGATTACTTTGCATTCCTGAAATGATAATTGCTGTGTGTGATGCTGGGTAAAGGGGAGGGTAAACATTTGCTCTGGGCCTAATCAGACACTGAAGTGTTCATTAGAAAGAAAACCCCCCAGCAGTTTCCTCCCTGCCAGATTCCACTCCAAATTCCAGTGGTCAGTGACTGGAAAGTGGCCCACAGCCTTGGACAGTAGATGGATAGAGCCACTCAGCTGGTCTGGAGCTATTGAAGAGAAACCCACACCAGCTACCCTCTGTTTTTTAAAAAGCAAAGCTTTGTTACTTCTGTTTACAAACAAGTTTGGGCTGTGTGGTGGTGTTCAAACAAGGAGAGGTGGGATGTGGCCTGAGGTGTGGCTGGTCATGTCAGTGGGGAAACATCTGCAGGAACATCTGCAGGTGGCAAGTGGCAGCAAAGAAGGTTCTGCCAGGAGTTGCAGCAATGCTGGTCAGAATTCAGCTGCTTTGTGGTCTCAAAGTGTCTGTGCAGATTTAAGTGCACAGCAGCAGGGATTTGGATCACAACAAAGGGTTCTCCATGCCATGAACATGCTGGGAAGCTTGTTACCCAAAGGCACAAGTGAAGCAAGCTGCTATTTGTGCCAAGGTGTTTAGGGTACCTTCCTGCAGGCAGCTAGGATTGCTTTCCAGTGTAAGATGAAATTATGGATGCTGGGATTCATTGGGAATGCAGAAAGGCAAGGAAGTACCCCATGATGAGTGTAAATGGGGCTGGTTTGTGGTGCTGATGGGCTGGAACAGGAGCATTAATAACCTTTCAACCTTTAATGACTGTTTCCCACTGTGTTCCAGGGGAAGTTCTGTGGAGAAAATCCAGGGACTTTGGAGCTAATTATACTGTGCTGACCCCTTTGTCAGTGATTCCAGATGTGGATAATGATGGAGTTCAGGACCTGATATTCTTTATTACTAAAGAAGGCCAGGTATGTCATCCTGAAGCTCTGAAAACCCCAGTGGCTGCCACAGGGGATGGCAGGAATGCTGTTCATTCCCACCTTCCACTTCCAGAGGAAGTGTCCAGAGGCCTGTGGTTTCTGTGGGTTTGGGGTGGGTTCTGTGCCACCCACCAGAGATGTACTCCCAAATCAGCACAAGTGTTTTATGGTTTAAAAAAATAAGATAAGGAACTGGGCAGCAATCCCTCCCCCTTTTCAGTGTGCTCTCCTCACTGCATGTTCCTGTGCTGTCTGGGGAGTGAGCTGGGGCAAGATGAGCTTGCAGTTTTCTGCTTCTCTGCTTAGAGAAGTGGAAGTGAACAAACCCTGACAGCTTTGGCTCTTAGATCAAAGCACAGCTGACAGTCAGTGCTTTTGTACCAGCACTGTTCTTTTCTGATCCCTTCCCTCTCCCTGCCTGTGGTCTGCTTTGCACTGCTCTTCCCAGTGTCACTGTGCTGGTTAATTCTGATCTGAGTTCATTGAGTGAAACAGCTGCTGGTTGTATTATCTCCCTGCAAATATTGCTTCTCCCATTTCTGAGAGGGGCAAAGTCATGCAGCTAGAACAGTTTTTCTGCTAGAACATGACATCCATGATGGAGTGGCACAGCACTGTCTGCATGGCCAGTCTGTCCTGTACAAAGCACACCAGTTACAGCTCCCTGTGGGTCTGATGGGAGCAGTGGGAGCCCCATGTCCTCATGCCAGAGTCATGGAATCATTAAGGTTGGAAAAGACTTCTGAGATCATCAAATCCAATCCCCACCTTGTCACCAGCCCAGAGCACTGAGTGCCACATCCAGGCTTTTCTTGAACACCTCCCACAGTGGTGACTCCACCACCTCGCTGGGCTGCCTCTTCCAATGTTTAACAACCCTTTCTGGGAAGAAATTCCTCCTGATGTCCAACCTGAACCTCCCCTGGCACAGCTTGAGACCATTTCCCCTTGTCCTGTCCCTTTTTCCCTGGGAGCAGAGCCCAACTCCCACCTGGCTGCCCCCTCCTGTCGGAGTTGTGGAGAGTGAGAAGGTCTCCACTGAGTCTCCTTTTCTCCAGGCTGAGCCCCCCAGCTCCCTCAGTTCCACCTCACAGGACATGTGCTCCAGACCTTTCCCCAGCTCTGTTCCCTTCCCTGGACCTGCTCCAGCACCTCAGTGTCCTTTTGGAGTTGAGGGCCCCAGAACAGGACGCAGCAGTCGAGGTGTGGCCTCACCAGTGCCCAGTACAAGGGCAGAATTGCTTCCTTGGCCCTGCTGGCCACCCTGTGGCTGGTACAAGCCAGGTGCCATTGGCCCTCTTGGCCAATGTCCTCCATAAGAAAATAAGGTTTCACTGTCCAAGGCATTGTTGTTGCCAGAGTCATCAGAAATTCTATCTTCTCCACCTCCTACAGTTCTCTCTGTTTTCTGTCCTCCTTGCTTTTGCTATCCCAGTTATCTCAAGACTTCTTAGGCGGCCAAGAAAAGTTTGAATGTAGCCTCTGTTCTGTAAGACTGCCTTTTGATCTGTTTTCCATTTAAGCTCTCTTGCTATCTTGGTATGAAATCCCTTCCTCCCTCTGGATTTGGCAAGCACTCTGCCAACTTAAGGAGAAGTATGTTCTCTTTTGAGAAGTAAGTCACGCAAATGTAGGAGCTGGAGTGGAGCTCTGCAGCTTGGAAAGGGCTGGTCAGAAGGAGATTCAGCACTCAAGCAGAGGAATTTTGTTGCTAACAAGGGCTGCAGTTGAAAGGACAGAGCTGTGAGCAGCTGTGGAAGGGTCTGTGTGCAGGGGGTTAGATGGCAGCGTTTCCAGAGAGTCTCATTGACCCCTGCCTGCTGCAAGCTTCAGCACAAACACATCCTGGAAAATGCTCCAGTTTTTCGGGATCCATCTCCTGCAGCAACACAGAGGGATTGGCAGTGCAGTGAGGAAAATGTTGTGTTTTCTCACTCCCTGTGGAAACACCCCTGGCTGTCACTGTCCCAGGGCAGCCACTGGACCAGTGCCTGCCAGTAAAGGTGTGGCTGATGAACCAGAGCTGGTGTGTGTCTCCTCCCAGTGCAGGGGCCTGGGAATAGCTGGTGGATGTGTTGCTTTCCCTCTCCAGTTGTGTTTTCATTCTCCCCAGCAAACTCTATTCCTTTTTCACCTGCCAGACTCCAGATTTGCTTTGGGAGCAGCAGTTTTCCTTTGCTTTCCCAGTCCCTCCCTCTCAAGGCAGAGGAGAGGGTTCCTGCCTGACTCAGCATCTCTGATGGAAGCTGTTTCTCTTGGTCAGATGTTTCACTTGTCCCTAGAGTCCATTGCACTCCCCAGACTCTGACCGTTGCTCAGACATTTAAATCTGATCCTGACTTTAACCTTTATTCTCCTGGGTGAAATGTTTTTAGTGGATTATGTTACCCTGCACAAAGAAACCCATCAGCTCTTTTATCTTCTTGGATTCACATGACCCTAAGGGGGAGTGGATTAGGGCACTTGGAACATTGAGCAGAGCTGCCATGTGAAGCCAAGTTTCCCACGTTCATGTGCTGCAGTTCATGTGCTGCATTGTTGCTGGGATTAGGTCATCTCCATCTTAGAGAGGTCTTGAATGGAGCTCTGCTGTCCTTACAGAGCTGGGGCTGCTGTTCCACAGTCCCAGTCTGTAAGGAGGGTGGGTGACAGAGGTAGCAAATTCTCGGAACAGGTGGCTATGCTGGAAGTAGTTCTCAAACTTTCAGAAGAATTCAGAGCAGAGGGGTCACCAAACTCATGCCCTCTCCTCCAAAACCAAGGAGAGACATTCCATCCAAGCCTGGGCTGCTCCATTTAGTCGCTGTTTGGTTTGAGCTTTAACCTTGTTGGTTTTTGTCCTTAATCCCTTCCCTGCACAGGTGAAGACCTTCATCCATTCAGGAAAAACTGGCCAGCAGATTGGCCTCAGTGGCAGCCTGGATGTGGATGGCAACGCTCGCTACGTCAGGCTGAACCTGCACTCCTCCTCCTACTTCCTTTTCTACACAGGTACATCTCTGCCTGGGGATTCTGTCTGAAAGAGTGATTGTAACTGAGATCAGGATTAGTAAACATCATCTGAGAGTGTGCTTTGCATTCTTACAAGCTGTGTGAAGCTTTCACCTAGTCAGAGAGCTGTTCAGGGCCAAGAGGAGGGGGGAGCTTCTGCTTAAACTGCAGTTTGTTATGTACTGTAGTGATTTCATTTAACAAATGTCAAGCCTGTAAGGATTAGGCAGTCATTTATAGCAAATGATTACTGTGGAACACTTGGATTATGAACAGATAAAATGTTAAAAGCATTCAATAGCAGGCTTGAGTCTCAAAATGCCACTACAACTCTATGATGCAAGCCCTAAAAATATGGTTGATCTGGCAGATCTGGAAAATCATAGAGTTCAGAGCAAGGGCAGGATAACTTATCTCTCTCATTCTTGCTTTTTTTTTGTTTTGTTTTGTTTTTTGCACAGAGAACTCTCTCTATGCATATTCCCTGGAAGATCTGTGCAGTGCAGTGGTTGGGACAGAAGTTAAATTTCCCAACTCCCAGCCGGATTCTCTTTGGGAGAAGCACATTGACCGTGCCACACACCGCTCAACCCTTTTCAGGTGTGAGGTTATGTCCTGGAGGCTGGGGGAGTGGAGGGTGCTGGTGTTCCTGACAGGATGGCCTGGTGGGACTTTATTCTCTCCTAGCTATGTGGTGTTTGGACTAGGAGCACATCCAAAGCTCAGGAAAAGTGTTGGTATTAATGGCTTCACCAGGGGTTCACAGAAAAGCAGAGAAAGCATGTTGGGGTTTCCTATTGGGATTTACTGTGCAGGGAAAGAGCTCCAAACCTCACAGTAAAACCATCCATAGTCTAAAAAGCTTAATCATTTCTCTGTCCTTGTTCAGATTTAAAGGCATTCGCTACCTGGCAAAAGTTCCTGGGAAGTCACAGGACAGCGTCTTGGTTGTGAGCTCAGAGATGGCTGTGCTGGTCAACACAAAGGATCTCCAGACTGTGTGGACCCTCAATGTGTCCCGTGCTTTGAGGTGGTGTTCTCAGTGGGGGCTACAAGTGGCATTTCCAGGTTCCCAGCAACAGCAGATTGCAGTCCTGGCAGATGCAGTTTTATTTTTTTTTTTGCCTGGGTCATATCTCGATCTTGCTTATTGTGTTGTGTCCCCTCAAATGCTGGGAGCTGCTTCAGGGTGGAGGAGCTCAGAGCTTTGATTGCTCATTCTGTGCTTGCTGTGATGTGGCTGGGCTCAGAGTTGGGGTGGCACGAGGCCAACCCAATGTTGTGGCAGTCAAGTTTCTTACCAGGGCAGTTGTGGGAGGATTGAGGCAACTGGGAAAGCAAAGTTTGCCATCAGGGTGAGTTCAGATCTGTCCCTGCTCTTTCTCTCCCTCAGTGAGCCGCTGCTTGGTTACTACAAACCTGATGTCCATGGTCTTGTCCTGGAGAGTGAAATTGGACCCAACAGGAAGAAGGTTTGAAATCTCTTCCTTTTAACTTCCCATTTCTCTGTATGTGACAGCTCAAGCAGGAATTGAGTCAAGGACAGTTGGTAGGATGTGATCCCTCTGGCCGATTTTAGGAAGCTTTAAGCTGTGAAAGGATCTTTCAACAGGTTATTGAAGCCAGCTCAGGCACTTCAATTCTCTTCTCAGCAAGAGGCTTCAATGACAGGACTTTGAACCCCTTGAAGTAACTGTAAAACTTGTGATTTTACTCTAACATGGCCAACCCCAGGGCTCACAGCCCTGTGATGCTCTGCTTCAAATATTTCCTCATCTTCCCACGTGTCACATACTTGTTCCCATAGACAGTGTGAGGAGAGACAGCTGACCTGACTTCTCTCTCGTGGCTTGTTAGATGCCTTTGTCCTGAGTTCTGTTTCTTTCTTCCCTGCCAGGTTATGATTGTTGAGAGTGGATCTGGAGCAGTGCAGTGGGAGCTGAAGCTGAACTCGGGAGCAGGGAGCCCTGGCCCAGCCACCCTGCCCACTGCGGATCACCGCTCTGTCTTCCTCGTGTGGGGAGACTACCAGGAGCCAGGCAATGAGACAGTGAGTGCTGCTGCTGAGGGCTGCTCCTCTCCAGGCTTTGTGCCACAGTTGGGTGGGTCAGCACTTCTCACAGTGCTGATATTCCCATCTGGCTGTGCCTCATGCACTGGGTGTGGGGTCGGTGTCCATAGCCCTGTCCCTGCAGGTGGTGGCAGCACCAGCAGCTTTTGTCACCCTCAGCCTGGTTGTGTAGAGAAAAGGAACTTGGTGGCTCTGTGAGCAGAGTCACTGCCCTGCCCTGGTGTGGCACTGTGGGTCAGGTGGGAGGCTTCTGGCCTGGCACCTCTGGAGTTGCTGCTGTTTCCCTGGGAGCCTCCCGTGGCAGCAGTGCATGCACTGATCTCTGTGGCCACGTGAATATCCTCCCTGTGCCCCAGGCAGCCTCTGGCAGCCTCAGTGCACAGCTCAGCTGCTTGCAGAGCCCTCTGGGCAATGACAGGCAGCACTGGTGACAGTTCGTGTCTCAGAGGCTGCTGAAGCACCAGCTGAGCTTCCTCTGCTTTCCTTGCTTGCTCTGCCAGCCCCGAGGCAAAAATCTGTCTCCTGCCTGCAGCAGACAGGGCAGCTATTTGCAGGAAGCTTGGGGTGGGAAGGAGAGCAGTGAGCAAAATCCCAGCACTTGTCCTGATGGCATCGGTCAGGATGAGCTGGGCTGACACGGACAGGTGTCTGGCTGGTGTGAGTCCTGTCGAGTGTGAGTGATGGCTGAGCCTGGTACTGCTGTGGTCTCTGGGATAACGGTGTGAGCTGTGTCCTGATGTGTCCTGTTGGTTGCAGACACACAGAGCTCCCCTCCAGAAGCTGTACCTCTTCCATCCTTCCTACACCAACGTCCTGTTGGAGCTCCGCAACAGCACAGACCAAATAATTGCCTTCACTGGTGAGTCCTCTCCTTCCAGCCCTGCAGCCAGGAGCTGCAGGAGGACACTGGTCCCCCCAGGGCCCTGTGGGTGGTGTTGGGTGAGGTGGCCAGTGCAGGCCCAGAGGGCTCAGGCCGGCTCTCCCTGTGCTCTGTGCTGCAGCGGCGCTGTTCGAGCGGAGCCGCCACGCCTGCTACGTGCTGCTGCGGGGCCCCCAGCCCGGCCAGGGGCCAGGCCCCGTGTCCCTGATGAAGAGGAAGCTGAAGGAGGATGTCCTGGGCAGCAGGGTGATCTGGCTGCGCCCCACGGCCGGGGACAGCGAGCAGCACGTCCGGGACCGTCTGTACAGGATGCGATTCCAGAGCCGAGACTGAGCCTGAGGGACGGGGAGAGGCTGCCCCAGCCCTGCAGCCCTGCAGCCCTGCAGCCCTGCAGCCCTGCAGCCCTGCAGCCCTGCACTCAACAAGCCCAGAGCCTGGATTCCCGTGGCAAGCTGCCTTTCTTGATCCTCAAACCAAAGCGTGGCTGGCAGGGAAGCACCCCCAGTGTCGAGGGAAACCCAGGCTGTGGGGGCAGCTGCCAGAGTGTCCATCCTCAGAGCTGATGGGACTTCAGTGCTTGGCCACCACTGAAGTGTCACCAGCTCGGGGAGGAGGGCTTTCCCCTCCATCCCTCTGTGCCCACAGAACTGTGCTGACTCAGGAGTGTGTCTGGAGGAAAAGATGTACTTGCTGAGATGCCAGAGTTGATGATTTCTGGGATGTCTGAGAAGTGGAGTTGGATGTCTGAGAAGTGGAGTTCGCTGTGTGGTGTTAAATTTCCTTTCTGAGTCAGCTGTCCTGGCTGGGGAGAGGTGCTTGGCTGCAGGTTGATTTGCAATTACCCTCTCCTAGATTTGGGCCCTGCTTCAGTAATGGTGGGGGGTGTATGGTGAGCCCAGCCATGGCTGTGGTGTGTCTGGTGTCACTTGGGCCAGCAAAGCACAGGTTAAAGTGTCATTCTACTTAGCAGATGGCCTTTTCTCCCAAGAACAGCCCCATGTGTCCTACTCTGCAGTCACCAGCCTGTGTCTGTGTCCTCTGCTGCTTCCTTCCCATCCAGGCTGTGCAGGGTTGGTGACACTGAAGGGAGCTGGTCTCCCACCTGATGTTCCTCCCTTCCCTCAGTCTGCTTATAGGTGGTGAGAGATCGACCCTGAGCCCAGGCTGGCTGGTCCCTGGAGGTACCACCACCACCACCTCTTCAGGTTTAAGAAACCAGAGGATCTGGCTTGAGTAGAATTGCACTTTAACCTTTTCTGGGAGCTGGGCTTGCTGCTCTGGGAAGCCCTGTACCCAGGTGGCAGTGCCAGCACCCTGCTCATTCAGCCTTGCAGCTGCTGAGGAGCATTCTCCAAGCACTGTCCCTGCTGCCAGGAGATGGGCAGGAGCTCTGTGCTGCCTCCCTGCCCTTGGAATTGAAGTGATGCTGGGTGAGGATCCTCGAGCACTCTCCTCTCTGCCCAGCCTGGCATCCCAAGGGGGTGGGACAGGTTGCTGTGTGAAGATGACAAGTGTCTCCTGGAGATTCCTGTAGCCCCGTGAGGTGTTTGCTCTGCCCTGTCCTGATGGGTGCCAGTGTAGGTTGTAGAAACAAGGTGCAGAGCCTTGAAAACAATTTGAACCAGCTGCTCAGTCCTGAAAATAAAAATAGGCCTAAAAAAACCAAGCTCTGCAGTGCTGGAGGGGCTTTGGCCAGTGCCTCCCTCCCTTGCTGAGTCTGACATTGGGGGATGTGTAGAAACACTGTAGGATGGGAATGTG
Source organism: Phylloscopus whistleri (assembly GCA_017589585.1). NCBI lineage: Eukaryota > Metazoa > Chordata > Aves > Passeriformes > Phylloscopidae > Phylloscopus > Phylloscopus whistleri. The sequence goes on along the minus strand of JADMLD010000856.1, from coordinate 205,049 downwards.
CAGCATCAGGCATCAGCTCTTCCCTTCAGCCACTGCTGAGCCTGAATGTGCCACTGGGCAGCTGCTGTCACCAGCTCACAGCACAGCCCCAGGCTGGCAGCACAGGGAGCTGGGCTGCCTGGACACCTCCTGCTTCCAGCTGGCCAGTGGCTTCCTACAGGGTGCCCTGTTTCCCTCTGCCCCATGACCCATATCCCAGGCAGTCAAGGGAGCCAGTCCTGGGGTGTCCCAGCTGTGCAGGAAGCCAGGGAAGCTCTCTGCAGATGCTCCACAACCTTCAAAGCACCCTGGGCTCAAAATGGTGGGGTTGCCCCTCTGCCTCTCTTCCCAGCTGTTTCCTGAGGGAGTCTGGGAGTGCAGGGAGGCTCCCCAGCTGTGTTGCCCAACTTTGCTCAGCACCTTAGGCCTGACAGCCCCCCAGGCCCCTGTGCCAGTGTTGCAGCCCTAAGAGGGCTGGGCTGAGGCTGCCCTTCAGCCAGCTGGGCAGGGCACAGGGCAGGGGACCCCCAGGCTTGCACTGTAGTCCAGCCTGAGTGCTGGATGTGGATTGTTCCCTGCTGAGATTCCCCTGGCTGGGAGCAAGGTGCCTGGGCTGTATTCTCACTGCACTCTCCCTCCTCAGATCCCTACCCAAACCTGACCTTCCCACAGGCACACTGAATGTTCCTTGAGGAGAGCTGGATTTTCAGCTTTGGGGAGCTTTACTGGCTTTAAGTTCTCTAATGGTTCTGGACAGTTTGGAAACACAGATTTCACCGTGGCAGCTCAATTAAATGCATCAGTGCCAAACCAGCACCTTCTTAACAAAACCAGTCTGTTCTCCAGCTTATTTCCTGTGTCATTTCTTTCTTTTTTTTTTTGGTTTTTTTTTTGCAGTATTTAATGAATGACTTTGTGCCTTGATTCAATAACTCAGCTGGGTGGCAATGGCTGTATCACTGTGTTATGTGTTAGTGTGGTTTTTAACACTGAGACTGTTTGGTTTGGTTCTTTAACTTATTGCAGATTGTGCCCTACAGGACTTGCTCTAACCGGAATGGTTTCAATAAACCCTCTCTTTTGCATTGTTTGTAAACGGCGCCCTGCTTTGCTGTTGGAGGTTACACAAGACTTTGGGATCCTTGACAGCCCTTTGAGTGCCCTCCCCAAGGCAGACCCCCCTCTTGGGAGGGGTCCAGGAGCTTTGATAGCTGAGGTGCTGCCTGCTGCCCTGTCCTGCTGCGGGCAGGTGACGGACCAGGAAAAGGGAGAAGGGAGTGTGTGGAGAGAGGCTGGAGTTAGATAATCAGGCTGGGCCAACCCATCCCTGCCCCCCAGCTGGGGCTCTGTGACCTGGTTTTACACCCCAGATTCCCGCTGCAGTCCATCAGCACGACAATCTGATGCCGGGGTTTGGATTTGGATCAAGCCGGAGGGAGACGCGTGGCAGGCGCTGTCTCCTGGAGCGCGGGGCCATCTGTCACTGCCCGGTGCCTGCCAGCACCCAGGGCCCAGCTCCCTCCTGTCACCGAGGCTGCAGCAGCTTCCCCTGCCCCAGGGCCCTCTGGCTGGCCCAGCAGGGAGCTGAGGATGCCCCTTGCTCTGCTCTGCGGCAGGGGAGGCTGCCATCCCCAGCATCCCGACGGTGTTTGCTACCCAGGAGACAGGAGGGCTCCTCTTTGTCCCTCTGGGGCTGGAGCTGTCCCCAGCTCTGCTCTGTGGGTACGTGTGGAGCAGGCTGGGCTCCAGGGCTGAGCACGGCTGGGCATCGCCCCCCTCTCCTTTATGTAACCACCAGCGATAATCCTCTGCAGCTGGGGCTCTGCTCCCAGGAAGGGAATAATCCTGCCGTGCGATCCTCGGCCTCTGCTCAGATTAACAGTGCATGGACAGGGAGAGTGGCTCAGCTGCCAGCCCTGCTCCTGGCGCCCCTGCCAGCGCACAGGGCCGCGGCACTCCAGCCCCGTTCCAGAGGTCCTTTTGTCCCTCCCGGTGTGTAGGTGGCACAGCAGTAACACCTGAGTGCCAGCTCAGCCCTGCCGGGCCGGTGCTGCCCTCGGAGCGTGGTGCCTGTGCCATGGGCGCACACGTCTGGGGGCCGGCCCCTCCCGGGGTCTGCACCTTGCTGCCTGCTGCAGGCAGGAGGATGTCACTTCCAGCCCAGAGTACCGGTCCCAAAACAGCCTGGAGATGTAGGCAGCACCTTGTGCACCTCCCACCCCGCCAATGGCCCCGCTCCCCAAAAACCACGGGAGCCAGAGAGTTTCCCCAAGGGGCTTTTACTGCCTCGTGCCCGGGGTGGGAGGAGGGGGTGACCCCGCACCAGGCCGGCTGGGTGCGGCTTCCCCGAGGGACAGGAGGGTGCGGGGATGTGAGCGGGGGCTGCGGCGGGCTCCGCCTGGCTCCGGGGGGCCTGGGGGGGATATGGCTTCTCTCCTTCAGTGCTACTGCCGGCAGGGTCCTGCGGCGGGGCTGGGTGTGCTGGGTCCGGGGGCTCTCAGCTCTCCTCCTCGGGGACGGGGGCAGTGGAAGGGCTCCTGCTCCTCTCCTCGGCCTCGCCCGCGGGCAGGAGCAGGGCCGGGCTGGGGCTGGAATGCCGCTGTTTGCGCATGAAGGGGAAGACCCTGCGGGTAGAACGGGGTCAGAACCGGCGCGGACCACCCCCGGCAGAGCCCAGGGGACGGCCCCTGCCCTCACCGCTTCTTGGTCTCCGGGGGAATGATGGCCTCGGCCAGGAGGTTCTTGTAGAGGTCCGACTTGAGGAACCGTGGGTAGGAGTCCTGGGCGAGCAGAGACGTCAGGATCCTGCCCGGCCCTGCACTGCCCAGCCCCGCCCTCACCCACCTTCTTCATCAGCATGTAGATGTGCATCTGGGCGTCGTCCATCACGTAGCGGTGGGGCGTCTTGATGCCCTCCAGCGTTCGCTCCATCGTCTTGCTGTCGATGTTCACCCAGCGTGTGGCCCCGGGAGCCAGGAACTGCCTGCGGAGCCACGGACTGAGCCAGCCCCGCCCTGGGACAGAGCACCCCGGTGGTCTGACCACCCCCAACACCTCCCCCCCAGACCCTCATCCCCCCGGCACTCACTGGTAGATGGAGTCCACGATCTCGGCGATGCGGGACTGCTCCCCGTAGCGCAGCTCCTCACACGCCTCCCAGAAGCTCAGGTTCTCAGCTGGGGAGGGGACAGGGTGCTGGGAATGGGGACACGGCACTGGGCACCCCTCATGGGCAATCCCCAAAAGCCATCATGGCTGGGCATGTGTCCTCGTGGGACAGAGCCAGCTGGGACAGTGGAACCATGGAAACTGGGGCAGAGGTACTGGGATGTGCTGATGGGCTGAGGAACGCCAGGACACAGTAATGGGCTGGTTTGGTGGTGTTGGGACTGGACGGTGGGTCAGGCACTGCTAGGACATGGTGAGTTTGGCAGTGCTGGGTCAGAGTGGTGGGTCTGGGGTGCCAAGACACAGCGGTGTTTTGGGGCTGGGGCCGCTCACCACTGAACTCCTTCTTGAGGAATTCGAGGAGCTGTGCCCGGCCCAGGGGGTCGTTGATGAGCTCACTGAAGTTGAAGCCCCAGCGCTCCACACGCAGCTTCGTGGGGGTTGTCACTCTGTGGGTGACAGCAGCGCTGGGGCTGGCAGCCCATGGCAGCCTGCACGACCCCACAGACCCCACAACCCTGCCCTGAGGGTTGGGTTCTGGGGGGGCTGGGGCACTTACGTGGGGGCATTCATGACCCAGTAGGTGGTGTCATCAGTGATCCAGGGGTTGCTGGGCAGGCAGCCAGACATGATGGGGTCGTGGGGCACATACTGCTCGTTGAACTTGATGTACCTGCCAGGAGTGGTGGCTGCAGGCGACCAGGGCCACCCGCCCCAGCCGCCCTGGGGACATGCTGGGGATGTGCCTGAGCTGTGCAGAGCCTCCCTCCCTGCTGAGGGCTGTGGTGCAGTGGTGCCAGCACCAGCTGCTGGGATGTGGGTGCCCCTGTCACCCCGCCAGGGACCCAGCCCGTGGCTGGGGCAGCTGCTGCCACTCACCCCTCAAGGCAGATGGAGGACTTCACCCTGGTCCTGGCCATGGCCTTCCTGCAGTACTCGATCTGGGCCAGGCGCAGGGGAGATGTTGGGGTGCCTGGCAGCTCGTGCCCCCCAGGAGCTGCCCACACCCCTTGCCCCACTCACCTCTCGCTTGTAGTAATCCATGTTCTTGGTCTGCAAGAGACACGGGGGCTGGGTGAGGGCACGGTGGGGCTGGGACCTTGTCCTGCCACTACCACCCTGGACAACCCAGGCACCCAGTCCCCCACCCTGGGACTCTGTAGCCCACCCCTGTGGCCTCCAGCCTCATTCCCCCAGCTCTCCTGGCTCAGCCTGTAATGAATCCCCCCCTCACACACCCCAGGGTGACACCAGCCCCAGGTTAGTGACACTTACGTGGGCAGAGGACACGGCACATGGCGCAGAGAAGAGAAAGTTGGGTGGTTAGTGAGGACAGCCTGGGGGTGCTGGGGCAGCATTAGTGGGGTCACAACACAAGGAAGGGCTTGGTGGCTGCTGCTGGCACCCCAGGGTGCCAGGGCTCCCTGCAGCTCAGCTGCACTGCAGGGATTAGAGGTGCTGGCACAGAGGGGTGCTGGGTGCAAGGACAGACACAGGGACTCCCCGTGCTCGGGGTGGGGGACACACAGATGTTACAGAGCTGGGGCTCACCCCTCACCCCAAAACATGGGCACAGTCTGGGGTGAGAAGGATGGGCACACACCAGGGCAGCTCTACACCCCGGCACGGACACTGGGTGTGCCCCGTGCCCGCCGGCAGCCCCAGGGGTGCCTGGACACCCCCACTCACCAGCTGGACACGGGTGGTGTGGCAGTTCCGGCGCTCGGGACCCTGCTCCAGCACGTTGGGGGCTCCTGGCTGCAACGACAGCGTCATGCTGGGGGCTGGGGGGACCCCCTGCGCCTCCCAGCCCCGCTGCCCAGGCCGGGGCCGTGAGCGGTGCCAGGGCTGGACCCTCCAGCCCGCCCCTCCGCCCCGCGCTCACCGGGGGCCGGTTGACGAGCCAGTACGCCTGTTCCTGGCAGTCGATGACGATGCGGTCGCCCTTGCGCCGCTGCTTGGCCGCCCTGGCCGTGCAGAGGCAGCGGGGAGGTGCTGGCACCCTGCCTGCCCGGCACCCAGGGGTGCTCCATCCCGGCCGCTCCCCGGGGCGCAGCGGTGCCGGCCGTGCCCGCACTCACCGCAGCTGCTCCCGCGCCTGCATCACCACGAAGTCCCAGGTGTGGTTGATCCTCTTGTGCAGGAGGTTGTAGTTGTCCTGGGGAGCGACAGGCGGGCACGGTGCGGCGCCTGTCCCCTCGCCCGGCTCCGGCACGGGGAGAGCCGGTGCCCCCCGCCGGGGGTGAGCACCCGCTCCTGGGTGAGCCCGGACTCCCCTCAGTTCATCACGGGTGTGAGGAGGGCACCGCTCACCTTCTCGTGCTCGATCAGATCGCCCTGCTTGCGGATGTTCTTCTTGGCCAGGTAAATGGCTGCGAGAGAAGCGGCGGCGCTCAGGGGCCGGGCGGGGCTCGCAGCCCCGGTTGGTGCCAGCGGCACGGCCGCACCTACCGTAGTCCAGCTCCGTGGCCGGCCACTTGGTGCTGGTCCAGAAATAGGGGGTCTGCGGGGGAGGCAGAGGCTGAGGCACCCGCCGTGGGGTGCGGCGGGGCCCGGCCGGGGCAGCCCCGGCTTTGGGGCCGTGCCGTGCCGTGCCGTGCCGTGCCCGGCCGTACCTGGAAGCGATAGGGCGACTCATCGGCCCGCAGCACCAGGCTGCGCGGGTCCTTGAGCGGGTAGATGTAGCCGTGCTTCACGATCAGGTTGCCGAGGTGCAGCGACTCTGCGGGGTGGGATTTGGGGCTGCCTGGAGGCTCGGCAGCCCCAGCTGCCCCCCGGTGCCAGCTCCCCGTGCCGGGGCACTCACCCTCCTCGGAGATGCCGTACTTCTGGATGAGCCACTCCACGATGTCGTTCCCTGGGGACAGAGTTAGTGGGGTGCGGTGGGGTCCCCCAGGCTGGACACGGGGGGGTTCTCTGCCGGCACAGCCCGGCGGTGCCAGGGGTCACGCAGGGTGACGGGGGCCCTGCCAGGGACGAGCGAGCGCCCGCCCCGCGCAGCCGATGCATAATTGATCGCAGCTGCGGCGCCGAGCGCCCGGGCTGCGGGGCGAGCAGCGGCGCGGGGCCCGGCGGTGGGGCCGCTGCAGGGCCGGGGACACCCGGGGAGCTCCCAGGCGCCTTCCCCACGTCCCCACCGCGGGGGACCCACCTGTCATGGCGTGGGGGATGACGGTGATGAGCAAGCGCTGATTCCTCATCTTGATGCCCATGTCGGGGTCCTGCATGCTGACGATCATCCGCTCCATCTGCCGGGCAAGGAGCCGCTGTGCTCAGCCCCGCGACGGCGGCGCCGGGCCCGGACACAGCCCGGCTCCCCTCGCTGTGACCCCGGGCACCCTGTGACCTGGGCACAGCCTGGGTCCCCGCGACCCGACAGGGGCACCCGGAGCGCAGCCTGGGGACAGCCTGGAACCCCGCAGCGCCCCGGGGCACCTTGTGCCCAGCCTGGGGACAGCTTGGCGTGCCACAGCCCTGCCGAGGCACCCAGCAGCCGGGCGAGCGTGTGGTACCGGAGCTGCAGACACTCACCCTCCGGGCATCCCTGGCCCGGGGAGCCCCGGTTTTGGGGGGTGAGCTCTGCCGAGGCTGTGCCAGCACCCCAGCCCGGCCTGGGGGAGCGGAGCACGCAGCTCCGGGGCGCTGCCCGTGGGTATTCCCTCGTGGGGCGGTTCCCGGTGCCCCGTGGCCGGGGTGGTGCCCGCTGCCCCGCGTACGCTGGGCGGTGCTGGTCCCCGGTCCCGGCGATCCCGTGCCCGTCCCGCCGGCGGCCCCCGATGCCCCCGTAACCCAGCGCGGTGTCGGTGCCTGTCCCCACGGTCCCAGCGCCCCGTCCCCAGCCCGCACCGAGCCGGTGCCCCACTCTTCACGGTCCCGGCGCCCGGTCGGCACGGTGCTCGGTGCCCTCGGTACCCCCTCCCCGCGATGCCGGTGCCTGACCCCCACGGTCCCGACACCGGCTGCCCGCCGCGCCCGCTCCCCACGCTGGCCGTGCCCGGTGTCCGCCGTGCCAGTGCCCGGCCCCGGCGCGGTGCCCCCTCCCCGCGGGGCGGCTGCGGGTGCCGGCGCTGCTCACCTTGCGCAGACAGGGCATCTGGAGGCGGGGGTGCGGGCCGGCGGGGGGCCGCCGATGGTCATCGCGGGTGCGCGCCCCGCGCCCGCCTCCCGCCCCGACCCCGCCCGGCCCCGCCCGGCCCCGCCCGGCCCCGCCCGCCGCCCCCCCGGCGGTGCCGCCGCCTCCACCGGCTGCCCCAAACCCCGGCCCCGACCCCCGGGGCCAATCTGCCCCCCTGCCCGTGAGACCCTCGGCCCCCCTCCTCCTCCAGCCCCCGGGGCCGGGGGTGCCCGGGCGGGGGAAGCAGCGCCGTGGCTGCCGGCTGGCGGGGCGGGCAGGCTGCGGGCGCTGCTCTCAGGCTACGGGGAGGATGCTGGCAGGGTGCGGGCGGGGCGGACAATGTGCCCGCGGCGTGCGGGGCTGCGGGCAGCGCGGTCGGGCTGCGGGCACCGTGAACAGGGCGCTCGCCGGGATGCGGGCGGCGCGGCCATGGCGTGGGCAGCGCTCCGAGGGGACAGAGGGGAGCCCGAGGGATGCAGGCAGCGCTCTGAGGGGACAAGGAGGATGCTCCTGGGATGCAGGCAGTGCTCTGAGGGGACAAGGAGGATGCTCCGGGATGCAGGCAGTGCTCTGAAGGGACAAGGAGGATGCTCCTGGGATGCAGGCAGCGCACTGAGGGAACAGAGAAGATGCTCTGGGATGCAGGCAGTGCACTGAGGGAACAGAGAAGATGCTCTGGGATGCAGGCAGTGCGCTGAGGGAACAGGGAGGATGCTCCGGGATGCAGGCAGTGCACTGAGGGTGCAGGCAGGAGGCTCTCGGGGTGCGGGCAGCGCGGGGCGGGCGCGCCCGGCGATGAGCTCACTGCAGTCTCGCCGCCCACGAGCGGCGGGGCTGGAGCCGCCGAGGGGCGGGGGCGGGCGGGGGCGGGCAGCGGAGCCGCCGCGTCTGCGGGAGCCGCCGCCGCCCCGCCGGGCCGCGCCGGGCAGCGCCGGGAAGCGCAGCGGGGAGCGCTCGGGAGCAGCCGGCACCGCCGAGCGCGGCGGCAGCGGGCGGGAGGAGCCGCCGGCACCGGCAGAGCCGCGCCCCGGGCCCCGCCAGCGGCCGCCCCGCCTGGCCCCGGGGGCGGCGGGCCCGGCACGGCCCGGCCATGCTCGGCCTGGACGTGTGCGAGGCCGGCGGGCAGCTGCTGGAGCTGCTCTGGCTGGCGCTGTGCTACCGAGGTGAGCGGCGGCGGCCGGGAGGCAGCGTCCGGGGGCGGCGGGGGAGGGCATTGGCCCCGGGGAGGGAGGGCGAGCATCACTCCGAGTCCCCAACAGGTGAGCATCCCCCGGGCGCCCGGTGCACCCATCAGTGAGCATCACCCCGGGCCCGGGGGGACCGGAGCGTCCCGCGGGGGAGGCCCCCGCTGTCCCCCTGCCACCTCGCAGCCTGTGGCACCCGGCGGATGCCGCCCTGCCCTGCCCCCCGGGGGCAGCCAGCGAGTCCCCAGGTGGGTGCACCCCGGGCTGGGAGTGTCCCCGGGTGCCGTGGCAGCCGAGGGCAGGGCCTTGGTGGGGGCCCAGAGGGGCAGCGGGGCCACTGCTGTGTCCCCATCACTGCTGCAGCCCTGGGACCCACATCTCGGCCCTGTGGCCCCCCTGGGGCTCTGCAGCCCTGGGGCTGAGTGCAGGCAGGCTCCTATGCCCCGTGCTGTGCTCCCAGCCTGTCCCCAGGGATGGAGTTCCGGGGGCTTTGGGGAGCTCCGTGCTTGCAGTCACAGGAGTGGGGGGTGATGCAGTGGGCAGGGAGACCCAGGGGCTGCGGGGACATCACCCACATTTGTGGGGACATCACCCACGCTTGTGCCCCCCAGCAGCCTGGCAGCACCAGAGCTACCGGGGCCGCCACCCCAGGGACGCCTTTTTGCCCTGCAGCTGCTGCTGGTTCGGGGTTGGGGTGGGAGACGGGGCTGGAGGTTGCCCAGTGGGGTTGGAGGGGCCGCAGGGCGGTGACAAGGACTTCTCTGGGTGACACGAAGGGGCCCTGGGGGCCGGAGGGGGCTGCAAGCAGCCCCCGGACCGAGCGCACGGCGCGGGCAGCGGCTCGCCCTGCTCCATGACCGTGCGGAAATGCAGCCGGCGGCGTCACCTCTGGGCTCGGCGGTGCCACCGGGCCCCGGGGACACCGAGCCCGGCAGCCCCCACGGCTCCGAGCAGGGAACGGCTTGGCCTCCCCACGGGGATTTCCCGTGTCACAGCCCAGCCGCCCCCTGCCCACCGGTGCCTCCGCGCCGGGGGTGTCCCCGGGGTGTCCCCGGGGCTGCCACTGCCTGTCCCCCGCAGACATCATGGCTGACAAGGAGGGGGTGACGCTATCGCTGGAGGAGGAGGAGGAGGATGCCGACGCGGCCCTGGCGTACAAGACGCCGGAGAAGAAGAGCCTGCAGGAGATCCAGGAGCTGGACCCGGGGGATGAGAGCCTGCGGAAGTACAAGCAGGCGCTGCTGGGTGCCATCCCCGCTGCCGTGGGTGAGGCTGGGGGCTGCAGGCGGGTTCGGGCAGCCCAGCCGGGGGATGCGGCCTCAGCGGGCGCAGGGAGCTCGGGCGTGCTGGAGCGGGGAGCGTCCCGCGGGGCATCCCCGGCAGGGTGGGCGCATCCCCGCTGGAATCGCCCGTGGGTGTTGCCCGTGCCCCCCACCCGCGCAGGGACCCCGGCATTCCCTGCCGGCAGAGCGCCGGTGCCCGGGGACCCCGGTTGCCGTGGTTACGGGATCACCGCCGCAGTTTCCATAGGAACGGCTACAGGGAACCGGGAAATTCATGGGGATGACGGAGAGGAGCCAACGGCGGGGCGGGGGGAGCGACACCGGGGTAGCACGGCTGCCGGGGCCCCCCGCTCCCCGCGGCCCCCACAGCACCACCCGGGCTGGCGCTGGTCTGCACTGGGGGTCCCTGGGGCGCTCCACGGGCCCAGCACCCCAGAGTCCATCCCTGAATGCATCGGGGAGGATGCAAACTGGGGGGATGCAAAGCAGTGGGGTGCATGGGGGGTGCACCGTGGGATGTGTGAAAGCTGGGGGGCGTGCAGGTTGGGCTGGTGGGGTGAATGAGACCAGTGCCCACCTCAAGGGATTATTCCTTGGCTGTGTGTGCTGCATCCTCCTCTGCTTCCCCTCGTTCTGCTCCTGAGCCAGGGAATGGCACATCCTGGGAAACAGCCGGGTCTGGGTCCTTTAGGTGTGATCTTACCCCAGAAGGCAGCGATGCTGGTGGTGGGGTGACCTGAGATGCCCCTGCCCTCCTGTGCCCTCACTTTGCTTTGGCAGCCCCACCACGGACACCGTGGCCCTTCCCCTGTTACGGGGCCTTGGGAGCCCCTGGGCTCGCTGGGGTGGAGGTGGTGCTGGGCTGGGCATGGTGGGTGAGGTATGGGTCCTGCTGCTTGTCCCTAGATGCCAGCGTGCCCAACGTGCAGGTGACAAGGCTGACACTGATGTGTGAGCAGGCGCCGGGGCCCATCACCATGGACCTGACAGGTGAGCCCTGGGGACGTCTGGGGGAGGAGGAGGAGGCAGGGATACCGGGCTGATGGATCATCTGCCTCTGCAGGAGACCTGGAGGAGCTGAGGGGCCGGGCCTTTGTGCTGAAGGAAGGGGTGGACTACAGGGTGAAGGTGTCCTTCAAGGTGAGGCGAGTGCGTGGTGCCCTGTGCCCTCTGGCTGGGCACGGCCCTGCTGCCCTCACACCACGGGGTCCCTGCCCCAAGGGGTCCTGTTACCCTGCCTGCCCCAGGGTCCCCACCTTGGGACATCTGCTTCCACCCTGTACCCCTGGGGTCCAGGCACCTCTGGGGGTCTCTGCCCACCCTGAGTTCCCAGCCTCTGCCACCCTGGGAGTCCTTGCTGTCCCCAACGAGACTGCCACCCCACTGTTCCTGCCAGCCCACTGTTCCTGTCACCCCACGGTTCCTGCCAGCCCAGAATCCTTGCTTCCCCCAGAGACTCCAGCAATGCTGCCCCAGGGTTTCCTAGAGGTCCCTGCCCCTCCTGGGGGGGATCCCTGCCCCTCCTGGGGGGGGATCCCTGCCATCCCTGAGTCCCTGCCCCTCCTGGGAACACCCTGGAGTCTCTGCCACCTTTGACGAAGCTGAATTCTGACAAGAGGCTGGATCCTGGCAGAGGTGGATGTCAGGATGCCAGGGGCTATGGGGCAGCCCCCAAGCCCCCGCTGCCTTCTGCCCGCAGGTGAACAGGGAGATCGTCTGCGGGCTGCGGTGCCTGCACCTCACCTACCGCCGGGGCCGGCCCGGTGAGTGGGGCTGGGGGCTGGGGGGGCCGGGGCTGCCGGGCCCCCGCACTGCCCTGGCCCCGCTCACCCGTCCGTCCCTCCTCCTGTCCCCTCCTGGCGCAGTGGATCGCGACGTTTTCATGGTGGGCAGCTACGCGCCGCGGGCCGAGGAGTACGAGGTGGTGACGCCGGCGGAGGAGGCGCCGCGGGGATGGCTGGCGCGGGGCTCCTACCGCGTCCGCTCCCTCGTCACCGACGACGACAAGACGGAGCACCTCTCCTGGGAGTGGGGCCTCTGCATAAAGAAGGCTTGGGAGGACTGACCCCGCCCCGCACCCCGGCTCCCCCCGCCAGCTCGGGGGCGAGGTGCCGCCACCCCGGGGACCCCTCGGCGGCACCGCCGCGCTTGCCCCAGTCGCGTGAAGGGTTGAGGGGGGTCCCTTAGCGAGTGAGAGCCCGTGGTCGTGGTCTTCGCAACCAAAGTTATTTTTAATTGCTTTTTTTTTTTTTTTTTTTTTTTTTTTTTTTTTTTTTTTTTTTTTTAAATATCGATGCCCGCCTGGTCCTCACGGCGTCCCCATCGCTGGGGCCGGGGCTGTGACCCCGCCGTGGCGGGGCCGTGTCGGGTGCCCGCCCGGTGGCAGGCTGTGCTCTTCCATCGCCATTAAACCCTACAGACTGGTCTCTTACTGGTGTGTCTGTGCCCCCACCGCCTGTGCCCGTCCCCCTGCCCCCTGTCCCCCGCCGCCCTGTCCCCATCCCGCTGGCGGGGCCGGCTTTCCCTGCGGCGACGAGCGTCTGGAAAACGGCCACCTGGCCCCGCTGCCTTATCGGCGGGGCCGGGCAGCCAGTAGCGGAGGGCCACGAGCCCCAGGGGCCCGGCACAACCCGCCCCCAGGTCCCTTATCTTCGTCCTCCTCCCTGGACAACATCTTCAGCGCCGGCACCATGCGCGGCTGCGGGTCCCGGCTGGTTTGGCTGCTGGTGCTGTCGCTGGCCTGGCTGGGGCCGGCTCTGGGGGGCGAGGATAAGGATGAAGAGGTGATAGAAGAGGAGGAGAAGGAGAAGAAAGAGGATGAAGTGCTCACAGATGAGATCAAGGAGGAGGACAATGTCCTGGTGCTCCATGAGCACAACTTTGCCCGTGCCCTGGGTGAACACCAGCTGCTGCTGGTGGAGTTCTGTGAGTGCCCCCACTGCGGGCAGGGGTGTGGGCAGGGGCAGATCTGGGGCAGGGAGCATTGGCAGGGGGAGCAGCTGTGGCTGAGTGTGGGAGGAACACGTGTACATGGACACAGGGACAGGAGGGAGGGCAGGCGGGGTGGGCAGGGGCAAGGCCGTGGTGGGGTGGGGACAGACACACGGAGCAGGGCCACAGGCAGAGCATGGGGGGTGTAGCACGGGCAGGAGGCACAGGACAGGGACACACGGTGTGGGTGAGGGACACAGGCACAAGCTGGGGCCCAGTGGGCTCACACAGCCATGGGGCTGTCCCCACACCTGTCCCCATTATCAGCGCTGTCCCCTACCCACAGACGCGCCGTGGTGCGGGCACTGCCAGCGGCTGGCCCCCGCCTTTGCCCAGGCAGCCGCTGAGCTGAGGAACGAGTCCAGCCCAGCCCGGCTGGGCAAGGTGGACGCCACGGCACAGAAAGCCCTGGCCACCGAGTTTGGCATCACCTCCTACCCCACGCTCAAGCTCTTCCGTGACGGCAACCGCACCCACCCGCTGGCATACACCGGTAGGGCTGCGGGCAGCACGCAGCGTCCCTGGCACCCATCGAAGGGGACACTGCCACGGGGCTGGGATGGGTGGCAGGGGTGGGTGGTCGAGGGTGGCACTGTGTCCTTGTGGGGGTCACAGGGTGGTGATGGTGAGAGGGGTGGCAATGTCCTGGTGGTGACAATGGACAGGTGACAGTGTGATGTATGAGGCGGTGATGGTGGGCAGTGCCATGGTGCTGGTGGTGGGTGGCTGAGGTTGGTGGCACGGGGAGGGGTGGCAGCACGGAGAGGGGTGTCAGGTGACATCGGGGCCCCGCTCTGTGTGCCAGGCCGCATGGACAGCCAGGGCATCGTGCGCTGGATGCAGCGCCGGGCCGGCCCCAGCGCCACGCTGCTGCAGGACACCGACACCATCGCTGCCTTCATCAACTCCAAGGACCTGGTGGTCATTGGCTTCTTCAAGGTGGGCTGGGGTGGGTCGGGGCTGGACCACGGCCGTGGCTGTGGCTGTGGCACTGACTGGTGGCTGTGCAGGACCTGAGGGGTGAGGCAGCCCAGGCGTTCTTCGACGTGGCTGCCGAGATGGTGGACATGACCTTTGGTGCAGCAGAGGCAGCTGAGCTCTTCCAGGCGTACGGGCTGTCAGCTGACACCGTCTGCCTGTTCAAGAAGGTGAGGGGGTGGCAGAGGAGTGGTGGGGCCATCCTGTCCTCCCCTCAGCCCTCACAGGCCCCTGCCCTGGCAGTTTGATGAGAAACAGACAAACTTCCCTGTGGACCCGGCACGGGGGCTGGACACGGCCGAGCTCACCCGGCTGCTCCGCGTCCACAGCCTGCAGCTGGTGATGGAGTTCACCAACGAGGTACAGCCCGTCCCCAGCCCTGCCACTGCCCCGTGAGGGCCATGGCTGCCCTGCTCTCATCCTCCTCTTCCTCCTCCTCTCCCTCCCCAGACGTCCAACCAGATCTTCAGTGCCAAGATCCCCCATCACATGCTGCTCTTCCTCAACACGTCCTCACCGGAGCAGCTGTCTCTGCAGGATGGTTTCAGGGCAGCTGCCGGTGGCTTCCGGGGTGAGGTGAGGTGTCCCCATGGCAGGGGCACGGAGGGTGGCTTTGGGAGTCCCCAGCCTCAGTGTCCCCCGTTCCCTGCCCAGGTGCTCTTCGTGGTGGTGGATGTAACCGGGCACGGCGCCGACGTCCTGCCCTTCTTTGGCATGGCCGCTGCCGATGCCCCCACCCTGCGCCTGGTCAAGATGGAGAACAATCGCAAGTACCAGATGGAGCAGGACGACTTCTCAGACTCGGCCATTCGCACCTTCATCCGGGCGGTGCTGGACGGCAAGGTGAAGGTGAGGGGTGCAGCATGGTGCCAGCCAGCACCCATGGGTCCTGCCCTCTGGTGAGAGATGGGCTGTTGGCTCAGAAGCCTAAGGATAATGGCTGTGCGGTGAACACCAGGGACCTGTTTGCTGGTATTCCTGCTGCCAGGCCTGAGGATTTGGGGATTTTTTATGGGCAAGGGAGGGAGGAGACTGCTGCCATGGAGACACACAGAGCTGGGATGGCAGCAGAGGGGAAGATGTGGTCCAAAATGCAGCACAGGAGCACACCCCTGCCCCAGCCTGCCCTGTGCCCCACGGGCCTCTGGCACTGCTCAGCCCAGTCTGTGGCTGTCCTGACTGTCCCCACAGCCTCACCTGCTGAGTGCAGAGCCCCCTGAGGACTGGGACAAGCGGCCCGTTAAAGTCCTGGTGGGGAAGACCTTCGAGCAGGTGGCATTCGATGAGACCAAGAACGTCTTTGTCAAGTTCTGTAAGTGCCGGGGCCACCCGCGGCCCTCCCTGAGCTGTGCCGTGGGGCTCAGCCCCTCCGTGACAGCCCCAGCCCTGCCACAGACCCCGTGCCCGCCCCTGCAGACGCGCCCTGGTGCCCCCACTGCCAGGCCATGGCGGCCGCCTGGGAGGAGCTGGCCGAGCGCTACAAGGACCGCGAGGACATCGTCATCGCCGAGATGGACTCCACGGCCAACGAGCTGGAGAACATCACCATCCACGGCTACCCCACCCTGCACTACTTCCCTGCAGGGCCGGGCAGGAAGGTAGGTGTGGGCACCCGTGGGGTCACCACACAGCACCTGGGGGACGGCGGCACCCTCAGCACCCTCCGCTCCCATGGTCCAGATGGTTGAGTATAAGAGCACCCGAGACGTGGAGACCTTCTCCAAGTTCCTGGAAAACGGGGGGACACTGCCTGAGGAGCCTCCGGTGAGTGAGGTCAGGGGACAGCCCCGCTGCCCAGGGCTGTCCCAGCCCCTGCTGGGCCAGGGGATGGATCCTGTAGGATGGACACTGGGACAGGGTCAGGCAGCGAGTGTGTGTCCATCCGTGCCTCACTGCTGCCTTCTCCAGGTGACCAAGGCCGCTGGGAACAGCACGGGCAAGGAGGATCTGAGTGCGCCGCAGGACAGATGGATCTCGGGATGAGCTGTGAGCCCTGTCCCACCCAGGCATGTGCTATAAACCACCTGGAAACAATGTGGGCTCTGGTCTGTGTCTGTGTCTCCGTGTGCTGGGAGCACTCACCTCTCTTGGGGACACAGCAGGGCCCCTGTCCCCCTGGGGCAGCTGTGCCATAGCACCGATCCTGGCAACCCTGCAATGGCACCAGGTGGCCAAGGAGCTCTCTGTGCTGGCCCTTGTGCTGCACTGGTGGGATTCAGGTGGGGGATCAGCTGAGGTCTGTCCTTCCTGACACATCAGACCCAGGGAATCCCCAGGAGCTGCTGTCACAGCCAAGGCAGCAACACAGGGTTCTACAGGCATGTAAGCCTGGCTTGTAGCCTGTGGCAACTCCAGCGCTGTCCCCTCTCTGCTGAGCCATTCCTTCAGGGGCAACACGTTGTTCCCCTGGGGCCAGGACGTGCTCAGCCACCCTCCAGGGAGCCCAGAGCAGCCCCAGCCCTGCCCTGTGCCCAGACCCTTTGCCAGACCTGCCCCATCCTCTGTCCATCCCAGAGGCTGCTGAGGGCCTGGGTCTGCTCCACGGGGAAAAAAAAAAAGCAGCAGGCAGTGGGATGTGGGGTTTTATTTCATTTTATCCAAGTACCTTTGAAAAGATCATTGTACAAGTCAGCACATGAGAATGCAGAAGGAAATGCCGGGGCTGCATGGCCGCTGTACATATTTACAGGGACCCCCCAAAAAAAAAGGGGGAGAGGGAAACCCCGGGCACGCCAGCAACCTCACCAGACACACCACCATCAGAACTTCAAAACACAAGGAGAAAAACCCCTTGTAACACTGTTCCCGGGCTGAAAACATTTGCAGATTTTGCTGGACTTCACAGAGTGTATTAGGCAAGTCCAGGGGGTGTTTTAAAGGCACTCGGTGATGTACGACAGGCGGAGTCGATCCCGGCGTGGTGCCACGGGCTCCTGGCAGCTCCACCTCTGCTGGGGCTGGGGATGGCTCTGAGCAGGGCCAGTGCCACCACGGATCCCCAGGGCTTTGGGGCCACCCCCGTTTCTGTGGGTGGGCAAGGGCTCTCTAAAGGAGCTGGCACAGAGCTGTGGCCGTGCTGCAGCAGCAGGGCCTGGGCTGGGCGAGGGCAGGATGGGAGGAGCACCAGCACAGCCTCAGCTTCCTTGGGGCCGAGTAAGCCCAGGAGGCCTCCCAGGGCTGCCTGCTGGCCTTGCACGAGCCACAACTGGCATCAACAACCCCCTGGTGCAGTGCCCTGCTGCCTCCCAAGACACAGAAGCTGACAAAAGATGCAGGGCTCATAAAAAGACATATTTTGTCTTCGGATTTAATGTCTCAGCTCCCACCCCATTATGGCTCTGCTAAAGAGAGCCCTGCCCAAAGCTGGAGCTTGGCCCAGGGGTCTGGGCATGTCTGCACCAGGCACACAGGAACCAGACCTCTGCAGAACGGCAGCACCCTCCTGGGAAGCAGTCCCTTCTCCACGGGGACACAGGGGACACACAGGAGCCTGCAGGCTGTGGGATGCCAGCACCCAGCCTGCCACCCTGGCTCTGAGCTGGTGCTCGCTCTGCGGGAAGCCCCCAGTCCCTACAGGCACTGACCCCTCTATCCCTCGGGGATTTACTCGGTTCCAAGGAAGCTCAGGAGGAGAAAAAAACACCCATCCTACCACGTCCAGCAGCTGAGCCTGCCACGGAGGCCACAGGTGACTCCTTCCAAACAGCTCCATGATCTTCACAGCCTCTTTGGAGCGGGGTTGCCCCTTCCACGCTGGTGGGGTGAGGGCAGCTCTACCCCAGGGCGCTCCAGGGCCATCCACGCCGGGCAGACGGGGCAGGGTGCCGGGGAAGCGCGGAGCAGCCGCAGTCTGAGGGATGGCTGTACACTTTGGGTGAGTTCTGCAGTACCTGTATGCTTTACATTTACATAAGAGCACTGTGACATTGGAAATATTTTCCTTTTATTACAATATATCAAAAATATGCAGCTTTAGTAAACAAGGTCATATTACACTTTCTAATGCACTGTACAATGCTACATTACACTTATATTCGGTATGGAGAGGGAGCCCAGGCTCCCACTGGCAGGTTTGTGGGGTGAAAGGGCATCCACTGGCATCCTGGAGCTTGCCCAGATCCGTGCTGGAAAGCAGAGCTGCTGCCCTCTGCCCTGGGCTCGCCCAGTGCCCGTGGTGGCAGCACCGCCAGTGTCTGCCCCAGGCCTTCTCCTCCGGTCCCAGAGTCCTTCACAGTCCTGTCCTCGCTGCCCTGGAGCCTAATCAATCTTCTCCACCTTCCCGATGATCTTCTCTTCAAAGATGGGCAGGATGGTGTCATCCTCCCTCACCTCCTCGAAGACCACACCACAGTCGAACTCATCGCTCACTTTCTTGAAGTAATACCTGAAAAAAACCAGAAATGTTGAGGGGGAGAGGGAAAAAAAGCAGGTTAATGGTCATGGGGCAGCAGGATCCCCAAACCTGGGTACAGCCCTTCCATGGCTCTGAGCTCATGGAGCACAGGAAGCTGCTACTCCAGACACAGAGGGAACAGAGGCCACATTCCTGCCCCTGCCCTCAACAGTGACCACAAAAAGTGGTCAGGATCCATGACAGCACGGTCAGGAGCTCCAGCTCTGAATCCAATCCCATTCACAGCTCTCCCAAAAGCAGTGGCTGAGGCACCTGTGCTGGTGGAGCATTTCTAGGCAGGCTTACCCATGGCAGCTTCTACTTGGAAGTGGGAACTTGGAGAGCTCCACATCCCGTGTGGGACTCTGACAGGACCCAACCTCCCTGTCCTCACCAAAGGGAACTTTGAGAGGAGCAAAACCAGCTCTGAATTTAGAGGGACCCCACAAGCATCACTGAGCACTGACTGCACCTGCCCAGGAACCCATAGGGCAGCCCAGGAACCTGCAGGGCAGCTCAGGAACCCTGAGCAGGGCAGCTCAGGAACCCTGAGCAGGGCAGCTCAGCAGCTCCTGTTGGAGGTGCAAGCCATGATGCAGGACATTTCTGCTACAAAACCCAACCTCCCTCACCCCTGCTAACCTGCCTCTCCACCAGCCAAGGCGTCCTGGCCATGCTGCCACACCCCCACCACAGCATGCCCTGAGGAAGCCCTCCTGACCCACCTCCACCAACCCTCCCCTTGGTGGGGGCTGTGCCCTGGCAGCCAGGGCTCACCAAGAGCTGCTGGCAGCCTCCCAGAGGCGGGGAGCAGCCCTTACCTGTAGTTCCCTTTCTTGGTCAGCAGCTCCTTGAACTGTCCCAGGGTCACCACGCGGCCCTTGACCAGCGTGCGGTAGGGGATGGGCTCCCCGCAGAAATAATACGCCACCACGATGTTCTCGCAGGGCTGGGACCCGCCACTGCCCGGCCTCTTCTGGGGCTTCAACCTGCTGGGCACAGACACAGGGCACCTCTCAGTGCCAGCACAGGGCTCAGAACCGTCCTGCTGGGCACCTGGCAGGGCTCAGGTGAGAGGGGCAGGTCAGGGCCCCCCCAGATGGGCAGTGCAGTCCCTGAGCATCGCCTGCTCCCACCAGCAGCTCTCCTGGCACGCAGACACACACCAAGATCGGTCAAGGAGCACTTGGAAAGGCTGAATGAGGCCAGGACACAGGCCCTCTCAACCAAGAGCATGGTTGGGGAGTCACTGGCAGAGCACCCCAGGCCAAGGCAGCACAGCCAGGTCACCATCACCATCTCACCATGCTCCTGGTGCACACCATCCCACAGGGCAGGAGCACCATCCCACAGGGCACGATCACACAGACACTGCCCAGACTGCTTGGGATTATTTGCCACCATGGCCCAGTGGCCCACATCTGCAGGCAGGATGTTCCTGCACCCCACAGCTGCCCTGGGCACCTCTCCCAGAGTACGTGGAGGTCTGAGGGGATGGAGCTCCAGCATGGCATGTCCTGGAGCCTCTGCTGCCTGCCCTGTCCATGCAGGGTGCCAAGGTAGCTGCCATCCCCAAAACCTCAGTGACTTTCCTGTGTTTTCCCAGCTCTCAGAATGTTGCTCTGGTCTTTGCTTCCTGCCCACACACCAGGTTCAGCTATGTGGTGCCATCATTAGACTGAAACTGTCAGCCCAGCCCTCACCCCATTTTCAGGGGCAGACAAAAGCAACAATAATTCATCTCAGGGTACTCTGCCCTTCTGCAGAGCCTTTCATCTGGGGTGCTGAAAATGGTGCACAAACATTGGAGCAGCCTACACAAATTGGTACCTTGGCATGTGTGGTCTGAGCCAGAGGCAGCCTTCCCTTTCAAAGGCACATAAAACGCATTTGGCAGCTTTAAAAAAATATATTTTAAAAGCACACTGGATAAAAAAAGTTGATTTTGTATTTACATGACTGGAAAGTTGCTGTAAAAACCTTAGAATCTGCCAAGCACATGAGGTAATCGCCGTTTTGGAAATGACTCTGACCTTAACCTTTAAACAGTGGCTGGCGGGCAGAGCACCTTTTCATGGTGTGCCCACATAAACACTGGCACTGCAAACCAACAGCAGGCACAGCCTTTCCACCTCTTCCTACAGGCATGAGAGGTCTAAAGTTCAACTGAACAATCTTCCGGGTGCCTGCTCTGCCTGGGAGACCTTTGGAGAAGATGCAGCACTCTGAGAGGCAAGGGGCTGCTCCTGGTGCCAGCAGAGCTCTCAGAGCCTCTCCCATCCCTGTATCAAAATACAGGATGCCCTTTAGCTAGAAAAACATCAAGGAATTGAGTCATCCTTGGAAAAAAAAATATGAGGCATTTAAAGGAAAAATGGGTCATAAATTCAGGCAAATTCTGTGAATCCTGTGAGCCAGAAGTTAATTGAAGGGGTTTGGAAAACCTCAAAGTCCCTAAGCTTCTCTTAATCCTGCTAGAGACAAGTCATGACTAAGAGAGGGCTGCTGTGTGCCTGGGGACACGGTGACGAGCCTGGTGCAGGAGCAGAGCTGCTTCCTCAGGGCTGCTGTTCTGCTTTGCCTGGGGAGATGGAGAGGACAGGACATCCCTGAGCTCTGCTGTGGCAGAAGCAACAGGGGGACTGTGCCAGTGGCTGGGAGTGTCCTTCCTCCCGCTGTGCACTTCACACCTGAAAGGCCACTCCTGATGTACTCAGCCTGGCTCCAGTGAGATGTGTCCTGAAAATCATGCCTGAAGTGATGTCCAAAAATGATCCTGACAGGCAAAGAGGGGAGACTGAGTGGCCTTTAGTTCTCTAAGCTTTCCTTTTTTCCCTTTTTGAGAACAGGGGCTATGCTTTCCCTTTTCCAGTCAGTGGGAACTTGTCCAGACTGCCATGACTTCTCAAATATCAATAGTGGCTGAGACACTTCATCCACCAGTGCCCTCAGGCCCTGTGGATGGATTTCATCAGGTCCCATGGACTTGTGCACCTTCAGGTTCTTTAGATGGTCTCAAACCTCATCTTCTCCTACTGTGGGTGGTTCTTTTTTCTCCCAGTCCCTGCCTTTGTCTGTGGCTTGGGTGCTGTGGTTGGAGCACTCACTGGAGAAGACCAAGGCAAAAAAGCCATTGGGTATCCCAGCCCCAGGTAACCAGCTCTCCCATTTCCTCCCAGACAGGGCCCACATTTTCCCCAGCCTCCCTTTTATCACCAATGTACAAGAGAAGATTTTCTCATTGCTTTAATTCTACCAGCAGAGCTCTCACACACCCCAAACTGCAGCCATAAACCTCTAGCAGGCTGAAGCAGAGCTGCTGAATATGGAATCAGTGAAAATGTAATTTTCCAAGAGCTCCTCTCAGGAGAATGAAACAACACAACTGTCTCCACTTTCGTCATCGCCAAGAGATCTCCTGAGACCTTGGCTTGCACATAAAGGCCATCAGACAGACTCTGAGCCCTGCCTCATTAAATCTGCCACCTGCACCCATCTCCTGGGTGTCAGTGTGACCCAGAAATACCACCAGGTACCACGCCCTGCCCCTTCTGACATCACCTCCCATTGCTGTGTTTGTCACAAGTACAAAACACCATCCAGCAGGGAAACAGCAGCACCCATCCCCCTCACTGCATCTGCACCCCAGTCCTGACCCACAGCTGTGCATCCCACCAGGGCTGGGACAGGGAACCCCAGCCTGGTTTGCAGCACCAATCCAACCTTGCTGTGATGCAGAGGTGTCCAGTTTGCTCCAACTCAACCCTGGGGCTGGAGAGCTTTGGAAAGCCCAAAATGCACCCAGCAGATGTCCCAGCTCTGCTCCTCTTTCAACCCTGGGCCAACACAAATAATTCCAAAGTGATCTCTAGCTAAACGTTCTCCTGCTTGCAAAAAATCCCCTCTCTGAGGAGCTGGTATTAATTACTTCAATCCAGCTGTGAAATATGAGCCTGAGCTACAGGAAACAGCTCAAAACCTGTCTGTCCATGGAAAAACCTGATGGTCACTGGGACACCAATGCTGGGCACTGGTGTGCTGCTGGATCTGCAGGTCATTAGTACTGGATGGTCAGTCCTGAAGTGCCTGCCAGCAGCAGCCAGGTCGCTATCTCAGAGACCAGGGTCATTCCAAATGCTGTGAGATAGGGAGAGAAATGCTTTTTCTGGAGGAATGTTTACACTTCCCAGCACAGTCACTGCAGGTGCCTCACTGACTGACAGTGGGGCAGTGCTGGGGTGGGAGCAGGGCTGCTGGCAGGCAGTGGGGAAGGGCACTGCTGGGAGGGTTGTGCCAGAGGAGTGGCTGGAGAGCTGCATAACCATGCTGGCAAGGCCAGTCTGGCTGCAGAAAGCTGGCACAGTGTGCTCCCCACCCACAGCCAGCTCAACTGGAGCCCCAAGGACACCTCTGGGCTCACCTCCACCTCTCTGTGCTTCCCCAAGGCTATGACAAACCTGGGACACTGGCTCCAATTTCCCAGAGCTCTTCAGAGCTCCTGACTGAAATAAATGGTGTTTTCATGGGAACTCCTCTCTCAGTTTCAACTTTGTTCTCATTGAGCTGTGGGATCTATTTCCAGGCAGACTCCTGGGCTAACCAGAGCAGGAGCTTTCTAAAAACTGCCAGCTCAGGTGTGCTTCAGCTGTAGCACCCAATCCTACCAAAATCCAGCAGAGGGATTTCAACATCCAGAAATCTTTGGCTCCCTGGGGATCACTGGACACAGACACATCTACTTTTCAAAAGCAGTTCCCCACTGGTGAATGTCTCTCTGGTTTTCCAGGCATGGGGCAGGGCTGGGGGATCCCTGCATCACTGGGAGAAGAGCCAGACCTCATGGAGAGGCATTGGAAGCAGAGCAGCCCAGCACTGGGACTGCTCAGCCCATCCTGCTGCTGGCATGCCTGGCATTTACCACACACCACGGGCTTCCTCTGTAAGCCACTCTTAAAACACAGGCCAAATTATTTTCAGAATATTAATTGCATAGCCCAGGCTGCTGTTTTCCAAGTGTGTACAGACATTTCTGGGGAAGGTCCATGAATTCAGTACAACTATAAATGACTCTACTAATAAACCCTATCCAATTACACATGCCAAAAGGTAGATCACATAAACTTGGCTTAACCTGGCTTGGGAAAGCCCTCTAATTACCTGGCCTTCAATCAATGCTCTGACATGAACACACAGAAATCTGCTACGTGGTCACTGCAAGAGAAAATAACTGGAGCCTGGCAATTAAGGGCTTCTTTTCTAAATCACATTTGTTGTTTCTACGAGTCAGACTGCAAAGTGTCAAGTTTTCAGAGGACAGCTGGAGAGCTGTGAAAGGTTTTTAATGGACAAAGTGCTTTTAGCTGTTAACAGTAATTATCTAGCACTTCCAAAACGCTTTTCACCAGAGAGCTCCATGTGCCTTGCAAATGATGTACCCTGAAAGATAACACAGAGCAGGGAAATGAGCTCAGCCATTCAGCTGAGTCACAGAAAGATGCAGTGACTTGGATATGGCCACACAGAGTCAAAGCTGCTGCAGGAGGGCTCCAGCACAGAGCTCTCATCCAGAGGCCACCAGTGGCCTTTGCTGCACGCTTGTGTGAGATGGAGATAAAGAGCAAAGACAGATTTGTCTTCTGCACTTAATTCTGCTGCACCCTGATGAATTCTGCTCCTGTACCAAGCTCTGAAGTCATTGTGTGACTGTGAGTGAGTGGAGAGCCAGCGAGCACCAGGGGAGAGAGCTCTCCCAGCCATTCCCCTTCTAGAGGTGCTTCCTCTGCTCAGCCCCTTGCCAGGAGCATTTCCAGCTTCTTCACCCACAGATCACAAACCCACTGTCTCAAGGTGGGTTTTGGCATTTGCACCACCATGTCAGAGGGACTGAGGCAGAATTCTCTGACCTCCCTGCATGCTGGAGACCAGAGCAGAGCACATGGACATCCCTCAGAGCAAGTCTCTCCCAGCCCTCCCACACACAACCAGACCTTATCATCATACCTTTGCTTAAAGGGGAGTTTTCCAGCCCTTTTTTCCTCCTCTTCCAACCTCCTGCGAGCTTCCTCCAGCTGGGTCAGAGGGTTGGGGGCTGGGTTGGGTGGCATGGTGGGATCTTGAATGAAGGGGTGAGAAGGCTGGACGACGTTTCGGAGCTGGGCGCTGACCCACGGGTGCACCGTCACGGGGCGCTCGATGGAGAGGGGCCGGACCAGGTCGTGGGGCAGCTGCTTCTTAGCACCTGAAGAGCTACACACAAACACAGAGGTTCCACATGGGCCACTGAGATGCCCTGCACAGGCACACAGTCATTCCCAGATGGACCTGCTGCTGGACACAGGCACCACTGGGAAGCTCCTCACAGCACGAGGGAGAGGGGTGCGACGTCAAAATCTAAAGAAGATTTTGAGCAAGTCCTGAGACATCAGGGTGAGCAGCCCAACCCTGAAACAAACCCCACAGGTAAGTGTGAGGGCTTCCATCAATCCCATACATGAAAATAAACTCAGGAAAATGCAGCTTGGTCTTTTGTGGCATTCTCCCACAGGATGCCCTCCCCTGCCTACCATGTGCCATGTTATCCACCTTGGAACCACAGCCAGCCATTTCTAAGATTCCCCTGGGGCTGCAGCCTCCTGCCACGGCCATGAGTAATCCTCATCTCCTAAGGGTCTAAACCCTTGTGTGGTGGATTCTTGCCTTCCCAAGATGCCTGGGAGGAAGGCAGCCTGCTGACACATCTCCCTTGTGCAGGGGATGCAATACAGGAGTGTGGTTATCCCTCACTCTGCCAGCCCTTACCCATGGTTTGTTTTCTTATGCCTGCTGATCTCCTTCTCTCCTTCTATGATCCACTGAAGGATCTTCTGGTTTTTCTCCACGTCTTCAGGAGATCCTGGCATCTCATAGTTGGCACCATCACTTTTCCCTGAATCGGTCTTCTTAACATTCCTTTTTGAGAGCAGACTTGCTTTCCCACTGCAAGAACAAAGCTTGGGACATTAGTGCTTTGCTTATGCCAGCCACCAGAGGGGCAGAGGATGGACACATCTATCTCCAGACATTTTCCACAGCTCCCTGCTCCACCAAAGCTCAAACCACCTGTGCCACAGTTCAGGCTAAGAGTAAGACAACCCTAGACCTGGGCACAGCAGCTTCTCTGCCCAACAACCTGTGGGGAGAGGGAGGTTCTCCTCTGGCCAAATGAGCCATGGCAAGATCTTCTGCCATGAGAAGGGTTGGGTTAAATCCTCAGCTCTCTGCTCAGAGTAGGAGGTTATCCACTGTCTGTCTCTCCATGCTTGAAACCTGGGTCCTTCCTATCACCCTCAGATTCACTGATACCCCAGACTCTGACTTGCCATACCCAGAGTTTGCTTCTCACCCTCAAATGAATGAGGCTTCACCTCGTGGTGGAAGGTCACATCCCAGCAGGGTGGGCTGCCTCCCAGGGGGAAGCCCAGCCACCCCAACCACCACAGCCAGAGGGATGCCAGGCAGTAGCCAACACCTGTGGCTGCAGCAAAGGCTCCTGCAGGAACACCCTGGCACACATGGCCACGTGCCCAGCCAAGCAGCCCCATGCTCAGGAGGCCATGCAGAATTCCCCCGTGCTGGCCTGTCATTCCATGAGGCTCCCACTGTCCTCACCACCCACCTGCTTTACTGCACAGGACCTTGCTCCTGCATGTTCACTAACACACACACAGGAAAAACAACCTGAACACCACAGAGGAGCAGCAGCCCCTCGGATAGTTTTGGTATTTTTGGAAAAAGCCTGGAGAGGAATTGCTGCAGATCTACAAAGGTAGGACAACTTCTTCTCTGCTTCTCCCAACATGAAGACTATTGGGTATCAAATGCAATTCTGCAGCATCAGGTCAGTGCAAACAAATTAATGCTGTTTGCTGCAGGTTGTCACTGACCCACAGACACAGTCATGGGGGGCTGGGGGAACAGCACCCCAGCTGGGTTCAACAAAGAGGCAGAGAAGCCACCACAAGAGACTGCTGGCTGCCCAACAAGACCATTTGGATGCAAACCCTTGTCTTGTGAAGCTTCTAATTCAGGAACTGCCAGGAACTGGGAGTTTGTGCCAGAGGAAGGACAGCTCTGAGATTTAAAAATCTCATTAAATATATGCTGTAGCTGCTGCTAGAAGGAAGTCTTATGTCTAGATGGGGCTTTGGGTTGGCCCAGTATGGCCATGCTCATCTCTGTTGAAGCCACAACCCTTTCCCCATACAAACATGGTGGATTTAAGTGCCTCTCCCTCCTGAAGGGCAGCTTGCTTCGGCTGCCTCTGCACTCTGCCTCCCTCCTGCCACCCCAGAAAGCTGATCCTGACTGCTGCAGACCCAGCCAACCTGCCTTCACTAACTGTCCCACCCCTGATACACTGCAAAGAAACATTCCAAAGCCTCAGCCCTGGGGAGCCAGACACACCCAGGGTGAGCACAGCTCTCCCCTGTGGCTGCTCCATCCCCATTCCTCACCGAGCTGCACTCCCACCTTTGCAGTCACCCACTAAAGCACCAGCAAAACCTGCCACAGAAATGGAGCTCCCCCCTCTCCCTGCAACATGGAAGGGATGGAGGAATTCAAATGGTCAAGGAAAGATGGTAACAGCCTGTAATGCAGCCAAATGGCTTCTCTGGGCAGAGGGTACCCTACTCTGGAGAACAGAACCCCCTTGGGACTGGCTGCAAGGGCAGCACTGCAGTGTCCATTGCTTTGTAAGGAAGGGAAAGGAGTCTTTCTGGTGAATGGGCTCAGCCTTGCAATAAATAAGGTGGGGGATTTTTGTCCTCTCATAAACACCTTAAGAGACCCTGTTTCTATTACCCAGACATCGAGACACAGCCCCAACATCCAACTCCTGGTGCATGGAGAAGTAGACTAGAACCTGCAATTTCTAAGCGTCTCCACTGCTTTAAGGAGCAGAAAATCTCTTTTAAAACCAAGGCCAATAAAAGTCCTGGTTAGAGGGTGTCTGTCAGCACCAGATCACAGAGATAAAAAGGACTCTATAGAAGTTATCAGGGCATATCCATTTCCAAAGGGGAAGAGCCCTCAAATGACATCCCAGCATAAGCTCTCACAAGAAAAGGCTCAGCTGCTGTTTCCCTGACAAGCTACAGCCTGGTCATGGAAAGAGCTTAACAGAGAAGCCACAGCTTTGGGAATCCCATTGGGTGCTCCTTGACTCACCTGTAGCCTAAAGAGTCCATGGGGACAGGGGCCATGCCCAAGTTCTCACTGTAGTTCCGTGACTTTGTTGCATAGTTATGTGAATCTACATTCCAAGCGAAGCTGTTCTGCACTCGCTGCGTGGCCTCAGCCTCGATCTGCTCTTTTGGTTTCATCATGCTGTGGTGATGGATGTGGTGGTAGACATGTTTATGGTGATATAAGTTAGCTGCATCCAGTTTCATTCCTGATTTTGTTGCGTGCTTGCCGTGCCCCGGGGGGATTGTTCCCAGTGTCCCTGACAGCTTCCCTAAGTGGCCGCTTTCCGGGGACCGCGGCTTAGGAGAGTGACGGCCAGGCCCTGGAGACTGGCAGCCTGGAGTTTTCATCACACGCTGCACGTGCTCATCCAGGATGCTTTCGGGGTTTTCTTCGTGGGCATCTCTCATCTGCATCCCAGCACAGCCCATCTCAGCATAACGAGGAGCAAAGTGATGGAAGGCTTGGGCGGAAGGCATCTTGTGGCTCATGACCGAGGGACCAGAAGAGATATCTGCATCCTCACCTTCTTCTTCCTGCAAGAAACACAGAGACAATCAGAGAATGACACTGGGGTGCTGGAAAGGGTTCCTAGTCCCACCTTCTGCTTGCAGCAGGACTGGTTTAGTCTTTAGATCAACCCTTAGGTCAGGCCTGGTTTAGTCCAGTCAGGCCTTGAAAACTTTTAAGATGATGGAGATGCACCACCCCTCTGGAGACCTGTCCCAGGCTGACAGGAAATTCCTAATGCTCAAACCAAGCCTGTAGTGCAGTCTGGATGCCACTGAGCAGAGCAGCTCAGGTCTCTGTATCTGCTTCTTGAGCCACCATTAGCAATGTTCTCCACACGGCACCCAAGGAGCTCTGCCAGGCAGCCCACACATCACAACCAGGCTTACAAACAGAGCTGACAAGCCTAACAACTCAACTGGAGCAGGCACAGCCTTATTCCAAGTCCCTTGAAGGTGGTTCTGCAATAACCAGCAGCAGAAACACAACTTACCACAGTGTACCTTCAGCTTCCTACATGCCTTTGGGTAAGGCACTGCCTCAAAGCCCATCAGATAAAGTCCAGAGCTACAGGATATGCAGCAAATCAGTTCTGAGTCAGGTGAGACCAGGGGGGTTTTCTCACCCAAATGACTATTTCACAAGGCAAAGCCAAGAGAAGACTTGTAACAGGAGGGAGCAAGTGAAGGTCGACAGCTGCACGAACGGTTTTGGAAATCAAACATTGATTTCTCGTGGGCATGCTAAGGCTGGAGTGAAACACTTTGTGCAGATAAAGAAACAGGTTGGAACTAACTGCTTGTTCTTGCAGTTCACACTGGTCTAGGACACGCTGTTAGTGACTCTTAAGTCCTTGCCAGGAAGAATTAAACTCCTCCATGCTGACAGCCACATTTTGATGCTGACAAACTACTCTATGCTCCAACATAAACTCAGGTATTTATGAAGTTTCTTTATTGGAAGTCAGGATTCCTATTTGTTTTAATTACATAAGCAGGATTCCAGTGAGTCCTTTAATCCTGCTCTTTTCCTCCTTTGGCACAGTAAAGAAATCAGTTGCAGCACAGGGTATCTGTGCCCTGCCAGATAAATGCATCTACTGGAAAACACTGACTCCCATCAGCTTTGCCTGTCAGATGCCATCATCCATCACTTGCTAACCAGCTTCAAAGTCTCATCTGCCAACCACACAGCAAGAAAGCAAATAACAGACTTCTTCCCAGTGTCACACCTGGGGGATCAGGCCTGAAGCAGGGACTATCCAGGCTTTCAAAGTGCCAAAGGTGTGGGTGCTGTAAGCCTGGGGGTGTGACACGATGCTGGTGTGTGGAGGGGACACAGCATTTTCTAACAGATCACTCTGAAGAGCTTCAGAGGCACCTTTCATCTACAGCCATGTGCCACAACTGGCCAGCCACCAGCCCTGGGCATTGAGCTCAGGGACAAGGCATGGTGAGGGATGTGCTGACTACGTCCTTGCCACTGAGGAGAGCATTTATTCGCAGTTTGTGATAGCCAGTGATATCCGCAGCACTTGGGAGGCTTTAGGAGCTGGCACCTCCCAGGTTTAAACACCAACTGATGTGCAAGGCAGGATCTGACCCTGAGGAATGGCAGCATGTCCTTTCTGCTCAGCCCAGAACTCTGGCAGTGCTGTCACACCTGAGCAGGGTGGCAAGAGAGTGAGAACCTAGGCTGGTCCACCCAAACGTGTGCCTGGGATTTGGGAAATCCTCTGGCTGCCTAGAACTCCATTTTGCAGCTAATGTGGACTTCTGCTTCAAGACTGAGATCAGGATGGGCTAAGGGGAGAAAAGGCTCCCTCAGTCATGTTGGCTCAGCTCATCTGTGTCACTGAGCAGATCTGGACCCCAAGCAGGACCACAGGCAGGAGCTGTTGCTCCTGGGGTGGGTCTATGGGGACCTGCCTTACCACCCCCAACACTGGCCTCAGCCTCACATCAGGTAGGAACACCCCAACAGTGAGACACCAGCAGTGAATTGGGGTGCTCATCCCAAGCTGTTGTCTTTCCTTGAGCAGGGCAAAGGTTTGAGTCAAGGCTGCAGGAACCAATTCTGAGGAATCTTTTCACTGTGCTCAGTCTGCAGTGAAAAAAAACATGTGTGGTGGGCTCTGGAGCTGTTACTGGGACCTCAGCTGTGGTGAGCTGGGCAAGGCCTGGAAATGAGCCTGGTGGAGATCTGGGCATAGCTTGACAGTGATCTGGGTAAGACCTGGTACTGACCAAAGCTTGGCAGTGAGCTGGGCAAGGCCTGGCAAGAAGCTGGGAAGAGTTTGGCAGGGAGCTGGGCACAGCCTGGCAGTGGTGCAGGCACAGCCTGGCAGTGGTGCAGGCACAGCCTGGCAGTGATGCTGGCACACCCTGGCAATGGTGCAGGCACAGCCTGGCAGTGGTGCTGGCACAGCTGGGCAGTGGTGCAGGCACAGCTGGCAGTGGTGCAGGCACAGCCTGGCAGTGGTGCTGGCACACCCTGGCAATGGTGCAGGCACAGCCTGGCAGTGGTGCTGGCACAGCTGGGCAATGGTGCAGGCACAGCCTGGCAGTGATGCTGGCACACCCTGGCAATGGTGCTGGCACAGCCTGGCAATGGTGCAGGCACAGCCTGGCAGTGGTGCTGGCACAGCCTGGCAGTGATGCCGGCACAGCCTGGCAGTGGTGCTGGCACAGCTGGGCAGTGGTGCAGGCACAGCTGGGCAATGGTGCAGGCACAGCCTGGCAGTGGTGCTGGCACACCCTGGCAGTGGTGCTGGCACAGCTGGGCAGTGGTGCAGGCACAGCCTGGCAGTGATGCTGGCACAGCCTGGCAGTGGTGCTGGCACAGCTGGGCAGGGGTGCAGGCACAGCCTGGCAGTGATCTGGGCGGGCAGGTGACAGTGTGGGCAGGCAGGTGACAGTGTGGGCAGGCAGGTGACAGCGTGGGCGGGCAGGTGACAGCGTGGGCGGGCAGGCAGCCCCGCTGCCATCACCACTAGATGGTGCTTTGTTGACATAACATTGTCAGAAAGCTCTTCCAGCAGCTCCCACAGGCAGCGGCAGCCAGAGATGCAGCTCCAACTTTGCTGAGCTATTTTTACTCCCCGGCAAGGCTGGGGGTGCCCTTCCCTTTGAATTAGGAGCTGAGAGCTGCACTGATGAGCCACAGGCAGGCGATTCCTTGCTGCAAATCTCCTCCTCTGCCTCCCCCCAGTGCCACCCATCAGGCTGCTGCTGGTTGGGAAGGGAAAAGAGCTCTGCTGAGCATGAGAGCCTCTTCGATCATCATGCAAATGATTTCCCTCTCTAGTCAGGCAATGTTTCATATTCAAATACTGAGAATCTCAGTGGTGGCTTTGCTTCTCCCTGGCTTATTTTCCATTTGTTCAGTTCAGAGTGATCTCTATGATCCAATACTGATCTCTGTGACAGCAGATTCCATGCATGGCCATGAGGCTGAAGTGTCTCAAAAACTAATATGGGAACAGGCACATCCTCTAATCCTCTGCCACGTTTCTCAGAATAATTAATGAATTCAGCATTTGTTTTTTTTGTAAAGCAGAAACCTGACAGCCTTTTCAGTAAAAGGCATTTGGCTTCAAATCAGATGCCTCCTCTCGATGTTACTGCATGATGTGGCTTTGAAGGGAACATGCAGGCTGCTCGTTAAGGGGGAGAAAAATTCTTTTCCCCTGGCTTTTGCAAAATATTTCCAGCTTCTCTGCTAGGCTGGTAACTGCCCAGTGTGACTAAGGCTCCTGTTTTCCCTGTGCTGCTGTGCAGTGAGCCATGCAGACCTGGGAAGAGGTTACCCTGCAGTCCTGGTGTTCAGGTCACAGAAAAAAAGCCCTGTGATCTATCAGGATTCCAGCTCTCCCTCTTGCTGATACCAGCAGCTCCTGCACCTTAAGTGCTGACCTAAAAAAGCTACAATTGCTTACTCTGAGTTTTTCCTGAATGGCTAATGCCAGATGCCAGCCAGTCAATGAAATACATTCTGGAGACAGCAAAGAGGTTTAATATATAGCATTAGTGGGAGTCCTGTGCTTAAAAATAGATTAAGTCACACAAAAATGTGTTTAAACAGACTTAAATATATTCTCTGGCACATAGGTATTTGCTGATTTTATGGTATTGCTACTGGCAGCTTCTTCAAGGAGGCAGAGGGCTGGGATAATGTAATTTAGTACAGGTGGGGGCTGCAATGGAGCTGTGGGAGGAGGAGGAAGAAAAGTGTTCTAGGACTGTGTTAGCAGAAAATGCTGCTGATTACACCATCTTGAAAGCAATAGTCACCAGACAGGAGAACAGTGCAATTCCAGAAGAACAGGAATCTAATCCCAAAATAGCACCTGGCTGGCCTTTTCTGGGTGAATGCAGAGGTGTAGGGAGTTTGCTGGAAAACACCTGGAGCTGGATGAGACCTTACAAATCCTTCTGCCTTCCTCTGTTCTCTGCATTTGAAATGCAGATGCAGTTAAAAGCCAACACTATAACCTACAGCTTTTTCCTGTTTAAAGAGCTACTTGATGAGCATTTTAAAATACTCCAAGAGGGCTGAAGGTTCTTTCCTGGAGCCCCAGAGGCTCAAACTCCCTGACTGCACAGAGCCAGCTGAGCCAGGCACCAACACCTCTGCTTTAAGAGAGGGTTGCAGGTTATGGAGCCCAAAGCCTTCACCTCAGGCCCATGGCAGCTAGTAACTGCAGAACCCCAAAACTTTGGCACACAGGACTGTAGCTACACTGAACTAGTGATGCTCAGTAACACCCTGGTGTCCTCTGGGATCTCCCTGTCTCCACCACAAGATGTGCAGTGTCTCTGAAGAAAAGCTATGGTGTGAACACTGCTGAACAGGGGTCTCACACAGGCAACACCAGATGACCACGACCTCACTCTCTCCCTCTTGGAGCTTGTTGTGGAGCTAAAGGCCTTGCACATTTCCCATTGTTCATCTAACAAATCCTCAGGCTCTGGGGCCCCAGCAGTATCAGGGCTCATAGCACTCAGTGGTTTGCTATGCCAGTGCAGTCAGTGTGTTTATCTGTCCAGGAGAGATTTTCAATGCCACACTTGACCACCTCCAAAATTTCTCGAGTGTGCTAGGCACTGATGGGCAGAACCCTTTTGGTTGTGGTGGAAATGGCCTGATAGCAGACACCAACACCCCCAAGCATAACATCACCTCTCATCTGGTTACTGTCTGTGGGGGAAACAGGGATCACACAAAACCTCCTACGGGAAGGTGAACCCCTCTTACACAGTCCCCAGGGATTGCTCACAAACTCAGGACAGCCAGGGTACCAAAGAAGGTGATGGAGAGCATCCACAGCCCCTGAGTGATGGCAGAAGTGGGCACTGCTGATACCTTACACAGCATTGGAACTCACAGAGCCCTGCATGGATGGGGGAACAGCACTGTGCAAGCTACAGGAGCCTCCAGGAGCCCTGTGCCAGTGATGACCACGGCAGTGGAGCAGGGATCTGGCCAGCCCCAGTTGCTTGCACAGCAGCTGAAAGCTCCCTGTGGCACAGGGCAAGCAGAGTGCCAGGCTGGCAGAGGAGACAAGAAGGTCACTGACCGCTCGAACGCGTTTAAGGCGCTCCTCTAACTTCTCCTCTGCTTCACGTTCCTTCTGTACTTCCTCCAGACGGTTGATCAGCTCTGCAGCAAACTTCTCTGGCTCCACGTGGATATCCTTTGGCATTCGGTAGGTACGCTGCAGGGGGAACAGAGCACGGCTTAGCAAAGAATGAATGAGAAATCCCACGTTTCTCTGGGAGCCTTTGAGAACTGGAAATGCCGGTCGCTCCGGCGGGAGCTGGGGCAGGACAGGCTGGCAGGCACTCGGGTGCACCTCAGGACCAGGGGGCTGGAAGCTGAGCCACCACCTCCACTGAGGGGAGTTCCTCAGCTGGCACCAGCTCCACACACCACCCCATGGAAGGGAGAGGTTTTCTGGAGCTGCAATCCAACAAGCTCAAATTCCGCTCAGCGATGGAAGTGCTCGCTTTTCTCCCAGTGGACACAGGGTCAACAGGAATATCCCGGCCTCAAAGGGTGGCAGAAGGATGTACAGACCTTTCAACCTCTCAAACCTTTTGTTTACAGCAGTTATGCTTTCAGTAGAAGGGAGGACTCTGGTGGACACTTACTCAGCTTATCCCAGGAGGATCAGTGTGTGCCAGTCAAACTCTTCAAATCTAGCCCACAGCCCAAGGTCCCAAACCCACAAAGCATCCTCTCTTGCTGGAGGATCCTACAGGATTGCATCTCAGCTCTTCAGAGCTGTGCAATGATTCCCTGCTTGCTTTATCAATACAGCACTCTTACAAGCACAGAGGTGCCATTTTTCTGCCTGCTCTGGGTGAATAAATGAATATTTATGGCAGTTCAAGGGCATTCTTGATTCCTTATGCTGAGTTACTTCATCCCTAAATTCCTGGCTTCTGGGATAAGAAATTTGTGTAGTGAAGTATGAAGCTATCAGCTGCTGCATTTCCCCCCTCATTTTTATCCTTTCTGTATTATTTTTTTTTCAAACAGTAGAAAAAGTAAAATGACGCAGCAGAGATAAAAATTTAATTTGGAGGAAAAATAGTTGGAAATTCAACAGCATAAAACTCTGCATTCAAATATTTCAATACTAACATGAGAGAAATATACACTCTGTAGGACCAGAGACAAAATTAAATGTGAAGATGTGAGATAATTCATAGCCAAAGAACAAATGCAGCATCAGAAGCAGACACTGAGCTTGAAAACTTTAAAGGAGGATGAGAGACCACCCGAATTTATCCCAGGCCAGCCAGAAGATCAAAGCAGAACACTAAAATGCTGCTTTGCCTAAAAACCTGACAAAAGTATGCAAATTGCATTGGCTTTTCTGTCTCTGCCAGCTGGAAGGCAGGGAAGAAAACCAGAGGCAGTAAGAACCCTCTGATGGCACTGAGGAGCTGAAGACTCTTTCATGACACCCCAGTTGGGTTGCAGAGGTCCCAGTTGGGCTGCAGAGATCCCAGTTAAAGCACTGCTTGTTTTGTTTGCCAAGAGGGATGGGTCTTCCTGAGCCTGCCAGCAAATCTCAATCCCAGTGACCCATCTGAGCTGGGAACAGCCCCAGCCAACCATTCCCCTCATGACTGCAGCCACTGGAGAGGGCACAACATGTGGCAGGCGATGTCACCACCCTGGGATGACATCTTTAGTGCCACCAGGACCTCCAGCCCTGCAAACCAATGGCCTGTATCATAAAAAGCTACACTGTAAAAAATGATTTTATCAACAAGAACAATGTTCAGACTTGAAATATTAGCAGAGGGGCCAAAGTAGCATGTTTCACCTTTGTGTAGTCCAGAAATGGGCTCCAGATGTGCTCCAGCACAGGGGAAGATGTGGCAGAGCTGGTTTCTGCTCTGTTACTCCCTGAGGAGCTTCTCAGGATGTCTCCCTGCTCCCCTGCACAGCCCTGGGAAGCCCTTCTGGCTAAGGGATCCTGCTTCCTTCAGAAACCCCAACCCCGTGACCACCACCACCACCACCCTTCCTCCTGGATTCCCAAGGAGGGAATTCTCTCCCTTGCCTGACAAGTCCCAACCTGCTGGGTGACTTGTTCCCTCCCTCCTGCCACCTCAGGATGCCAACTCTCCCTGGGGTTGTTTATAGATGGCAGCACCAAGCCCTGCTCCGTTAGACACTTAATGAGCCTAATAGGAGGCAGCTCAGAGCTCAGCACTTACAGTCTTGGGTCTCCCTGGTGCAGCTAACACAGAAAAGCACAACTGGGAAAGAAACATCCTTTGTTTTGCTAGCCTTTGATGCAGGGCAGCATCCCAGACCAGTGTCTCTCCTGAACCTGTGGCAGCAGTGGGCGCAAGGGCTGAGGTTTGCTGACCTGAGTGTCTGAGTCCTGTCACAATGAGGTGGGTCCCTGCAGGCCCAGCAATGCTGAGGATCTGAAGATATTTGGAATCACTGCTGTATCCAGGGAACTCAAAATAAGATTATTCTGAGTCTTTTACAACTAATACCTCAGCATGTTTATCCACAGTCTCTCAAAGTCTGGAGGTGACTGAAGCTCAGCTACAGAAATTACAGTAACTGAACCCAAGAATCTTTAGGATGAACTTGTTTTCTTCTCTCTTTGAAAAACTGTTGCATCTGCAAAATCCAGTGCCCTGTTGTTGGAGCTTCCCATTCAGCACAACAGCTTGCAGAGGGCCTCAGCAGCCTGTCTAAGGGTGCAAGATGCAACCCCCTCTGCAAGCACATCCCTGAGCATCTGAGATCAGTTGCAACTGAAATAAACCTCACTACACCCCATGGATACCAGCTGCACACACCCTATGCTGTCCTGGTACCTGTAAGGGTAATTCAGAGAGCTGGTGAGCAGGATGATGCTCTGAACATCACCATGGGTCTAACTTTATTCCTAGCTCAAATGATGAGCTACACAGACTTCCCTAAAACTAACAGCATTGCAGAATAATAAATGCAAATTCCCTGTGCTGAAACAATACAGATAACTGCTGAGGGCTCTCTCTGCCTCCCTAGACAGCAAACATGGATTGCACTGACCTGGTTCAAAAGGCTTAAGACAACAAAGTGTTTGAAGCCTTTATCAAATGATGGGCCTGACTTCAGAAGGGGCAGGGGAAATACGCTCCATCAAAGACCGGCCAGGCTGAGCCTGTACTCAGAGCAGGATCCTTCAGGGCTTCAGGATTTTGAACCCAGCTTCCCATGGGCATACAGAGTCCTGCCAAGGGAGTTGTAAATAAGCTGCTTATTGTTCTGAAATCAGAAGGGCTTCAAATGCTTTTGTTCCAAGTCAAGGGTGCAGCACTGCCCAAGAGCTGGCTGGTTTTTGAGGATCCAGCCCTTCAGTCTGGATCAGAATGAGGTCTCTGGACGTTCTACATCAACAATTCAGAAAGGAAGTGCTGCATTTCAAAGTACTGTAAATCTAATGTTTTATTTAATTGCCTATCTACTTTTATTTAATGGTACTAGTTAGATAAGTCTGTCCAGAACCAAACCACGTGGAGCTGGGGAGGCTGCAGAGGACAAGAGACAGGAGGCTGGATGCCAGGTGGATTGGGAAAAATAGAAATAACTTGAACTGGTCTAGATTGAGCAATCTTTTCTTGTGGCAGCTCTGAAGAAGGATTTCTTGAGGTACTATCACTAGAACATTGTCCTTGACACAAGAAGTGTCTGAAACTCTGGTACCTTTGTGAACCTGGGGAAGATGTGGCAGAGGCAGCCTGCTAAGAACATGTGAGACACACATGCTCTCTGGCAGTTCCACCAGGCAGCTGCTCTCACGTTTTCCCCTCTTTTCTTGGAGCTGATGGAGTGGGAGTTCCATGGATTTCGCTCCATGAGGCAGATGCAGCTCCTGGGTTTTGATGGATTTCACCTTCCCTGAGAAACAGGTTTAAGGACCAAGCTGCACATCAGAACACCCCTGGCATCCGAAATGTGAAAAGGCTGAAAGG
Source organism: Phylloscopus whistleri (assembly GCA_017589585.1). Taxonomy (NCBI): domain Eukaryota; kingdom Metazoa; phylum Chordata; class Aves; order Passeriformes; family Phylloscopidae; genus Phylloscopus; species Phylloscopus whistleri. The sequence goes on along the minus strand of JADMLD010000856.1, from coordinate 167,727 downwards.
GAAGAATCTGACTGCAGTTTGCAGGTTCCCCTTGGGAAGCATCAGCCTCAACTGCTCTAAGATGAAACAGGAAGTTTTTCAACATTACACTGGGTAGAGGTTCCCTTAGCAGCTCCAGGGATCTGTGGTTTGAGCTGAACTGCTTCTGACAGATGTGACTGGGCCAAATAATTCTGTGCTGGTAAATCTCCCTTTTCTACAAGAGGTTTGATGCCTCCATGATGCCTGAGGGGCTGTTGTTAGATCACAAGTCAGTCTTGGAAATTAAAGGAAGATGACAGGCTAGAGAAGCCAAGAGAAAAGAACTTCTGAACCTCCATGTTTCTTAGATTAATGCATTCCTCTGTGACATAAATTTTTAACGGATAAATGGTGTTTCCATACTAGAAACACTTGTGGCAGAGCTCACAGATAGCTGGATTTCAGCATCCAGTTTAGCAGCATTCAGGGATTAGCAAGGAGTCCTGCTGCAGCAAGGCGTTTGAGGAAAATGGCGTAAAACAGCCGATGGGAATTCCGAGCAGGTTCCCAACTCACAGGAGCAGAGAGCTCATTTAGCTGCAGTTATCCAGGCAGCACAAGACCAGGCTCCTCCTGCACACTCCTCACTTGTACAGCACAGTACAGTGGTCACTCATGATCTTCTGCTCCACTCAGAAACACCATGGAAGGCACCTTGCAGCATCTCTGATTGTGGGGGCATGACAGGAGAGCTCCCACCCCATGATCAAGCTACAGCAAGAACATCACAAAATGGCTTCTTTATGCAGTTAAACAAACCAAGCAAACACCAGGTCTTAATGCTTGGATTGGAGGTTGGATTTTTCTGAATCTGCTGTGGAAAAGGAGGCTCTCTCATCCTCTCCTGGGAACGGATGAATGCCAGAGCCAGGTACAGCCCTGTGTGCTCTGGGCTTCTCCCTTTCTTTGGGAACTTGCTTGTTCTTTCCTTCCTTGGTGCGCCAAGATTCTGCTCAAATCCAAGAGAGAGATGGAAAACCACATGAAAGCAACACTCTCTCTCTGTGTAATGTGTTCTGCCAGAGGCACAAACCAGAGGTCTCCCTGCTTGCTGGAGATCCTCCCCCACTCTGCATTCCTGGGCAGAGCGCCACTTCACAGAACACAACTTTTCCAAACTTAGAGCATTGGTGACTGGCTAAGTGTGGAAGATGTGAGCTGCTAAGTGTGGAAGATGCAGATCAGGGCCATCCACACATGTCCTGCTGCTGAGGAGGGTGTTCCACATAGCTAGCAGACGCCGTCACTACTTGGAGGCAGCACGGCTGCTGGGACCAGCGGGCAGCCTCCTCTGAACATATAATCACTGCAGTTTATAGCTTCTGGACTTAACTACAAGTGCTGCTATTAAAAGCAATATAAGTCCTTTCAGAATTTTGCATAATAACCCCATAACTCATTTGTCAGGGAACGGGAAGGTCTGTAAAGGACTTTTGAAATGACTTTCGGAAGTAGGAGGTTCCCTATTATCAGTAGGAAAACATGCTGTGCATTCTGCAGGCACTATCAGCATGGACTCTGGCTATGCTGCAGATAGGAGTCCATAAAGACCTTCACTCAAAGGTTGTGATTTCATCACTGCCACACGTTTGGAAGCAGCTAACCCCAGGTCCAGCCTGATTTAGCCATGGGCTGAGGGATAGCCCAACCACTGGCTTCGGAAAGCAACACTTGAAGAAACATTTGCATGGCTCTGTGCTAATTTGGGCTGTTTAATTCAAAGAGAGTGCAGTTAGAGCTGAATTTTAAAGAGTAACTTTATAACATTTCACACTGGTGTTGTCAAAACACATTGTCTAATTACCTTCTCCTTTCTTGGCTGATTGATAAGCGAGGGCAGAGCAGTGCCTCTCTGAAGTCGATGCCAATTCTGTGTCAGTAATTGGCTGGCAGGAGGTGCCAGAGTGTCTGAACTAAACTTTTATTCCCTGGAGAAAGACTAGAACTAACTCAACTTCTCAGTCCTCAGGCTCCCATATAAATATGTGTCAAGATGCCTTTTCCCTGGGACTTAAAATTACAGTGCAGAACCTAATGGGAACAGTGGATGTTTCACAAAAAAATCCCTGTGAAGAGTCTGTGTGTAGTTTAGGAGGAATATGTAATTCTAAAGGACTGTGTAGGTAAGTAGGATAATATAAAAATTTATAAGCAGCAGGTGGGCAATTTAAACCTTGTTTTTTACCCCATTTTTAAAGCTGGTTTCCAAAAAGGTCGATAAAATTTAATGCTAAGTAAAACTAATTAGCCTGCAAGGAACTGCTGCTGGAATGACACTTATTCAGTTCAACAAAAGAAATGTTTGGCAGATGGAAGTTCGTTGAAGTAGAGCTCACTATACATATTTAATGCTCCATACTCTTGAGTTTATAACCTGCAGTTCATCGAGGCATTGCCAGTGTACACCATCAACAGAAAGCCACTATTATTTTTATCCAAAGGTAAAGCCACTGACAAGCTTTGAAGTCGGAGAATATTCAGTCAGTAGTTCCCACTGTTGGGGAACAGCAACAACAATAACAACAAAAAAATAAAGGCCAAGCTTTCAAACTTCAACTCTAACAAAGCCATGCTTACAGTAAAAACGGCATCAAGTGAAATAAAAAGGCACCCAGCCAGCCTTTTCAACAGCAACCACACTGTGAAAGCAACTGTGTGAAAAGAGAGGTGACTGAGCTAGGATGGCTATGAGCGTCCGCAGCCAGGGCTTTTATTGTCAACCCAGTGATCAAAGCACAGGAGACCCTCTTAAATCTAAGGAAAATAATCTAATTTAAAAGGCAAAACAAAGAGTGGTGGTTTTGGTGTGGGGTTTTTTTTCTTTTAAATCAGATTAAAACAAGGGTGTATTTCTGCTGGTATTGTGCTGCTTTGAGCGGGCAGGATGGGAACAGCTGCGTCAAGTTTGAAGGCACTTCTGGAAAAAACAGATGGAGGTTTTTTCTCTCCCTATTTGATTTGTGCTGGAGTCCAGCTGTCCAAAGGGGAAAGAAGCACCTTTATTCCCTACTAGATATTAAATGTCACCTGTAACTTCTCAGAAAAAGAAAACAATAATAAGCAGAGCTGCAGATGGTGATGCAGAGCCCTAGCAGTTGTGCTCATCTTCCAAAGGCTGTTTGCTTACCCGGAGCAACCAAAGAGACAGTGTCAGCTAAATGAAATACTTTCTCCTGCATCTTTTTTTTTCTCCTGCCTTGTGTTCCCAGGTGAGCTTTGCTGAGTCCTTGAGAACAGGTTACAGCTCCTTTGGCTGCTCAGTGCAGAAATACTGCTGGGGACCATTGCATTCTCCCCAGCTGACCTTGGCTGAGAGCTGCATCAGCCTCCATGTCCAACAGCCTCCTACACCTTCCACAAACACCTCCAGCTCACCTGAGGGTGTGGAACTGCTTGCAGATAAATCCAGCCGGTGCTTCCATTCTCATCCAGGAGAAACAATCAGCTACTGACTGAATGGTTAAGAGAAACTCTGTTTTGGGCAGCCCTGAATGGCGAGTTTGGCAGAAGGCTCCAAGCCTTTTCTTAGCACAATGTATGTCATCTTAAAGCACCCCCAAGCGAATACAGCACTAAGGGGGATTAAACTCAAGCACAAGCAGAGCAACTGTCTGCTAGAGATCTCACATATTTTGCATATTTACCCCTGGGAAGGAGATAGTGCTACTTACAGGAATGTGAGGTAGTGGCACGCGTCCATTTGCTTTGGCACTTTCTTGCATCTCTCTGCGATGCTGCTTTCGGAGTCTGTACGGTGGGATCCCATCTCTGCAGGAATAAAACAACACATCCTGCTTTAGCACCTTTCTCTGACAGGTGATGTTCATGCAAGCCTTGCTGACACAGAGTGGATGGTAGGAAACCCCTCCATGTTTGCATGCCCAGGGTAAGAGGGACCCACGCAGGGAACGATGCTCACACAGGTCTCCGAACCAAAAAGGCTCTGGCATGGGGGGCCAGGATGACTTCCACAGCATCCACCAGGAACAGAGTGAGGCAGGGCTCCTGCGACCGCTGCTCAAGGCAGAGGGCAGGGAGAAGGACTTGGACTGCATCCTGGTACCTTTTATAGTTGGTTGCTTCCTATAAAGAGCCTGTAATGTACACATTAAACCACAGGGCAGGCTAAGAGAGGGGGGAGAAGGAGGAGTGGGAGCTCAGTGAGCATCTACTCCAAGGGAACTCGGTCAGGGAACAAGGTATATATTTTTAAGAGAGCGTGACAGCCGCTCAAATGGCTTATCAAAGCAAGGGGGTACAGCTCCACTGCTCCCAAGGCAATCTCCAGCTCAGTCTGAAATTATGGGCCTGGTGCTGGAGTTGCTGGAGGGCAGAACCAGCCCCCTCTGCAGAGGATGGATGAGGTTAGGAAGGGATGTCATGGGCAGCCACATCCAAGTGAACCAGCTCTGCGTGGCTTTGTGCCTGTGCTGAAAGAGGTGGTGACAGAGGTCTCTGCAGAGGAAGGAGACAGTGGTGCCCACAATAATCCTTGGTACACAGGGGTCAGTGGGTCAGAGGCACCAGGCTTTGCTAAGCACCCCATATGGCAAAGCATCACTACCTAAGTGTGACTTCAGGCAAAGAAAGAAAATGCATTTTCATTCTCACAATTGCCACCACTCTGCTCACACCCAGGGACCAGGAGAAGATGAGTGAGTGGAGCCCAGTTATGAAAGGACACAGACCCACCTCCTGGTGACCTTGTGCTATTTGGAAAAAATCAACAAATGCAAAAACAAATGCCAGCCTGGAGGTCGGCAATTTGGAGCTTTTTCATTTTACACATTTCCCTGATTCAGCAGAGGTAACTGCTTGGGAGTGCCATGGAATGCCACAGAGGTGGGTGGAAATGAATAGAGGGATTTGGTTTGTCCCAGCTACCATGTAATTTCCAGGCACATCTCCTACCAATCCTGCACCCCTCTGAGCTGTGAAAACGAGCCAGTCCTGACACATCTCACAACACAAGATGTTTGCACAGGCCAAATGTCCTTAACACCTATCCCCCTTTCCCAGCTGCTTCTCCAGAACATAAACCAAAGAGTTTCACCCACAGATTTTTAGGTCGAGGTGCCATTTGGCAAGAGAAACACAATTTACTGCGGTGTTTTGCCTGCAAACCTTCCGAGTTTCAAGCACCAGCCTGTGTGAGGATGGCCACCATCAGCTTTCATTCCCATTCTCACCATGCTGGCTGTCCTGCTGGCTCCCTGGGAATGCGGGTGCAGGCAGAATCGCCACCAACCTACATCAGAAGAACCTAATTTCATGCAGTAACCCAGGCATTCAAAATGAAACACCATTAAAATAAAAGAAAACAAACGCCATGATTAATGGCAAGTGCTTTTTAGCAGGAAGACAAATGAGGGAACAGAAAATGAGCCAGGCTAATTACAGCTCTGGCGAGTGGCTGCAGGTAATGCAGGAGGAGGAAGAGTGTGTTGGGAGCATCATCTCTGCTGTGCCTGCAGTGCCACGGCTTGGGAGCAGGAGAACTTCCCCACGTTGCTGTACAGGGATCATGACAGAGTTCATTAGGTGGCTTAATTTTCTTTAATGATGAGAATCGCAACGGTTAAAGAGCTTCACCACATTGTGACGCGGCCTTTTCTAGACTGGATGGTAACAAAACAACTGCAAGTTTTCAGAGGGAAAAAATAAAAAACCTGGGGGATTATTTTAGCCATCGCTGGTCGGCATCAATAGTCAACATTTCAGCTTAACCAGTGCACAAAACCCGGGTGCCAGAACACAACTCGCACACTAAAGCCGCACGGCCATTCGCTGGGAACGCGGCATTATGTTAGAAAGTGCAATTTTTCTTTCTTTCTCTCCCTCTCTTTTTTTTTTTTTTAATTCTCCCCAGCAGCAGTCCCAGCGGAAAGAGCGACTTTTGTTCCCAGCACAGTAGCGAAAGGCTGATAATGGCCTCTAATCTATCCGGCTTCAAACACATGTTCAGCCCCGCTGTGCTGCCTTTGATGTCATTTTAACTAGATTCCCCAATGCCACCTCTGAACTTGGAACATTCCTTCGTTCAATGTACTGTGCCAACTCAACCAGAGGAAGCAAATTCAAAGATAAGCACTTTAATTTTATCCCAACAAAACCTTATTCAATAGATGGGGGGAAAGCAAGGAAAACCAATACCGTACTTTTGTTTTCCTTTTGTCAGGTAGCTTGCTTTGAGATATTTTCAATAGATAGAGAAATAATATATATATATATATGAAAAAAGATATTAAACTTTTTTTTACAGCACATCTACTTTTAAAATAAAACTTTCCCAAACTGTTTTTCCTTGTTTCATCACGTGATTTTCTTTAGCACCGGAAAGCTCAGCCTTGAAATGCAACGAGGGAAGAAGAGTTTCTATTGTTCATTAAATGATAATGCAATGAATTTACTGTTGGGGAAATGTGGAGGCTTCCTCCCCTCTCCAAAGTGACCTGCAAGAGCCTCTGATGAGCAGTGGTTTGGCTGTGGTTCTGCAGTTGGACTCTTCTGACAAGAGGTGTCTTTGCTCCTCTGTAGACAGGCTTCAAACCCAACCATTATTCTTAACACACTGGAAGTAATAATTTGGGATCTTCTAAATTAAAAAGCTGCTAAACTTGTTTAAATATAGGAAAAGTTGGGGTAATTCTGGATCACTAGCCTTAGGAAAGACAGGAAACAAATACACAGCCAAACTGGTATTTTCTACCAATTACTCTTATCAAAGCACCTCTGTCACAAGACACTTTTCTCACATAAAGAAGCATGATAGGAAAATCACCAGGCATTATGGTTAAATGCCAGTCATCCAAGGAACAGCATTTAATCTGCAAGACTTTTTGAAGGAATAACCACTATCCTAAACCCTTTGTTCGGGGGGATTGGCCATCCCTATTCTGGAGCAGGTTTAACTGGAACTGGGGAAGAAGGAGCATCCCTCTGGCCAAGCTCAGGGCACCGAGGGCTTTGCAAGCGCCTGGGGGAAGGCAAAGCTGTCTCCCACTTAAGATAAGCCAGAACACCTGATAAGAAGCAGGGGAAGGAGTATTGCTCAGCTGGAGCACAACACTGGGCTAAAGAGGAGACATTATCTCCTGTTTACCATGTAAGCTCTTGAAGAAATCAAGATGGACCTAGTGTGTTTCTGCATCTGAACTGGAACATCACACAGAGATTTAATGGTTTCATCTGCTGCCTGCTGCCTTCCTGCCTACAGTCGCCTTAACTTGCCTCAAGCACCTCTGTTGTGACAACTCCTCCAACCAAAGACTCACCTCCTCCACTTGGGAAGATGCTATCCCCAAGAAAGGTTATCTGAGACACCAAGAGCACTTTAGGACTGTGCTGGAAATGCTGCTGCAAGTCTGGGGCAGGCTGTGAGCAGCCCACAGGGTAGGCAGAGCCTCAAATCCCTGACTTACCACTGACCCTGCACTGACCATCAGTGGTGAGCGACTCAGCCCCACCTGTGGCCGCGGCATTGCCGGGCCAGCGCTCGCCGGAGCCTCTCACCGTGTCCTCCCCAGACCCTGCCTCCACACAAACCAGCTAAAACAACACAGCTGCCCTGCTGATTATAAAAACAGGTTTCAGCAGAGAGGACCAGGGCTGTTTTGCCTACAAGGGCAGAGGAATTCCTATGACACAGGAAGACTGAAAAATAATCAGCGGAGTGCAGGCATTTAAGAGCAGTGTTTTTTAAGCCACTCAAAAAGCAAATTACTCTAACAACAGGGACTGATAACATACTCATTATATAAATTCAACTCATTACAATAATATTTACCAGTGCTTGGAAAGACATCCTGTTGAAAGCTGGCCTTTTAGGTAAGTGTGCTTGTAACATCACAGTTTTACAATCTGTTTGGTGAGCTGGATGCTCCCAAAAAACCGCCCCAGCTCAAGGAGATGAGACAGGCAGAGCATCACTCAGGTCTTTGCTAGAGGCTTTGCATGCAGCCATTTCCAAACCCCATGTTGCTGGGATCAATCCAACATCAAAGCTTGGAAGGGAACTGGTGCAGCAAATGCTCCAGTGCCTGCCTTCTCCACTGGCCTGAGCTGGCCAGCACTGAAGATCATGCTTTGCTCTCCTGGTTTATTAGCATTGCTCAGTTAGCCAGTGTTTGCATCCCAACTGTCCAGACACATTTCCCTCTGATGGAGGGTCTGATGGAGGTTTGTGCCTTGGATCACACCCTGTTCACCTGCTGCCTTGGAGAAGAAGCCAGATTTCTTCATTATTGAGCATGACTGCTGTGTGTAAACAGCACACAGAGGGAAGAGCCTCGCTCATCAGCAAATGAGGCTTTTATTGCCATTTTCCTCAGAGGAGGCCTAAATTCAAAGCACTGAGACATGTAAGTCTTGTCAAGCAGCAGGAGTCCCTTCTTTAACTTCATCTAGTTGCTCTTCATTTTTGCTGCCTTGAGCAATTCTGCAAAAATTCCTTTGAAACTCGGGAGGCAGATAGGTTCAGCAGTGCCATGTAGAATCTGAGTAAAATCTGGTGCTGGAGTTTTAAAGCATGTAATGAAGAGTAAGTGCTGAAAACAGACAGAGTCTGTGTAAGCCAAAGGTCAAGGCTGTACACCCAGAATCCCAATTTTGGATTCTGCATGCATCCAGTTTGAGAGGCATAGAAAGAAAGATTCACCCTTATGAAGTTCAAAACTTACTTAAAATGAACCACTAGGATTGGGTTAGTTATTAGCAGAAGGCAGTGCACATATTGGTGGTAATTAAAGTCCTAGAAGCAGCCTATGGTGGACATAGGAGGGGTAAAGTGCCTAAGGAAAAAGGAGCATAGGATGGCCAGTAAGAAATTATTCTGCCTGTGAAAAAACCAAATTGGCTAGTGAAATAAAAATTAGGAGGGTGAAGAACTCTGGCATAAATGATCACAACTTATCACAGGTATAACCATCAGTGCAGCCCCATGAGCCTGCTGGACTAGTGGGAGAGGAAGTGCTAAAAGGTAATTAATTTTGAAGAGTTCTTACATCTGTCTCTCCTGATAACAAGAAGTTACACGACTCCTGCTAGCTTCAGAGCACTCCTCCATATAAATTGATGAATATGAAGAACTGCAGAAGGACCTGGCAGAGCAGCTGGATTTGTATCAAATGGAGCCTTTAATTAGTGGTCGTCTACAGGGTTCTGTCCTGGGGGCATCCTCCTCCTCCCAGGCCCCTTTGGCCAAGGTCTGCCTCCTCCGTTTTACAACGTGAGTTTTACAACATGACGTGGATAATGTGTGAGGAGCTGGTGCAGAATGGGTGCAGAATGAACTCACAGCTGCTCCTACATGGCCCCAAGCCTCGGTGGAGCCAGAGACGAGTAAGCTACTGGCTCAGGGAGGGTGACCACCACAGACACAGAAACCCCCTGGCCACGTTGCACACTCCCTGTGTCACTGTATGAACTCTGGGCAGGTAGGGAACTGTGGCAGCATCCATTAACAGCAACCAAGGCACAGGCTGGAAAGGTTCTCCAACAAGGTCTGACAGCTCCTGACACTCACAGTGTTACTAAGCAAGCTCTTGGAGGACTCTGTGTTTACAGCACTGCCATTAATAAAATCTTCTCCTAATTCTGTACACCTGTCATCTCTCACCTGAAGAATCAAAGGGTTTCTACTCTACAGAAAGACACTTTGCATTTGCACTACTAAAAACCACACCAAACAGTGAATATTTTCCCCCAAATCCTTACTTTTCTATCACAGAGATGCAGCCACAACAAAATCTCATAAACTCTTTTTTTTCTTTGCAGACCATCTTTAAGGAAGGCATCTCGTGCGTGAGATACAGGGTGCTGTCATGAGAGACAGAAAGGGAAAATATATTTGGCTGGGGCTTATCAGCACAAGTTGTGTTAAAGTGCAGTGGTGACCAGACAAACTAGAACTGGTCAGTCACCAATCCTACTGCAGAGCCATCACAGACTGAGCTGTTACTCCATCTGCTGTGCTGTGTCCAGTTCCGAGCTCCACAGGACACGAGAGACACAGAGCTCCTGGAGTGAGCCCAGTGGAGGGCAACAAAGGGACTGGAGCATCTCTTGTGAGGACAGGCTGAGGGAACTGGGCCTGTTTAGGTTCAAGAAGAGATGGCTGAGAAGGGACCTCATCAATGGCCACCATCTGCAGAGATGTTTCAGAGGATGGACCAGGCTCTGCTCTGTGGTGCCCAGCAACAGGACAAGAAGCAATTCCACCTGAACATGAGGAAGAACTTCTTCCCTCTGCAGTGACCGAGCACTGGAACAGATGGTCCACAGAGGCTGTGGAGTCCCCCTCACTGGAGATATTTCAGAACCATCTGGACACAATTCTGTGGAATTTGCTTAAGCAGGGAGGTTGGAGCAGATAATCCACTGTGGTCTCTACCTGACCCATTCTGTGATTCTGAGAATTTGGCAGCATAAAATCTCAAGAGAAATAGCCAGGTAAGTAGAAGGCTCTGTCTAACACTCAGAAGATAATGTATCTCAAATCAGTTACTACAAAGTCATCCAACACTACCAATTCTTCCACCTAGCATAAGAAACATTGCAGAAACTCCAACAGAACACCATTTATTTTAGATCACTCAAAAGTATTTCATGCTGCAAATGTTCACAAGACTGGCAAGGCTGAGTAGCCTGCACAGTGACAAAGTAACTGAACCGAGAAAGTGAGAATGATCTTGATTGTGGTCTATTCAGACATCCCCCCAGCCCCAGCTGTGGCCAAGCCTCTCTCCCAGAACAAGCCCAGAGCAGCAGTGCTGCAGACACAGGTGGCTGTCCCCAGGCTGGAGGTACTCACACGCTGCTGTCTGTCAGGGACATGGTGTCGGCGTCGCTGGACATGCTCTGCTGCTCGCTGTCGTTGGCACTGGTGGCTGGTGCCAAAGCATAGCCCGTGTTGACATAGTAGGGGTTAACAGGCTCTCTCCACGACCCATGCCTGTGAGAGAAAAATGAGAGCCAGGTTAGAAGGAAACAACCTTGACCATGCTCTGCATCACAGGGCAGAAGGACTCTGCCTGGAGCCCCAGCCTCAACGACAGGCTACAGAATGAGCTGTGTTCACACTCAGTTGCACTGATAGAGCCATGAACAATTTGACTTGTAACTGGAGAAGGGAAAGGAAGAAGAAAAAGGAAATTCATGGAGTAATAAAGATGATACTGTTAGAGATAAAGGAGGGAACGAGACTGTATGGAAGAAGTCCTGTTTCCATCAGGGTTTATGGAGTCCATGGACTAGCTGCTTAGCATTGTCACTCTATGAGCATCTAAAAGCAAGACCTAGACAGCAGGACAGCATTTGTCCTAGTCAAAATAGGCTTCTGCTATTCCAACAGGGAGGGATGTGTAGCAGGGCTCACTCATTCTATGCTTACTTTAACATCCCTCCAATACATTTGTAGAGGGAAGGAGGTGAAACAAGAAGCAGCTGTTGCTCATAGCACAGTACCTAAAGCTGACCTCCAGTGTTGCACTGAGGTGCATCAGACACTTGCAAACTCCACTAGGAAGGACCACCTAATCACACCAGCTTTTCCAGTGGAATCTGCTCAGGGGTCTATGAAGGCTGGTTTGCACACAACCCACACCTTGTTATTCAAATACAGGCCAGTCTCCCTCTCTTCAGCAAAAGGTCAGGAAGGGAGGCTGTCTGCATGAGCTAACCTGGGAAATGAGTTCCTTGCTCAGGAAGAAACCTGATGGTGAAGCAGCCTGTGAACCAAGCAGGCACAAATTCCTTCATGCTGACCCTGGCACCAGCATAGAAAAGCCACTGCTGCCAACGTGCCTCCAGCTCTGCCACCCTGCAGGACAGACAGGCCATGCAGGCATTTTGATCTTCTGTAAGTCATTTTGTAATGTGCCAGAAGAAGGAACAAGCTGAAATGTTCACATAAACCAAAGAGCACTTAATCCCCTGCTCTCCCTGCCCGCCCCTCTGCATGAAGAGCAGCATTTTTAAGATATCTTGAAGTTGACGAATTCCTGGGTTTTCCAAGCTCTGAAAATCAGAGTCCTGTTTCAGTTCAGATCACAAAGCTCATCAGCATCACCCTTTATTTAGTAACTCAGTAATGGGCACCTGGTGGATGTGATTTGCAATGGGCCCTGTGCAAACATCTCCATGGAAGGCACATCATACAACGTGTGCTTCCCTGTTCTGCCAAGAAAAGTGATTCTGGTTCTACTGCAGTGGCTAAAGTCCCACAGACAACAGAAAAGAGCCCCTGCCCCAATGAGTTTACATTTAGATAACACAAAGAAACCCATGAGAAACACACAGAGGGAGGGACCAGAGGTGTGGAAGACACCAGCAGAGGGTAAAGCTGGCAGTTTGTGTGTATCTCTATGGAGTATAAATGCAGGAAAGGCACTGCACAAACTGGGACTGGCAGAGAGGTTTTTGGATGCTGTTATGTAAAATATGGCACATGGTATACCAGGATGAAAGCATTACCAAAGTACTTTAAAACCTGAACTAAACAGGGTTACAGCCTTCAGCTAATGCATTGCTCACCCAGCTCCTATTCATCTTCCCTTTGGGTCCTCAGTACACACCCTATTTTCCTGGTAATTCCAGGGGTCATGGATATTCACTGGTCACTAGGAAAAATCATATTGTTTCAGGTCCATTATGGAGCTGGTTAGAAACACATTACTCTTGTACTTTCAGAAAGAGAAAACTTTCTGTGTGCCACAAACCAACCAAAACTCCAAGCTATTTCTCCTTGGATGATGAAGCTTTCCATAGTTGCAGAATGGTGCAAAGAGCATTCAAAACTGAGCCAGCTGAAACTTTTCATAGCTGTTTGGCAGAAGGGAGCCTTGTGAGGTTTCTCCATGCTCAGGTACAATACAGAGTCACTTGGGGATGAGCACAGGGATGCCTTGGGATGGTGGCTCACCACAGGCACCTTCTAGCATGCAAACTTTCTGTCAGTACACTGCAGATGTGCACTGGAGCAAACTCATTTCTATATTCCATCAGATTTCAGAACAGCTTTCTAGGGCAAGTATTGAAAATAATTTGAACAAGCTCACCCTAAAAAGCAAGGGATAATAAGTGAAAACCTTACCAGCCCCCTTCAGCCGTTCTCCCTGTGCAGAACGGTCAGTTCTGAACATTAAAGGAGCGCTGTGCAGTGCAACCCTCCTGTCAAATCCAACATGACAGCAGTGTGATGGAGGCTGAGACAACCTCTTAAATTGAGGCAGGAATGATGGATAGCTCAGGCCTTCCCTGAGGGCAAAGAGAAGGATGATTTTTGGACAATCCAATTAAAATATAGCACCAACTTCTAGTGGACCTTTTGCCAGGACTCTCTGGAAACAGCATGGATTGTTCTAGCAGTATACTAAGAAAGCACTCAGATATACAGAATAAAATGCACAGGGCAATCCATTTCTCCTTTTTATCAGCTGATATAAAGACAGAGCAGCAGAGAGCACCTGAAGAGGTCGTTGGGTGTGGAACTGTGATGGCTGAAAGAACCAAGAGTGAGCAGATGAGTCCTGGGAGGTCCCTGGCACCTCTGGAAGAGTTGGGATGGCTGAGCTCTCCCACAACACTCCCCGGCTGTGGTCTTCTCACTGCAGACGCAGGTTTGGTCACAACTGTTGTATTTAGCTAAAATTACACACTTAAGCATGTATACAACAGGGATTACTTCCATTTTAGCTCTGCCTCTAATACATCAATGCAAATGTAAACTTTTGGTAAGCATAAGGAGATGGAAAGGGTATAGGATTTCAAAGCAACCATAACAGGTTACATTACTTTTGAGGAATCCATCTGTATTCAATCCTTCTCCTAATGTTCTCTCTCCCTGACAACTCTCTTCAGCTGGCTCGTATCACTATTTGAATGTTTTGTGCCGTGCCTCTGAAGAACGCTTTCAACATCTATTAGGAGGAAAACATTAAAGGAACATGGAGTCTAACAAAAAAAACTGGTCACTTCTGATCTGAGAGGGGAGGCTGCTTTAAAAGGGATTCAGGCACCCTCAGAGCGATTTGAAATGTCAGCTAAAAACCTCACATACCGAGCTCTATGCACTGATAAGGGCGATAAAAGGGAAGGTGAGCATTTAAAGTTAGACTTCACAAAAATTCCTGCAGCCTTACAGAATTTTATTTCATTTTTTTAAGACAGAAAGAGCAATGAGCGTTTTTGAAATGAACACAGAACATTTCATACATTGCAGAAATAAAGCTGCATGTCTCTTCTGCACCTCTCAGTTGCTCAACCCTCAAAATAATCACATAGGGAACAATTATAACAGAGATCACAGCGACCTGAGTAAGTCAGCCTGACCAGCTGCCTTTTCTTTGCATAAAGCCCTCCGTTGATCACGGCACATTCTGGTAATGCTGACAAGGGCCTAAACTGCTGTGGAAAAACAGCAAGAATTTCCTTAAGGCTTCCTTCTACCTGTTCTGGGTTTGTTTTGCATGTTGTCTTGGCTGCATCCCATCCATCCCCAGATCTCTCACTTCTCTGACCAAGCACCCAGCACTTGGGACATCAGCACCATCAGATCTTGGAGTCTCAATGTAAGCAAGCTGAGAGGTGAGGTTCTCTTCAGTACTCTTGCTCTGTGTGGAGTTCCCACTGCATCCTGAGTCCCTAAGGGCATCCTTTTCCTTCCAGCCTGGGAACCCCGGTCTCCCTCACACAACTTCCCCCGATGGCTATTTCAATTTTAATTCAAAGATGCAAAGTCCCCAACCTTTGCCAAACATGTTACTCTGCTCTATGCAAAAACCCCAGGGTTGGTGTGCTCTGGGGAAGAATTGCATCACCTTCAGCACCCACAGTGGGAGGAAGAGCTCACCGATCCCGCCTCCAAAGCCAAATCCGAGTGGCACTCCCTTTGGTTCTCACCAGTTATGCACCTCCTTCACTGATGTTCTTCATCAAGCATGGGAAAAAAACCCCACTAAGGCACGAAGAAAACTTCCTTGAAGATGAAAGGCCTCTAGGCAACTAATTTCTGTAGAATTCAAATTTCCACTGGAGGGAATAAGTTGCGCAACACTGTCCTGGCAGGTCTGAGAGACATGGTCTTCCCAAGCCTGCTAGCAGTTCCAGCATGGCTGGAACAGCTCCCAGTTTAACAGGGAAGCTGATCAATCCATCAGTTTTCATTGCTACCACCTTCTCCAGCTCCAGCACTAAATTTTTATGACACTGACATTTTCTGGAAGAAATTTTTTCCTCAAAAGAATTGAAACTGTGATAGAATCCAGGCAGGCCTCCTCTTGCAAGGGTGCCCCACCTCCCTGACCCAGAAACTCCAAAATCCTTGGTGGCATGGGAAGCTCCTCCAAACCCCTGCACTACCAAGGAAGCAGCTGTTTGAGACACAGTATTAGCAAATCCAAGAGATAAAAGACTCATGAAGCTGACAACCACAGAACTCCAATGCATTCTCCCTAAACAACTCTTGCAGAAGTTTTCCTCCCATGCCATAGTCTGAACCTTTCTTTGGACATCACAGTTTTGGAGTGTAGCTCATTTTTAACATGGGAGAAATCCCATTTTCCAGATGCCATGAGGCAGCTGATAAGCACCCGAATTTCATGAGTCACCTTGGAAAGTTCTGAGCTGCAGGAGCTCTGGGGATGTTGGGAAGTCCCACAGAAGGACACCCCAAAATGGGCCCTGCAGAAACTCCAGATGTCTCACCAGGGCTGATGGCAGGTAGAGGAGCTGAGATGCCCTCCCTCCTGACTGCAGTGAGAAACCTCGCAGCAGGACACAATTCCTCCTCTCCTCTTCTGCTGGGTGGTGTTTGGGCTGAGGGATGGTGCCCTGAGACCACAGACCAGGGACCCAACTCAATGGGACCCAACTCAATGGGACCCAGCGACCCATTCTGTGCTCCCACCCTGCTTTTTCACATCAACTTCTGAAAAATTAGTTCAAACTTTTGAAGTTCTGTGCTTCTGAAGATGACTGTTTCTAGGAAACCAGCACTAAGCATTACTCTTATTTGGTGTCTCTGGCAATTTTGCATTTGTGATTGGGAGGATGCAGTCTAATGCTGAGACATCCTTCCAGCTCATTATTTTGACATGTTCCATTTATTCAACATGGAAAAAAAAAAAATCATATAAAAAGTTACTTACTTCCATCCAAGAAATAAAAAGTCTTCTAGAATCACAGGTTGCTGAGCCTCCACCTGGCTACTTACTTCCAAAACTTACATCTACCCACAAGCAGGTGACTGTCATATCCTTCATGCAGTTCCACATTTCATTATCACAACCAGCCAAATTAAAAGCTGCACATGTTGGTTTATGGTGTGCGAGCAGAAGCAAATCCCTTCAGCATGTCTAAATAGCACCTGCTGACAAGAGTGTCCCAGCAGCAGGGTCACCTTTAAACAAGGGATTACAACAGCATCCACCACTGAGTCTGACTTACAAGATTACATTAATCCACCACCTGAACAGAAAAGTCTGTTTCCAATCCGTGGTACCAACAACTATCACAGAAGTTGCATCCTTCCCAAACCATCATCATGGGAACGCTTTGGAGCTAAGAACAAAAAGTCTATGAAGATGCAAAGCTGAAAACCTTCACTCCTGACTGGATTTCATCTGAGCTAAAGATGCAAAGTCGGCTCAAGAGGTTAAAATTGGGGATTTACCTGATAATCTGACTGCAGATTGTTGGGGTTGCTCCACTTAACACTTTTCCCAATTACTCTGGGTACTCAGATGCTGCTGCGCATCTCAACTTTATCACTGCCAATGTCAGGCTAATCACATGTGTTCCAGGCAAGGGCAGCTTCTTCAAAGATCACATCAATTCTGGACAAGTTAATCTGCTCTTTGAGGTCTCCAGATGGCTCTTGCCAAGAAAGTTCACTTCCAGCTCTGCAGCCGGCGAGCGCAGCGGCTCCAGCGCTCTGCGGAGCATTACAAAGGAACCAGATCAAAGTTGTGTCTTACAAAAAAATGAAATCTGAAGTTTGAAAAGCAACAGCAGCCTGTCACTTGTAGGCTTAAAGACGACTTCTGCATGCTCCAGCTATCAGGGAATTTATGATTACAGTCTGGCTTTTAAAAGCTGATGAAAAAAACTACGCTCTTTAGCACTCCTTGCCTTTGCAAATCTGTATCTTCTTCCCTGAGTATTCATCCTCCCACGCCAGAGGAACAAGGGAAATAAATAAAAATGTAGCTAAAAGTACAGATAAGGGCTCTTCTTCTCTTCTCTTCTAAGGCATTCAATTCCATTTTAGGACTACATGGAGATTATTTTATGGGGAGCTTCAGCAATTATTGTGAAGTATTAAAGCACAGTTACAAAAGCTAAATCCAAGATTTACCAGACTGAGTTTCCAGTTTCTAACTCCTTTGCATTTACCAAGGACATACTACTTCTCAGGCAGGACTAATGTACAGAGGATGCATTAGTTGCAACCAGTAATTCAGATCATAGGATACAGCAAGGTGGGGGAGAGAATCTAGGAAGGAAGTTGAAATGCAGGAAATGAAATGTTTGCCTCAGGAGGCAAATAAGGACTAGATAGGCTAAATAGTGTGGCTGTACTGCCCTATCGCCACCCTAACCTTCTTAGGAAAGGCTTTCAGACAACAGGATGAAACCACTGTGTTCCAAGGAAACTGCAGAACAAGTCCCTCAAGATTTCATCTGTCTGTGCATCTCCAAACCAGCCCTCCCAGCTTGTCCTTGCCAGAGGAGGTGAGGCTGTGCTCACTCATCACCCCAGTGTAATACCGGATTCTGTCCTCTAGTTACAGATTTAAAACCAAACTGCAAAAATCTGAGTCTGACAAACAATAAAAGCAAGTCTTTCCTAAAAACAATGCATGTCTTCCCTAGAATAAGGCCACAAACCTCATTTATTTAACAGCTCAAAGCACAAAATATTCATTTAAATGAGGAAAAAAAAGCCAACACAATGTCTGCACAACAATTAACAGGACAATTGGATCATCTTCCTGAAATAAAGCAAATGTTGCAGAACATTCTGTTCCATATCTAACAATAACAGGTATCTGCCTAGATTAATTTCAATATATTAGCCTGAGTTTATACCATAACATAGTAGTTTTGTTTGGTTTTTTAAATGATGACGTGATTCATGTGAATCCTTATCGGTCATGAAAGGCTGACAGTGTTAGGGACATTTTCTATAAAATATACAGATATTTGGCTGCATTAATTGCAACTGAACAGAGCCTCACTGCTTTAGAGCAGTCAGGCTGCATCAGCCACCCAAAAGCTGCTGTAGCGACTTCAGAAGCTACAAAAGAAGGGCAAACCAAGCAGTGTCTGTGCATTTTGGATATCCTGGTACACTGCTGCCACTCATGAGCCACACACACCTCCACGTCCTGGCCTCTGCCAGACAATACATCACAGGAGAGCTGTTTTTAGTATTTTATTGGAAGGGACAGAATCAAGCTTGTGCAGGGATGTGCTGAACATCCAAGCATGTTAACCCCTGAAATGAGTGGGACCTGAGTCTTCATCCCTGATTTTTGACCCTCCAAATGTGGTCTCCCTGGGGTACCAGGACCGCTAGCAGGGACACAGGTAGGAAGGGCTGATAATGCAGTCTCCTTTTCTCTGCTTAAACTGAGAGCTGGGGAAAATTCAGCAAGAAGCTGATTGGCAAGAGCTCTCCACTCTGCTAATTGGCTTCTCAGACTGAAATGACATCTATGTTTAATACAAGTGATTTCATATATATACATATATATGTGTGGTTAAGTGGATGAACACACAGAGAAGGCATTTTAGACAGCACTTCGGTGCCAGCTCCCTGCTCTCTGCTTTCCTTGGTCACTGTCCCAGGTAAATTGGGGCTGGTGGAGAGGGGAAACACTTTTCAGAGTGCTGTGGGGATCTCTGCATGGGCCTCTCTGCTTTGTACCCCGCAGCTTCGCTTCCCTGGGAAGGCGGGCAGGGCAGCCGGGAGGTGCAAAGCAGGTCCAGAGGAAACAGCTCTTCCCAGAAGGGGCCACCGTGTCACAGAGGGAACAACAGCAGCGAACCTCCCGAGGGTTCAGAGCCTTCCATGTGATGCCAAGCCTGCGACCACCCGTCGCTGCCTGCAGCCCGGGGTGCTGCTCCCCCGGCAGACGGAGCCGGCAGCCGAAAGCATCTCCCGGCATTCCAGCCGGGCCCGGCTGTGCCGACACCCACGCACGGTGGCTCCCGGCCCAGAGCAACCCCCTCGCCCGCACCGAGAGGGCCTTCGTGGAACAAATTACTTCCAAATGCCTGGCTCTGAGGCACAGGGAAAGAGGAAAGCCCAGGTTTGTACCTGGGTCTGCTCGCAACATAAAGAACGCAGCAGCTCCACTTAAAAACACCACTGCCTGCAAACTATCAAATTAATCCCAGGATTTCAACAGCTTTTCTTCATTATTTTTTGTCTCAACCAAACCACAAATTTACTTAATGACTAAACCAGGCAAGCGAGTACTTTGTTTTCCAGACAGCAGGAACGTTTCTAACGGGATCCAGGTTTTCAGAACACACGCTTACCAAACGTCAGGCAAGGAGGGAGAGGTTCCATTGCTGGGATGTGTTTGATGATTTTTTTCACTCCCCCAAACCTGCCAGCACCGTGGTTGGGGCATCTCTGAGCCCTGGGCCCGAGGAGAGGCACTGAGCGGGGTGAGGAGGAATACAATAAGAACACTGTGTTCCAGGAGTGACTAAATAAAGGCAAGAGCATGCTTTTGGCCAGCAAGATTCAGCACTGTAACTCCGTCTGCCACTTTTCTTCTCTGTCTGAAGCAACGTTGTTTGTCCACGCTTCTCTGAAATGGAAAGTATTTCCTCTTGCCTGCTTGTTCCAAGGAAAGATCTGAGGAGGGCTGGTGTAACCAGGCAGAACTGGGGATTCTCCAGTGACTTGACTCTTCTTTGCCAAAATTTCTGCTCAACAAGAAAGGGCTTATAAGAAAGAAATTACGAGCACATTTCTCTGCAAGCTCAGTAACTTAAGACCAAGGTCTGTAGAATGAGTAAGTTTTTGGATGGAAACAAAGCATCCAGCTTTGGCCAATGACTCCAGACCATTACTGCCTTCCTACATATCTACAGAGCCTCTGGAGTGTTCAAAAACATAGGACAGGGTGGAGGCGTCTACAGGTACTTGGACCACATTGGGGAATGGGGGCCACTGGAATCCAAGGGCTAAGTAAGACCATGGGTGCTCAATCCTTCCTTGGACCACCAAAGTTTTTCAGGAGGGCATCAACCCCAGCACTGCAACCCATTGTTGTATTGCTTTCAGGGATAAATTTCCCAGTACTTCAATCACAAGAATGGTATTGCAGATGGCTGAAATGAACGGGGAAGACATGCAGCTCAGGGGGGCTCTGTTTTACAAAGACTACTTGCAGCTTTGACATTAAACTGCTTGCCTCTACCACTGGGCTGTGTAACATAAGCTGAGCTGCACGACCACAGACTTGCTAGCCTCACTTGAATTCCCCTCAAAACAATGCTATGAAACTCAATACTCGTTACCGATTCATTGCCAACAAACTTAGAATTTTAATGAAATTACAAATTTGGATGGCAGAAGAAACCAGCTGAGGTAACATTTTGAATGCCTATGAGGCACCTAACTTAGCACCTCAAAACCAGTCAGCTTTGCTCATGAAGACCTTTGACGAAGCCCTACTAATGATGAGGTGGGCAGAATTAGCAGTAATCCTGCACAAAATAAAAGACTTTATTTCACTGATTAAGGTCTGGCTCACAAGGCACATGAAGAGAAGAGGTCTGCCTCCAAGCAGAATTGCTCGCTGGTGTCTTAAATCCTACAGAAATGATCCAAGAAGCTTCCCTCATTGAACAAGAACCTTTGAGGTGAATGAACTCTGACCTCAGATGGTAACAAAACCAAAACCATGGAGGGCTGGGAAGACCTGGCAGAGATAAAGCTGAGAGTCAAGATTTAATAGTGCTCCCAGAAGGAAGATTCAGCTGATTAGAAACGTCCTAATCTTCTCTCTCAGTGTATATTAAAGGTCAAGAAGTGGGATCAGATATTGGCAGCACATGAAAAAACAACTCAGTCGAGCAAAAGACCTTCACAAAGACGTTTCATACCTTTGCATTAAAAATTCCTGCAAAGTCTTATTTAACTTTACTTCCCTCTAGGGAACACATTCAAAGTTTAAAGTCAAGAGACCATTAGATTGGGACAGAAAAGGAGTACCCCTGCAGAAGACTTCTGCCTCCAATCAGTGCTTTATAATGAACACGAGTTCATAAGCATCAGCTGACTGCAACCATGACAGATAAGCAGGTTTCAGAAGTACAGCACCACGACACAGAGCTTCTCTAGCAGTGCTCTGGAGTCTCACAGGCTCCCCAAATGGGGTCATTAAAGGATACTTGTTGGATCATGTTAACAAACGGCAGGCTGTATCAACAACAACACACTGGCAAGCTGCAAAAAGCTTTTAAACTTGCTCTATTATTTATTGCTCAGCTCCAAAGAGATGTCAGCATCACAACGAAAGTATAAATCCTAACTCAGTCTCCTGGTCTCAAGTGGGAGCTCGTAATCTGACTTTCCCTTCACAGCTGAAGCCGACCTGGCCAATATAATGCAGGGGCTGGGGCAAGAGGAGGGTGGACTGAGTCATGTTGTCCTTCTGACAAGGTCTATTAGAGGTTGACAGCAATGACAAATCCTCAGAAGAACTGTAATAACAACCACCAGAAGGAATGTAAAACACAGAAACTGTGTCTAAGGGAAACAGATGCTGTTAAAAAGGGTATTTCCTTTTCTAGAGATACTTGTTTTATTTCATTTTTAAGACTTCAGCAGACTAGCAGGAAACAACTTGCTGTTGTCCCTGGAAAATAGGCATACAGAGGGAAGACAGTCTTGTGAAGCTGCTACAAACAGCCCTCCTTTTAAACAAAGATTAAAGTAACTTTTCCTTAGATGATGTATTCTTTCACAGTCCTAGTTTTGGGACAGTCACCAAACCTTGCATCTCCAGCCAGACCTGGAAGCCAAACCATCAATCGCTGCATCGAGGTCACACAAAGTCATATTTAAAAAGGCAGAATTCAGTTTCCCATTTCTCATGGCTGTTCTTTTACAAATGGATCTAAATTTGGTGTCTGACTGGCAAACCAAGAGCAAAGAATTTCAGAGCAGTGAGAAGATGGAGACCAGCATCCAAAGGGAGCCAGGGCAGGTGGGTCAGTGATCCCTGTTTACTGGGAATTCCATGACTGTAACTCCAAGGTTGTGTGCTGGGCAAGCTCTGCTGCTGAGGGTGACACATCTCCAGAGGCATTCTAAATAATCCAAGGTGCAAGAACCAGTTCACCTCATTGGAACACGTATTAAAATGTAGAGAAAATCAGCTGAAGGAGGCAGGGAGGAAGGGAAAAATAAAAATACTATAGGCAAATTGCACAGGAGCCCAGAGAGTCATTCCTGGGACACAGCAATACCAAAGGGTCCAGCTGAACTGCAGACCTGGAGGGAGGTGAAACACCTTTAACTGTTTGGGAGGTTGATACATGTGGTCCATCCCCTATGAGATTTGGCCACTGCCTGGGCAAATCCTGTGCTTGTTTTTCCTGGGGACACTTCACAGCAAGTGAAACTTGACTTCAAGAATTGTGCTGGGGTTTGTTGTTATTTTTGCCTTCAAGATTTTTTCCTGTCTTGGTTCTCCTCCATTGGAACAGGCAGATATATGAGCTTTTACCTTTATTGCACAAATTCCACAGTATCTTTTCATCTGGTATGCATTATTGTGGTATATATATGAAGTACCATGTCCACTCCAAGTGCTATAAAAGAGCTGTTTGAAGCCTTGTTCCATTCCTATTTATTTTTATACAATTAAAAGCAGTTGACAGCTCCACATAGGAAGAATAAGTGACAATGCAAGTAATGTGCTTTTTGTTCTAAACAAATTAACCACTGTTCAGATAAAAGAAAGTTTTTACCTCAGTTTCTTAAGGACACAAGGTTAGATGAGCAAACTCTGTGTGTTCCATTGATACCTTGTTAATCCCTCCAGAAATTCTGAGTACAAGGTACTTGCTGACACCCAACCAAATTCAACAGGGGAGGGAGGCTCCAGAGACACTGTCATAATTAGTGAAAATGGGGAAGTGTGGTGAGACTCCTAAGTGCTCTGAATAACTGATCTCAGCAGAAAACCTACAAGGAAAAAAGATCTTACAATCACTTCAAATGCTCCAGCTCCAGCTGACAGCTCCCCAGACACTGACTACAGCACAGGACCATTGCAAAAGCCACATTTTTGTAGCCCCAGAGGTGAGACCTGGTTTAGTTCTGCATTTTGGATGGCAGTGGGTGAGCCCACAATCACCCCCAGCTGACATGATGTGTCCCTGACACCATTTTCTTTTTCTATAGCAGGAGCAGAGCACTGGAGCTCGTCTGACCCACTGCCACACTGCAATCATCCCACGTGCTACAACCAGAAATGAAATTCCACGGATGAAGGGAAAGGCTGTTTTCTCTGTATGGCCTGGAGCACAAGAGCTGTGAAACACTGGAGCCCATCTGTGTGACACACACGCACCATCTGTTACTGAGTGCATATGGGCCACACCACGCTGACAGAATTTCACTGACCAGGTAGGTACCACAGGAATATATCATTGCTCTAGATGTTTTCTCCTTAAGACAGCAGGGAAAAGCAATCTGTAAGTAGGAAAAAATGTATCTTCTGCCCAAAATGTCTCTCTTTTGCTCATGTATCACCATCTCCTCTCTGCAGAACTTCATCTGCTCAGGGCACAGGATAAATGGATTCATATCACTATTTTTCCCCCTTTGTACTTTTTCATCACCCAAATCTCATGTTGAGTGCAGCATTACTCACTTTGCTGGAGATTTCTCTTGCCAATTTCCACAAGTGTATCTTGTATTTATTTGTGCTGCTGCTCTGGTGGAAGGGAAAGTCATTATTCTCTTATGCACAAAAATCCAACTGCAACGCTGAAATCGTCACAACTCTCTCAAGACGTGGGTGCTCAATTTGAAATGCTCTGGGCCTAACACTCAGTGTTTTTAAAGACTTCTGATCTGAGTCTCAAGTAGCAGACAGAGAGCTGAGGCACACATGATGCTCTCCCAGGGAGAAGAGCTATCTTCCAGCACTGCTCTGGCAAAAGCCAGCACAGAAGGACCTCTGTTCTCCTGCTTGCATCTTCTGTCTCCTCTACTACAGGGCCTTTCAATGACACAGGGCAATGCAAAAGCCCTGCACACTTTGCCTCCCACCTGCTCTGTTGGCTCCTCTGGCTCAACCCACCCCGTGCATGGAAAAGCAAAAAGGCTGAAGTACAGGCAGTTTTGGCTACAGCACCCGAAAGCTCTGGGAGGCACTGGGAAACCCCTTTCCAGTTCCAATGCCCCGTACAGTTTGTCTCTTGCTAGCTCCCAACATCACCTGCTCAGTTGGAGGAACTCCCCCTCCTCACCTACTCCCCATCACTGCACAAAATGCCTTTTTTTTTTTGTGAGTTCCTTTTCTGGAGGCTGTGAGAAGAGAGCTGGCTCACCTAACAAAGAGTGCTGAAGGCTCCATGATCAGCAGCAGCAGGAATTGCAGTTTCCTGTCTCTGAAGTCTTAGCCATGAGCACCGTCACAGTAAATACACTTTTCAGACACTCTGACTGCCAAAATTTTAAACCATCTTCTATAGAGCTTGTGCCATTTCACAAGCTTATAATTCAGTCATATTGAATAGATTCTCACATGGATGGCAAAATACACGTTTCAGGCTGCCAGCATCCCTCCCACCTACAGCAATCCCCTTGCCAAACCCCTGCTTCAAAGTGGGAAAACTGGAAGGTTATCAATGTAAAGTAAATTGTAAGACTCTGACATGAACAAAACAACGTAATTTCCTCCCTCTCTGTTTTTACTAAAATTTGCCAAAATAATTCAGCCCGAGGCAGAATCCCAGCATGGAAGAACACCAAACAACACAGTTTGATAAAGATATGAGCAACTACAACAAAGTTTTATATAATGGGGAATGTTGGGCAACCATGACTACAGCCACTGCTGCCAGCTCTGCCTATAGCATAAATGAGCAATATTATAACATCCCCATTAATCCCCTCTCCAAAACTACGAGTGAGTCTGGAATATGACTCATAATATCCTTGGCACACATTTTGATCACAAAGTCGATGAAAGCACCCGTCCCTGAACCCATGTATGAAAACTGTAGATGAATTAATCAAAACATGCAGGAGCTTGTGACACCCATGTCTGCCTGAGCCTGCATATCTGCAGCTGCAGTGGTGGGGCTCCTGCGTGACACGATGTGACAGCAAAGTGACACTGCTGCCAACCTTTGCTGCTGGCACCTTGTCACATCCAGGGAAGAGAGGACAGTGTTTGTTGGTGGTTTTTATTCTAGGAGTGACCTTGCTGGGCTGTGTGCACATCTACAGTGTGATGTAAAACTCACACGGTGAATAAAGCAGTGAAGAGGCTCCTCTGTTGTGTGTGTGCAGGT
The DNA here is from genome assembly GCA_017589585.1 of Phylloscopus whistleri. Classification (NCBI taxonomy): domain Eukaryota; kingdom Metazoa; phylum Chordata; class Aves; order Passeriformes; family Phylloscopidae; genus Phylloscopus; species Phylloscopus whistleri. The sequence goes on along the minus strand of JADMLD010000856.1, from coordinate 142,149 downwards.
TGTTAACACTCAATGGTGTCATCTCCTTGCTTGAGATGATAACAGATGTCTCTGTATTCTGCAAATGCATTTGCAGCTTTTAGAAAATAATAAAGGAATTTGTGAACTCCACTGCTGGTGACATGGATTCTCCATGTGCAGGGTGACTTTGTTCCTTTCCTGAGAGCAGGAGGGTGACTGCCTGGTGGGATTGCCTACCTCAGTCCAGGTGAGCAGTCAGAGTAATTTATCACACTGCTTTATCCAGAAGTAAGGAAGAGCACCTCCCCAAGCACTATTTCCTGACACTAACCTTGCAAACCCTCCTTCTCCCTGCAGGCTGTATTATCTGGGAAAAGTTAGGGAACTTTGGAGCAAAGAAATATCTGCACAATTCCTTGACTGGGGCCAACCCCAGGAGATGAGAAGGCCATGCATGTCTGCAAGAAGCTGACCCTGGAACATGCAAGAATAATCCTCTTCTACTGCTGGAAAGGCAGTTGCAGTCAAAAAAATGTTTTGAAGATTTTGTTTTCCACTGCAAACAGAGGAGAAACATGGCCACAACAGCTCTCAACGACTTGGGCTTCATTTTTGGGGAGAATGCCATTGCTGAGGAAGAGTTCTGTCCTGCTGGTAGTTTAGGTCAAGTTCACAAAGTGACAAAACTCTGACCTTCAGTGAAAATGTGGTAAGAATCCAGGAGACTGAATATACCCCCAGAACTGTACCTGCTCAGCTCCTCACCTTAGAGAGAAGACATTTCTATCAGTCCTAAAGAGGAACCAAGGACCATGATTCCATCAGCAGGAGAGGATGTGTTGGAGATCATCAGACCCTAGAAAATCTGATCCTGATCAACAACACTCTCCCAAGTGACAAGAACTAGCTGGCCAAGGACACCTGTCTGGCTGAAATTCAGCCCAGAAGGGCTGGCTGAACAGCAGTAAGAGAGAGGGCTCTTCAAACAGAAGTCTGAAATGTGTGGAACTTTCAGTTCTAGAGCAAGAAAAGATTTTGACCCAGTTTTAGATTTTAAGTCCATCTTCTAAACAAAAGCAGCTGAAGTTTAAATGAGCCAATTCTGCAGATCATTATGTTGCTATTACACAATTCCTTCTAATCCCTGAAGTGTGGAAGATGTGCCAACACCAGCCCAGGCACATCTTTGTCATTTCAGCTGGACTTCCATCCTTTCCACTAAAGATTTTGTTCTGCTAAACCATTCTTGATGAATGCCAAACACTAAAATCTCCCAAATATTTATTGTAATTTCTTTGGCCACACTATCACAAGTGCCTAAATTCCCCTTCTCAGTTGGAGAGCTATCTAGACCAGAGGTCTCCAAATCTTTCAGCCAAATAAACATCACAAAGGCTCACGAGCCCTGTGAGTAGTAAGGGAGAGATTGTTTGTGCTACAAAAGGAACAAAAATGACCAGCCATCCCCTGCTGGCTATTCTCCTCCCCTAAGAACTTGGTCTAATCCCCTCTACCCTAGAGTCCTTAAAAAACAATGTGCCAAGGAAAGGGAGTAACTGCTCTGCATACTGATTCCCTGCAGCTTGGACATAGCTTGTGGAGGACCACTGCCAGCCAACTGCTGAGAGCAGCCCCCTCTGAGATGCTGTGCTAAGGCAGAGGTTGCTTTTCATCCCTCTGTCTTAAGGACTGCCCAAAGAAACTGTCAGGATCACTGCAGCTCTCCTGGGATCGTGCAACAGCAGAGCACTTCCCACGTTGTCTTTGTGTCTCCTAAGCCCAGCAGGTAAAAGTGGAGTGGAGTCCATAGCCACTGTGAGACAGTCCAAGAAGCAACCTGGCCTCATCCAACATTGTGGGGAGAGGAGGGTGCAAGGAGAACACTCCTATTCCTCTTCCAGTGGCTGCTGACACAGCACCCTTTAGGTGAGGAGGTACACACACACACTGATGAGCCAGGCAGGGAGCAAGTGCCTGAGGGGCCAAGGGAAAGGGGGGAGATGAGCCAGAAACACGGGCTGATGGCCACTCCTGTGTGCTCCAGTGTGCCACGGCCAAACCTGGAAGCACTGCTGTATCTAAAAGAAGCCACGGTTGAGAAGTTAACATTACAAACCTATAAAAATAAGGTTTTACTGCTGCTGACTAGCTGGGACATGCAGAACATGTGTTGCAGGGAACATAGCATGATTTTATTAGCAAACACAAAGCCATTCATGCTGAGTGGCCCAAATGGGGTGGGTTGAATTAAGAGAACAATAGCAGTTCATCAGATGGCCCTTTCTTTCACATATGTGTTCAACTTATTGCACTAGCAAATACTAAAGCAACTTGGAAAGTCTCTTTTCATTCAAAGAGACTCACATTATTAACACACTAGATTGAAATCAAAATAATTGAGAACGTAACCTATTCCTGAGGCATTAAATGACTAAATGTAAACCATCAGCACTCAGGCAACCTCCTCCTTTTGGAAACTCACTTTGAGATCAAGGGACTATTTGCCTGATTTAGCCCAAACCAGCACTTTGCAGCTCTCCTGAGACTGAATGGCATGGTCTTCCAGCAATGGAGACAGTGAGTGCTGCATCACTGCCCGAGTGTGCGGGTCACAGGAGAGCTGTGCAGCCCTCCAGTTGTCCAGGGGAAGATGTGCTCAGGCTGACCAATCTGAAAGGAAAAAACCCACCCTGTTGCGTCAGAGGCTGATGCTAACCACATTTCCAATTCCATCATGGATTCCAGTTCCCCAAATAAGAAAACAATAGACACCAAAGAGGAAAAGTGGAAACTGCTGCTTGGGGAAGCTTGCCATGACATGCTGGCTGGAAGTGTGCTGGGACCAAATCCTGCTGTAGCCGGGCTGGGGCTGAGCACACCAAGGCAGCCTGCAGGGAAGACAAGGGTGGCTTCCCTGCTTGGAGCTGCCTGCTGGCCCTGCTGTCTCCCTCCCTGCTTTCTCTCCAGCTCTCCTCCAATGCACAGTATTAGTGCTGCTCACTCACCCCAGGGTGGGAGGGATGAGAAGGTCTGGGACAAGCCTGGAGATGGGCTTGGGAAGGACAGACTTCAGAAGTGACAGCAGGCTCTGGCTCTGACTGTCCTGCAACGGGCACTCCTGCACTGACAAGCATCTAGAGTTGCCTCAGTCTTGTTTTATGCTCATTTTTAAGATTTTTGTTTTGCAAAAAATCGAGGTAGGTGACTAGAGATGCTGCTGGTTTAGGAACAACCTGTCTACTTAAATTACAGATTAGCCACAGGACACCAGTACAAATGATAAGGCAGCATCGCCCTGGCTCAACCTTTGTCAAAGAACTCCTAATCTTCTCCAAGATTAGATTTTTGTTCTTCTTAACTGCCAGCTAGACTGCAGGGGGCCAGGCCCACAAACACAAATTAATTACATCAGCTGTAATTCACACCTCTGGATGTGTATGTTAAGTGCTTCTTCATAAGGCAGGGAAAAGATTTTGGGGAAAAAATCTAGTAGTGTATCACACTGAACTACAGATTTTTGCTGTGGAAGGAGCACAACATGGATTAGGGTTTATATCCCAACAGGTGAATTCAAGTAGACACAGTTTATTTCAGTGCAGGACTGTGCCAATCAACCTGCAGAGTTCAACCAAACACTCCTAAGATCTGCAACGGCAGCAATAAAACAGCCATAGAGAGAGCTCAGCTCATCATCAGCAGTCTGTAGCCCAGAATTCAGTCCCTGTCACACACAAGGGTTCAGAGATACAGGAGCTTCCCAGCCACTGCTGAGGGATGTCCCTGCCCAACACCCAATCACACCAGGGAAGATGCTGTTCCTCAAGGGCTAGAAAATCCCCCATCCTAATATAAGTCCTAGCATTTCCCTTCCTCAGCTGAGCAAGCAGGGGCCTCCAAACACCAGCACTGTGCAAATAACACAGGAGAAGTGTTTTGGCTGTGGCAAACTTTGCAGGATGACCTTGAGGTGAGGAACACAGGGCTGCTGGTGAGTCTCTGGAGAGTCAGCTCGGCGTCCCACTGCACCCAGAGGTGACAGACTTTGTGTAAAGGTAAGGCCAGATAACTGCCAGTCCTTCCCACTGCCCAGCACCCTGCAGGGACACTGGGAAAGACTTGGTCAATCTTACATTGGTGCCAGGACAACGTTGTTTCTCTATAACTCACCAGAAAGAAACTGCAGAGTGGCTTGGTTTGCTCAGAGAAGAATTCCCCACTGCACAGGATGGCTGAGCAAGGAGGAGACCCAGCCATGCCCGAGCAGACCAGGTCAGGCAGGACTAACCTGTGACACACACACTGTGACAACATCCAAAGGGAAAACTCCACGCTTCCGTCCTCCCCCTGATTCCTTCCTGCTCCTCCAACCTGGGGACTACAGACAGAGAAAACCACCAGCAGCCCGGTGATGGATGGGCAAAACTTTGATGAGTATCAGATGATCAGCCCCTGGAGGCTGATGGGGAGATAGTGGCCCCAGGCTCATCCTGCTGGAATGGCACATCAGAAATGCCCATGGCTTTCTGCTTCCCAGCAAACAGGGTTCCAGGGGCAGGATGGGGTAGGGGAGCACAGGTTTTAGGCCTATTTTTAGTGCAGTATTCCTGCAGTGACCACACACTGCACAAGAACAACTTCCAATCCAATCAGAAAATGAAAAAAACCAACCAAACACTAAGGACTAATTGCTTAAGATAAAAACACCTTATCTCCCAAATGATTTCCCTGACCTTTTGATGCATGGCAGCTCTCCTCTGAATAAAAACGTGAACTATTTACTTAGGGTGGGATTTTCATGAGGGCCTGTAGGTGTGTCAAGGCAAGGTCAGTGAGGAGAGAGAGTTCTTTTTTTATTTTAATTTTTTTAAGGCCAACAGCTACTTCTTAGAAAAGCTAGCAAGGAAATGTCCAGACCCTCAGATTACCCGCCCAGTCTACAAGAGAAGTAAGAAACTGAAAGTCAAACACAGGCTGAGAGCAAATGTTCCAAGTTAAATACATTAATCAATTAGATAATTGGAGTGAAAATGCTGCTCAGTGCCCCTGGAAGGCCAGGAGACATTAGCAAGGGGAGACATGGCAAAGCTGCAGAGAGGACAGCTCTCCTCCATGGATGTAACTGAGGTTATGTGGTGGTGAAGCACTAAGACACGACAGAAAAGAAATATTCTTTCTTCAGTTTGCATTTTTACAATCAAGCAGAGAAATTAAGCTTCCAGGTTTAACATCAGAGGCATCTCCTGGGCCTCCATGAGAATCAGAGCTGCTCCTTGGTGCTTATCCCCCAGAAATGCACAGTTTGAAACAGCCAGGTGGGTCCTCGTGCTTCCTCCAGACCTTCCAAAAGCGAGCTGCTTTCGACAGAGGGGTTTGTTTGGGATGGCAAAGCCCTCCACGTGTGCAGGGATCCTGCAGCACCAAGCCTGAGCAAGGATGGTGACCACCTCTACCAACAGACCCTGCCTGTGGACCATTGCAGCTACAACACGATGGTGCTGAGGCAAAGCCAAACTTCCTTTGCACAGCCTGGAAAGAATCCCAACAATTTCAACGACAGGGCAGTCTCCCTGCCTGCCATCCCCCGTGGATTTTCAGCACAGCTCCTTGAGGCTGCCAAATGCCAGCTCCATACACTGCACAGAGTGAGTTATTCCAAACATTTTCAGCCTGTGTTGTTGTGTGCTGAGGTAGAGCTGGGCGTGAAGAAAGCATTCACTGAGTTAACTCTGTTTTACTCAGCAAGTGGAACAAATTTCATCACCCCCTACAAGTCCATTCTGTTTTCTATTTATACCACAGCCATTTGGTGCAGAACTCAGGAGCAGCAGGAACAGGTGATGTAATGCACTGTACAAACAGCATTCTGTTCATACAGTGGGAAAATAAAGTGCATTCTCTTGGTTTCTTTGATCACACTTAAAACAATCAGATTAGAAGGCACAGATAACCCAATACATGCTGGAGATGAAAGGACTCTGGAGAAATAAATCACCCAAAGTTAGATATTAAGCAAGATTTCTCTCTCAACAATCAACTTATCTGCAGAGAGAGGAGGAATGACCATGTGGTTTCAAAATCCTGCCAGGCATTTTATTTATTTTTATAATACCATAAAGCTACTCCACCCACTTTTTCAGAATGAACGTTGCGTTACACAACACATCAAAGGGACTTTATGGCCTAAATTAAGCAATAAAATAGTTGAGATTGTGCGTTATGCTGGAAATTGGCCTGCTCCTGGTGCCTGGGAGATGGGAGGTGAACACCACATGTTCAGAGCACCTGAAGAAAGCTTGGGGCAGTATGGCCTGAGGTATTGAAGTATGTGGCACCTGCATTTAATAGCCCAAAGTGAAGTTTGAGGCTCTTGGTGCCTGCTGCAACTCTTGCTCAGGGGACAGTATCAACTCTAGGAACGGCATGGGACAGCAGTGCTAGCACAAAGACCTAGGACATTAACAGGATATGGTCCTTCACATCTATAACCTTTAAGGTTTGGTTTATAGTCAAAGTTCTCTTGGAGGCTGTGAGTTTCATGGATGTGGTTCCTCATATTTGACAGCAAGCCATGTCTTGGGAAAGGAGATGGGAAAACCCAAAGGAAAGGTGTTGGTGGGGTTGAAGTACAGCTGCACTTCTCACCATCTGGCTACCTCCTGCCTCTCCCACCTTGATCAAAACGACAGAAAATATTTAGAAATAATTAAAGCCTCTCTTAAAACGTTTTCTGGCTTATGTGCATTCTGAATTGAAACTAACCAGAAGCTGGGATACGTAAGAGTGGTGTGTTGGTGCTAAGCATTTATTTTCCAGGTCTGCCTCAATACCCTTACAAAGAGAGGTGAGAAATGAAAGGATATCAAGAGAGGAGAAAGTTGGCAGATCCCATCACTCCAGAGCAGAGAAGGGACTAGGCAGAGTTTCCATTAGAACAGCTTGGGAGGCACAAGAAAACTCAACTTGCAAGGACACATGAGCTGGCAGGTCCCACACCCCCCAGTGCGTGTGTGTCCTTCCCTTCCCGCTCCCAAAACAGGGTTTAAAAAAAAAAAAAAAGTAAAAAAAAAAAAAAAAGTTTAATTAGTTTGGGCCCTATCATGATTTTCTGTGGCCTGACTCACAGCGTTTGATCTCCCAAGGTTGGCGAGAGGTGTTGGAGCCTGCCCTCAGAGCCCCTGGCGCTGCAGCCAAGCACCAACAATGACTAGACAGACTTGAGGGCCACTCCTTCCATCTATCAATAGAGTCACTGTTGGGCAAGCTGACTCACTGCTTTCCCTGAGAACTGTTCGGCACCGGGTCGCCATCAAAAGAGCAAAACTAAAATTAAATAGTTCTGTGTTTGCAGACAGTTAATTTAGCAAGAAGATGGTTGTTATTTTAAGGTTTTGTTTTTAGGAGGTTCCTCCAAAGGAAGCTTGTGCTGCTGCTTTTGCGTGGCAGAATTGGCCAGGAGCTCCTGGAGGACACACTCAAGTGGCTCTCACTTCTCAGTCATGCTCTAAAGGCACAGTGAGCAGGACACTGAAACCCACAGACTGCATGTAAGAAAAACACACATACACAAAAGCTCTGGGAACCCCAGGTACAGAAGCAGAGCTGCTCATAAGCCAGCCTGCCTTGGCACAGCACCTCCCAGGCCTGCAGTGGGCAATGAGAGGGCTTTCAACTTCCCTTTGTATATCTGCAACCCCTTACACAGAATGCAGAGCCCCAGACTGGAGATGTCAGTCTATGTTACGTCTTCCTGCGCTGCTCCCCAGCGCTGCACTGGGTCAACACAGCCAAGCCTGGGTGGAGATAAAGGAGGGGTGAACATACCTGGTCTGATGGTTCTATTCCTGCTGTAAAACACAAAACCCACCCAGAACTTCAAAGAATTTCCCAATAAGTTCCCAGCCTCATTTAAGTTCAATTAAGTAATAACATTTAATGTCCCAGCCAGGACAGAGGCGGCTTGGGAAGATGACGACAACAAAAGTCTCAGCATGACTGTGCATGACACAGATCCAGTGAGACAAGAGTTTAGACCTTGGTCACGTAACATACCCCTCAGCCAGGTCACCTCAGGATGTTCCCACACATGTCCTGGTCCTAGAGGAATGCTGGCACAGTTGGGTCAAGGGCAGCCAAGCAGTAGATGGGACACAAGGACCAACTCCCTGAGCAGAGATGTCCAGCTGGGATCAGACATGCTTTTAGGCTGCAGCAGATCAAGGTTCAGTACAACCCTATTCTCTACATCCAGGTACCATCACACACCAATAAGGATTGGGATTCTCTGTCTCTATCAGCTTCCTTCAGGCTGCTAAGCTTTAATTAACTGACTTCTCTAAGGTATTCATGAACATAAGCAAGCTCTGCAATGTCTTATAATTAACTGCATTTAAGAAATGAATTCTAAATCAGCCTATTCCTCCTGAAACTTCATGCAATATGACTGAATAAAGAGATGCCACTAAGAAGACAGCAGCTCCCTGAAGACCATTTTGGGAAAGTACAAGGCAGACTTCTGCACAATAATACACAAAGATGGCATTTAAGGTTTCCAGGTTCTTTGAAGACCTCCAGGACTTTACAGGAGAGACCAGTCCCATCACAAACAGGTCATCTGATGCAATTACAAGTTGTGGTGGAGTCCCCAAACTTATCTCAATCAGACACTCTTGATTTCCTGTTTGCGGCATTGACAAATAAAAAGCTCTACATTACAGGTAATTACCCTTCACAGAGGACAACAATTAAGAAATAGCCAATTACATTTTACAAGCGCAGGATAATCAAAAGCTTCCTCAAATATCTAGAGTTGCAACAAGTACTTAGAAATGGCAACTCCCAACAAATTGCAGGTAATTTAGAGCAATTTACACAGATGACATATTTCCCTATCTGTGCTCAAAACCTACAAACTTGGTTCTGAAAAATACTGCAGGAATTCCCAGAACACAGCACTGCTGATTTCTAAAAATAGTTCATTACCTATTTCCACCTTCACTGGCCTCGAAGGTGAGATGTAGGACTCTGGTCAATACAGTGTAAAGATAAATTAACTACCAGAACACATTTTAGCTCATTTAAATAATGAGAGGATCATAACATGCATACCAAGTCTAAAAAACAATAAAAAATAACTATTCCTTTCATTTATGTTGTCTGAAGAATATGCTTGATTTTAATAGTGCATAACTTGATTTAAGCCTAATAGTTTTTAAAGGAACTATCACGTCCTTTCTTTGTAACCCAGTACTGTGGCTTGCACAGAGTCAAGGCAGGAGAAGCAGGATCAAACAGCAAATTAAAAACCATTAAATGATGGAAGGGAAAGGAAACATACCTTTTTCTCTTACAACTTTTTAGACAGGAGATCTGAAAGCATCCCAAGAGGAGCAGAGGAGGAAAGGGTGCAGCCTCATGTAGACAGGTTGATATAGCACAGCAATTTCATCCCTCACTTTCAGTGTGTATTTTTTTTGGGGGGTGAGGGGAATGGTTTTCCTTGTTCTTATGGGTTGTTGGAGTTTTACCTCAAAGCTAGGCTCTAGTATCGTATTTCAAGATTCTCTGCAGTGATGGCTCCCTGTCTCCTGGCCACCAATTCAGCTGTTACTGCCATTACTTAAGCACAGGAGCACATGAATTTCTTCAGGGCTCGTTGTTGCATAAAAACGGTTGAAGTCTCTCAGGATTTCCTTGGCAGTCAGTTAAGGGCTAAAATCCCAGAGGAATGCATTGGAAAGGAGCTTTGGAGGAACAGAGTAGTCTAAACCCCAGCCTGAAGTGGGCCTACTGTCTATACCAGGTAAGGTGACTACTGCTGATGTTCTCACTGAGAACATGAGTATTTTGATAAATCTGGTGAGAGAGGCAAAATCCTGATTAGCTATGGCCAGATACTGAAACAGCCTTTTGTGATTTTGCATTATAGAGACTATGGAAAGAGCAAGGAGGAAAGATGAACTCAAGCAAAACCATCAATGGGTTTGAAAGAGCCTGGGACAGTCAGCAGCCTGACACGAACATAAACCATGGCTGCAGTGTCAGCTGGAGAGGGGGCTTGGTGCAGAAGGGTCCCCTGTATCAAAGGCAGACCTCATAAACACCTTGTGAAGGCATGAAGGGGTTGACAGCTTAATACAAAGTTTACATCTGCAATACTAACAGGAGACCCTAAGAAGGAAAGTTATTCTCAAACTCTATCTCCATTATAACTGCATTGGTAACAATGTGGTTAGAAAGAGATCCCTCAGCTGTTCTGCAGGACTATTTTCCTTGTCCTCTGTGCCAAAGGCAGAGTAACCCAATGTTCTACATCCTGTTCACTCAGGACTGAATATACTCCTGTTTGACAAACCTGCCTCTTTTATTAAGCTGGTAACTACACTGGTTAGATAATTTCAGATGCTTGCTCTTACAACCCCAGTTTTGTCTACTTGGCATATCAATGTGTATTCCTTCAATTTAAAAAGAATAACTATTTTTAAAATTCAAATTTTAAAGGAACCACATTTTTCTTTCCTGCTAATTGCCTTCTGTGGCTTGGCAACATTTTTGTGGACAATAGGTGTTCCTGCCACTACTGTCCCATCTGGAACAAGAGGTTTGGCTCCAGTCCCACCCTCTTTCTTCAGCTCAGGCTTCCAGGATGATTTCAAAAGCTGGGAAGTGATGCCACTCCATACCACCCGAGGCAACATACTACACCCAAGTCCACAGCCCAAGATGGGCTACCTGGGAGGGTTTCTGACACTGCTGGTGCCAAGCCACAGCCAGCAATTAACAAAGGAAAAGAGTTGCTCCTAGCTTGACTGCTGGCAGTGTGGTTGATGGCTCTGGACAGAAGAACCTACACGAGGTGAGAAACACAGCAATCCATGCAGAGCTGACTCAGGGCGTCACCACCAGTGACCAAAACCCAGGTGACTTTGCTGAGGCCAAGCAACTGCTGCCTCTCAAGTGTATCCGACTGCTGGGGAGGCAAATCCAGTGAGCTGCAGGATGCACCTACACCTCTTAGCATGTGGAATAGCTGTGGGCAGGCACTGGGGGACTGCAGGGCCAGCACCCTCACTATAAAACCAATGGGATAGCAGATCACTCTGCAGAGCTCCAACAAGCACTGGAGCACTCAGGTGGGGAGTGCCCAAGTCAATGATATTTGGAAAGCATAGTCAGGTCTTGAGGAAAGGGGCTCCAGCACTACGCCTAGAAATGAAAACAGACCAAGGTGGGGCCAGCTGACCTTTCTGCCTAGGCTGCTGCAGGAGCCTAAAAGCCTCCTTGAGCTCTTGACGAAAGCTTCAGCTGCTGGTAGCAGGGTTCAGCAGGAGAGGGGCTCGAACAAGCACTAGAGTCTCTGCCTTCCTCAAATTTGCTCATCTACTCCAGCCATGCAGCACGACAGAGCAGTGGAACTTGACTGCTGGCTTGTCCCAGGGACAAGCATGGTGAAGCATCCCAGGGATCAGGGAAGATCTCTAGAGCAGAGACACAACTCTGATGACAAAGATGCCCATCTTGGAGACCCTTCCCCTCTTCTCCCAGCTCTGCTGCGGTGGAGCAGCAGCCACGCCGCGCCCCTGGCTGGAGGAAAGCGCACCCTGAACCTGATGAAACTGCAAGGCGTTGGTTGCTCGGCAGTGCCACCCACTGCGGTGCCAGCTGCCCTCCCGGCCACGCGGGCAAGGGCTCTGCCCAGGTGGATGTTATCTGGGCTGGTAAGTCGGGCAGAGTGCTGGGTTAGCACAAAAACAACAACAACACCCAGCTGCTTTCAGTTTCCGACTTCTTGGCAATCATGGAGAGAGAAGCATGTGACAAATACCCTTCTACTCAATAGCACCGGGCTGATAACAAAAATACTCAGTTTTGCCCAGCTGGGCAGAAAACACCCGCACCTGCAAATGGCACAATCAGAGGAAAAGCACCGTGACTTCCAGCACCTCTAAAACCAGACTGCTGCATCTGAGAGGGATCATCCAAAGGAAATTCCCTCCCTTCTTCCCCAGACCCTTACAATCCACAAAACAGATACTGCTGGAGGAATGCAGAAAGAGGAAAGCAGATGCAGCTGGGCTGTCGTGGCTGTGGGCACACAAAGCTGCTTCCCCCCACCTCTCCACTAGTCCCATCAGCGTGTTTGTGCCATCCAGCCTTTGCCATTGTCTAAACTTACAGAGAACAAATCTACAACAAATATTAAAATGGTGTGAGCCTTGTCTCTCTTGCCCATCCTAGTGCCAGCCACTGCTACAAACAGATTCCACCTCACCAGTGAAAAGTCTGCAGACAGCAAGGCCAGTGGAGATAAAGGTGTGCTGCGTTTACCTTTGAAGGGATTTAGATCTGGAGCACTCAACATGGACAAACTGCTGAGACAGGCATTTACTCAGGTGTATAAACATGGGCAGCAAACGCCAGCCTTGCAAGAATTCTCCTCCAAAGCTTAAGAATAAATTCAACATGTTTTTAAATAATTATGGATGAATCACTTGAAAAAACTTCCTACATTTTATCTTCAGTTGCTGACACTGATCGTGCAGCTGTTTTGTTTATAATGTAATTACACATTCCCACCTACTTGCACTCTCAGTGTGCAGCAGAGTACCTCAGGTAGCAGAAAACCTAGAGGCTGACATTTTCTTCTGGCCTTTGGAAGTGACAGAACAGTTAGCACAAAACTTAATTTATTTGAGGTGGGAGGCAGGGGGGGAAGAGAGGCCGCAAGTTAATTTCCCTTAGAAGCCCGATGGTCCCCACCCAGAAACCTGCGCACAAAAGAATACTGCCTTTAAACTGGTAGGTTAGGTCTGAGACCAGAGCGAAGGTTTGTCAACCACGACAAGCTCCAGCTTGTTTAACAGTCGACCGGAGGGTTGAAAAGTCTAATAAAACCAAAAGGCCTTCCATAACAAAGCTGCTGCCACTTAAGGAGAACATTCACACCCATTCAGCAGGGCTTTTTTCAAACATGCAGAGGTTTTTGGAGCCTCCAAATCGAGCAAAGAACACCAAAACACAGCAACTAGAAACTGAAGCTGGAAAAAAACTCAAGTGAGCAATAAAGAACACACTGGGAACAGTGAGTAACTAACCACGGGAAGAGATAACAAAAATGCTGCATGACCTCCCTCCCATCATTTGAATGCCTTTCTAAAATAGACACTTCAGCCTGACCACAAGTTATTGTGCAAGGATCACTGGGTGAAGCTGCATGACCTGTTATCTCCAGGATTACCAAAGGAAAGTTTTTCCCATGCCCATTTGGAAAGCTTCCTCTCTTCAGAAAGAGGAAGGTTTATATGGATCAGTTTTGCAGGCTCTGCCACCCCTGGCTGGGGAAGGCCCGAAGCCACTGCTTGGGGACAGTGGGATGCTCTGCCTTCTTAAATTCTCCAGTTGGGCTAATTTCCCCAGCCAGCAGCACTCAACCCCCCCGGGTCACAAACTTCACTGCATATATCCAGAGGGGAAAATCAGCGCGCTCTTTTACAGACGTGACAAATCCTTTGCTGCAGTGACACATCCACACATCCTTTGCTGCCCATTTCCATCCCGTTTTGCCAGCACTCGTCTGTCTTAAGTTCAAGGAGCCTTTTCAAAGTAGCTTTTCCCAAGAGAAGAAAGCTGAGTTCCACCGAATGTGCAGATGTTTAGAGACACATGAAATCTCAGTATTTCCACAACAAAGGCAGCTTTGCTGTCATTGCTTTTCCTGGTAAAGCCATGGACCAAGCAAGAAAGGACTTGTGGTGGTCTTTGTTCAGCACTAGATGAGCAGAAGACACATGGTGCACACACCTGAGGCTGCCAGCCTACCCAACAGCTTCTGTCTGTGGCTTTGCTCAAGGAGGAACACTTCATTTCCTAAGAAATAAATGTTACGACAGTCACATGGACTGAATTAAAAGTACAAAGACCAGACCTCTTAGCCAGAGACCCCAAATTTTATGAAAAAATTTAAAAAGTACATGCCCTTGGAAATCCAATCTGAGTAGGGCTGTAAGGAGAGTAAGAAGGTTCCAAGGTCATGTTTTACAATCTTTTGAAGGAGGAATGAAGCCAATCTCCGACGGAGACATTTCGTGCTGCCATCTGTACAGAGCTTCCCTTTCTCCAACACATTGCAAATGTTACAGTGCAAGAACTTGCTGTCTTTGCTCAGGCAGTCTTTATTTATACACAATAAAGGCCTTGTGCAGGAGATCAAGGCTGTATTTCATCGATTTGACACGATGGTTAACCTGTGAACTTTGCCCCTGCTAATAGAATAATTTCTATTTGTTGATTCCTCTTTTGGGATCCTCGAGGGTAACAGTAGCTTCATCCCAGCTCTCATTTGCATGTCTAGTGCCAAATGGTTTGACAGCTCTTACTTCTGTGGAGCAGAGCCAGGACAAAGTTGATCAAATGCAGTAGCTACAGCTAGATCCTGAGCTCCCACACTTCCCTCCATGGATTCTACCTTTATTTCCTAGGAGTTCTCCAGTGACTTGGCTCTGATTCATACTTTGCTTGTGAAACCTTGGAGAGGTGGTAGAATCATGGAATGTTTGGGTTGGAAAGAACCTTAAAGCTCATCTCGTTCCACCTCCTGCCATGGGCAGGGACACCTTCCACTATCCCAGGTTGCTCCAAGCCCTGTCCATCTTGGCCTTGGACACTTCCAAGGATAAAGCAGCCAGAGCTTGTCTGGTCCTTGGCTGTCCAGGCAGTCAATCCCACAGAGGCCCCAAAGCAACAGCCTGGACCAGGCTGGCAGCAATGGCAGAACAAGGAAGCTCCTCTTCCAGATAAATCTCTCCCAGCTTAAGAGGCTGACTGCCAGACAAGAAAACCACCAAAATTTATGACTGAAAAGGGCAAATCTGGTAAACACTAAAGACATGGTCTTCCAGCAGACCTAACCAAACCTAAACATGAAGTGCTGGAGAAAAGGCAATCCCACCTGCCCAGTCGTACTGCTCTTCTCATTCCAGCACCAGCATTCCTCTAAACACATGCTGGAAATAAAGGACAGAAAACTGAACCTCCAGAAAAGAAGGAAAATGAAGATGGAGAGAAGGAGAGGACTGACTCTCCAGTCTATAACAGGGCAGGGAGTATGTGGGGCTTAGAGAGCTGAAGGAGAAAACCCAGTAGTTTCTGGTCATTAGCTCTGGAGGTAGATCCAAGGACTAAAATGAGGCTGTTAACCAGAAGGTCTCACTTGGGTATTTCAAAGAGGTTTTTTCCTCTAGCTATAGCTTTGCCTCCTTCCACTGCTTATCATCAGTATAGATGAAAGCTCTTCATCTATTAGCTATTTAGATCAGATGAAGATCTTCAAAAAACTGATACTTTGAGGATAGGTTGTATCTTGGGAGCCAGGGGATCAAGAAATTCCAGGTCCTACCACAAAAGTGTACTCTGGAGTCTTCAAAGGTAAAATCCAATTTCCATGTGGGTTTTACAGAATTCAGATAATCTGACTTAAAACTGCAACGGTTCTACTTAAATTCATTACTTCCTTACAACAGTGAGGGATCCAGACCAGGGCTGTGAGGAACGATGGTTTTGCTTTTACACACAAGTGTGACCTGCAACAGTTTAATTTCTGAGTGTGACTTCAGGCAAAGCAGCTCGCTATGGCACACAGGAGGGGAACGAGATGTGTGTCTCCAGAAGAGTCAGACCTTTCCTGAACTTCCCTGAGCTGGGCATTCAGGGCTGCACCAGGGAAGGAAGGGGCAGCTTTGCACCTGATGAGTGGAGATGGATACTGCAGGCCCCAGAGGAACTCACACCTGAGCCACGTGTGTACTGCAAACGAGGAATAAAATGAGCCTTTTCACAAACAAATCGCCTCAAACCCAGCTGACTGCTGTGGGAACGTGTATTTCCAGGAGCATGATCTTTGTAGAGTCCAGAGCTGCACTTCCCAGTGAAGCAGGCATTAATTAACTAATTTATAGCATTAGGATAGATGGTGTCAGACACACTTTGCATTTGGTAAGTTCAAAAGTGTAGCTTTCACCTGGCATTGTTCCACTTCCAAATCATCTCGCCTAACCCTGCAGCAGAGGTCCAACATCCCATTGCCATGGAAGAGGTGGATAAAGTGGCACAAGGACACCCAGCCTCACCCACGCTGGGGTGACGCAGTACGGGCTGTTCCACGCTGCCAGGCCAGGCTGAGCAAACCCCTGCTCTCAAGCAAGTGTCAAATCGTTTCAGAGAGATGCTCAGAATTATATTCACCAGCAATTTGACTTTTTAATCATTTCAATTACTGTGACTAAAACCCTTCAATCGGAACAAAACCAGGGAAAAATAACCCCTCTCCTTCTGAAGCAGCCTGCCTAGCTTAACAGACCATACCAAATTGTGAAGGTTTTTGCTTTTGTGGTCTTCACATATTTCATTTAATGCAGATAATTAACCTCAGTTTCTAATTTCAAATCCTCCACATAAGGAAGCAAAGTGACTGAATACATTCACTGACAGATGGAAAATTAAAATATTACTACAGCTTCTGCATGGCTCAAAAGACAGGGCCTCTCAAAAGATCTTTCTTCTTTTATTTGACTGATTAACTGTAATTTGCTTAATGGATTTAAGGATGAGCCTAATAATCCAATGATGTATCCAGGAACCGATTTAGGATATCAGCACCTCTGTTCTGATTTTTTTTTAAACATAGCAATTTTCTGCATTACACATAGTCACTTCTGAAACCAGATTTTCCCACCAACTGTAATAAAATCAGATCTGTGATTTATTTTAAATGGGTGGTGACTGCATGACTGGCCTTGCACCAGGTAGCCACAGTGCTGTAACTTCTTGGAGCACCATCTGAAGCCCCAAATCTAGGGATGACCCAAGACCATGATGTGTTCCAGCAGCCACTGACCCAGCCCAGCAGGCAGCCAGGACTTCTTGGGAAGGTCGGAAGTCAACAGCTCAAACCTAAAATGGGGCCAGCATGTGTTCCCCCAGCACCCCCACACCACTCTCAGTCTCTTTTCCACCAAGAAAGTCTGTCCTAACAGGATTTCACAGTCTGTCTCAATAGTTAATAAATCCAGAATCTAACAGACTATTAAAGGAAAACATCCAAGAGGCAGTCATTTTTAAAACGTCCAATGGCAACTAATTATTCAAGGGATTAGTCCATTATAGTAGCAACAAAGAAACTCTTAAAACATAAAGCCAAGTTGAACGGCAGATCAAAACCAAGGTGTTCCCACCCCGTGGCCACCTCCTGGGTGACTTCTCAGCGTCCTGGCATTGGTTCAGCTCCCACTCAGCCTTTTAGCACCCCATTCTTTCAGAAACCAGGGAGAACTCAAACCAGACTCCTCAAAATACAGTATTTCATGATCTGTGCCATCATTGTAAGCACACAGCAAAACAGGATCACCAGGACTGGACCAGTCAGGCCACAGCTCTAACCCAGTTATGAGGCCCTCCAAGGACAGAGATTCCCACCCCTCGTGCTCTGTTCCCAGGCTGCTCCCAAGATTTTTTTTTACCATGTCCAACCTCAGTCTCCCCAGGACCAAAAAGGGGGACATAACTTCCCTCTTGGGTTTTTAAAAGAAAACATACTGTAACCCAAATAAAACTCAATCACAAAACAAGGCTTTGTTTGCTGGAGGAGGGGAGAAAACACTATTCATTTATCAAATCAGAGTGCTAAAAGCTTAACTACCTGTCTTTAAAAAGAAGCCAAAGCACTGATCCATAACCAAACACAAACACACCACTTCTTCATCTTGATTTGTGCGAAGGCAAAGCTATGGGCACAAAAGGTATTCTTCTTCAAATAAATCTATTTTAAAACTTGGCAACCATGAGCATAAATACTTTACACTGTTAATGTAATGTAAGCATTTCCACACAGAAGTTCCATCAGTTTAACAATATATTTTAAAAAGCTGGCGTTAACTTCTGTGCAAAAACACCATCAGTCTCTGTCCTGTGTATCTTAGAGTGCTCCAGCCACTAAATTACCACTTAGAGCTCTTAGCACCAGACCCCCTGCCTGCTGGATTCACTGATTTCTCTCAAGAACAACGCAGAACCCAAACTATTCTTCTGCAACTTGTTTTCTTTAAACCTGGATCCTTGCTCTACAAGGATCCCAAACAGGGTTGTACTGATTACAAACGATACTGTGGGCCCAGTGATTTTAATTCAAGATAAGAAGTCCTAACTTTACATATGGGTCTAACATTCAGCTGCTGATTTCCTGCAAACAAGCTCCCATGAAGCTCCAACAGCCTAACTCCAAGATGCATGTGCTGCCTCTCCAGATAAAAGAAACATCAGTAAGAGGGTAAAGCATCTTTAAATTTTCTAAATACGACTGCTTCTGCACCAGCGTTTGTGATTTTGCATCCTCAGTTTTCCAACCAGTCCGTACAATTAACGCCAATTCCTTCAACACCACACAGTCTTGAGTCAGAGGTGTGCAATTTAATATTTAATTATGAACGAAGCAGCCAACCTCAAAATTAGGGCTGCCAGCTAAACTTCTGCCAGCTCCTTCCTGATGCAGCCCCAGCTTCTGACCGCTGGACCGTTTTGGCTCCCTAAGCCATGGAGAGATCCTGTGCTTTCCCTGAACCAGCCTCTACACGTTCGTTTGTCATTGCATTGTCCCAGACCAGAGGTTGTCACATCCCTCTAAAGCTTCTTCAGCTTTTCTCCACTTGCCTCCTCTGCACACCCCACCAGGAAGTGCTGGCTGTGTGTTTTGGGGAGAGCTGCCCTCCCACGTGTCCAGAGAGGCTGCCAGTGCGTGGGCACAGGCACAAGGACTCTCCTGGTGATTCCTACCAGCCTGGAGAACCACATCGCCCACCCTTTTCATTTGAACCACCAACACTTGTGAAACGCGGTGAGCTTAGTCAGCCCAGCACTGTGGAAACCAAAGCTTGGAGCCAGCTTCTTAAAAAAAAACAAAAACAACCCCCCGTGTGTATCAAAGCCCATGCTGAGAAATTTCTCCCTCCGTGCCCAGCAGCTCCACCACCAACACTCCTCAAAATCCAACTGGAGACATCACCCACCACCACGTGTCCTCTAATCACCATCACCTGGGCTTCCTCTTCAATACTACACACTTCATGGAATAGGTCAAACCCCAAAACAATTGGCAGAACTAATGTAAATCTCTGTTTGCCTGGTTTTCAGGAGAGATGAAGGCAGAGCTGCTGGCAGGTAACACCATACGCTCTCCTCACTTCCCACCACAGAAGAAAGCAAAGACAAGGCCTGTGAGAGCGCTGCTCTCCGATGCTTTGGGAGTGGGACGGGAGAGCTAAAGAGAGAGCACGAGAACCCCACCCCAGCAAAAAGACACAACCAAGCACCGAATTCCCAACTTTTTCAGAGGCTGCGTTTTCCTGGAGCGCAGAAAAGCAGGCTGCAGGCGGTTCTCAGGCACAGGTTTAATTTCTGCTCCCCAGCTCCGAGGAACGCTGTCCCGGCGTGTCGGAAGAAGGTTAATGAACGATTTAGCCGCCCTCACAACCACGTTAGTGTCACTTTCGGAAGCTGCGAGTTAATGCCCGAGATCTTCGGGGGTTACCTTCTTTGAAGTTCACTGATCCATAACCAATGTCCAATTAATTTGCAGGAGCCTAACGATAATGACTATTGGCCTTTTCCGACGCATACAAAAACACAGTGGGTAACGGCGATGCTTTTGGCTTCAGGGGATTCTCAAATCTGCCTGCACATTTGCACACCTTCAAAAATATCCAGCGCTAATAACGGGTTGTCTTCTGCCGTTTGAGGAATTTTTTACATTTGTTCTCCCGAGAGCAGAGCTACTGCATCAAGATTTATGAACTTTCTGCTGAAAAAAAACA
Organism: Phylloscopus whistleri; assembly: GCA_017589585.1. Lineage (NCBI taxonomy): Eukaryota > Metazoa > Chordata > Aves > Passeriformes > Phylloscopidae > Phylloscopus > Phylloscopus whistleri. The sequence goes on along the minus strand of JADMLD010000856.1, from coordinate 122,332 downwards.
ACTGTGGAGCTGATTCAAGATGCTCATTTGCTAACAGAGAAATACTTCTATTGCATTTGCTTAGATTCCTCTTTATTTAGGGTTTCCATGGAAGCCAAGGAATAGAAGTTCAATCTTGGGAAGATTAAACAGGCCCTGAGATATAATGCAAAACAGCTTATTTCAACATTCCCCAAAGAAGAGAAATGAGAAATTCTTCCACACATATGCCAAAAAAACAAAGAGGTTTGTGGAAATTTTCAAAATGAATTGGGACTCAGCTTTTCAAATGCGGCACGCAGCCATTGCTTCCTGCTGCAAGCAGCTTCCCCGGCTGCCAGCACACTTCCTCAGGTGAGAAAGTAAATGAACAAGAAGTCTGCAGGATAAAGATGCTACAGCTTAGAAACCAGCTTGTTCAAGACAGCTACTGCTATACAACATCCAGGAAGAAGGTTAATTCAACCACAAGGTCTTGCTCAAAGAGGAATAATCACCTCATAAATTAGTGTCTCAGCAGTTTTTAGAATAAAAAAATGCAGAGATTATGCAGTTCAGCAGCATCTTCCATGGCAATGCTCTGGACACCACAGAAGCTGACAGACCAACATTCAAAAAATAAAGTAAATCTCTTATCTTCAGCTACTCCAGTCTGAGAAGCGACTCCTGCTCTGGTGAGAATGGCAAACATTTCCTTGCCTCACTACCCCACAGGTCAGCAGAGTGTCAGTAGCCACAATGACAGGCTGTTGGACACTACAAATTAATAGCCACACATTTTCTCTGATCTCCATCCTCCAGGTAAAGATTTATTTCACATTATTCCAATCTCCTGTGAAAACGCCCAGGACTGATGAACGCTATTTCAAAACACTTCTATTTCACAGCACATTTCTTAAACCATTTCACAACCTGGCACAGATATATTCAGATAATGGGTAAAATGCACCTTTTTCTTGGAGCTAAACAGCTCAGTGTCACACACAGGATTTACTACCTGGTCTGGTAAGGAAACTAAACAGAGCTGACCCTCAAGTAAGTTATTTTCAATCTTAACACCATTATTGCTTAAATAAAAAGATACTTAAATCAGACTTTTCTAATCCTTCATTTATGGTGAGCACCCAACTCCTCAGTGAAATGCACTTTGAGACACATTCAAGGTTTTTATTAATTCCATGGGAAACTCCCAAGACACTGGGATATTTTTTTTCTGACTGCTGATTAAAACAGCAGGAGCCCTTTTTTCCCCCCTCCCCAAGAGTTTCACAGGCAACAACCCCTCCTCAAAATCTGTAAGAAAACAAGAATCAAACCGAGAACATTTTGCCAGCTGAAAGGCGCCGAGACCTTGCGCGGGGTGGGATGCGCTTCCAGCTGCCAGCCTAAAGGGAAGGCTGAGGGAGATTAAACACAGAAATGCTTTTCATAAGGCAGGAGCCTTTGAAGAGGACAGTTCAGCTACTTCATTTCGTAATCTTCACAAAGCGTCAGATTTTAGCCTAAGCAGGTCTTAAAACAAGGAGATTTTATTTTAAAAAGGGGGGAAAAAAAAAAGTAGGAATGTGTTCTGGCCGGGTTCTGTTGATTCAGCAAGGGTTAGACACACACATGCTTATTGATCCCAGAGAGCTCCCTGCTAAGTTAATTGTCTGGAATTTTAACTGAGCTCTCAGCAAGTTTCAAAATCCATGTTGGCTGGAAGTGGGTGGGGGACCCAGAAAAAAAACAGGCTGCAGAACTGTGCAAGTCCTACAGTTAAAAAAACCCCAGCAATTACTTTCCTGAAGGGAAGAGCTTCAGCAGGGCATGGTTTTAACTGGATTTGGGGATTCTGACTTTGACACCACTAGAATTCAGTGCTGGAAATCTCATATGCAAAGCAGTATCATTATCAGGGAGCACCATCAGTACTGCTTCACTCCTACCCACATCACCAAGGTGAGGCTATCCATCTCCTGTGAGCTCCCAATTGTGGCTCATGACAATTTCTACACAGGAAGTGTCACCACCAGCCGTGCCTGCCCATGTTACAGCACCTAAACCCTGACCTTCTGCTGGTGCAGGCTACAGCAAACCTGGCACTGCAGCTTGCCCAAGCCACCTGCACGTGCATGAGGGCTGCCCATGGCTTTGCACTGCCCACCAAGCCCTACCTGCCTCCAGAACACCTCCAGCAGCAGTTTCTCCAGGTGAGGAACACGCTGCAGGGATGATGTGGCACTATCAGACCAGAACAGCTAAAATGTTTAAAACAACCAGTGATTAGCTTCAAACAGAGCTCTGCACTCCATCAAACCACTGGGCAATGCCATCCTGTGGATGCTCCCCAGCACCTCTGGTCTTCCCATGTCCCCCATGCCCACGGCAGCTCCCCGACCCCCTCCCCACCTACCTGAACTCCCTGCCCTCGCTGTAGCGCCGGGCCGAGGCCGCGCGCTGGGTGGCCGTCTCCAGGAGCAGCTTCTGCGTGAGCCGGCTGGAAGGCGCCGAGTCCCTGCTGGCCTCGGGCTCGGCCTCTTGGTCACACTTCCACTCCTCATCCTCGTTCAGAGTTGGCAGATAGCCAGGCAGCCCTTTACCTGTCCCAGACCCCGAGCTCGGATCGCTATAAATTTTTGGACTTTCCCCACCTGTCCTTGTGTATTCCAAATAAATATCCGACTTAAGGAACAAAGGGTAGGTATTGTCTTCTATCATGCACTGAATCTCCGTTTGGGCCTGGTCAAACATGTCAGGGTCAATCTGCAGTTTCATGACACAGTCTTTGATGAAGCTTTTTGTGGCCGGTTTGATCTGCCGGGACACAATGCCATTGTTGTCGAGGATGTATTTTTTGTAAATGGCTTTTGCCAGCTTGAGTCTTTTCTCCTCATTAGACACGCACGGCTCCAGCTTCCTGAAGCCACTGCAGGCAAACCAAAAGTCCAGCAGATCCGCACAGTCCTCCTGTTTCAGGAAAGTCCTGAAGAGGTTGATGCCATCTTGATCATCCAGCAAGGAGTGCAGAGACTCGGCCCACTTCAGGTAGGGTGGAGTTGGCGAAGCACTCCCCTCGGGCTCGTACCCCAAATCCAAATCGGAGCGCCTCGGTGTTGCCGTGGACGTCTCGTTTCTGACCACGTCACCTTTACCAGAGTAGAAACCATGGCTGACCGGCCTTGGGTCTGTGGACACGAGCTCCCCCTCCTCACCAGGAACCGGTGGCCTTGGAGCATCTTCAGTGAAGCTTCCTCCGAGGTCCAAGGGGAAGCCTTTCCCCTGGATATTCATTTTTCTGGTCCTTGCTTGCGCGGGAACAGTGGGGGATGAGCGCCAACCTCAAATCACTAATATTTGTAGCTCCAAGGTGAACAGGTTTGTTCGGCTGAAACAGACGAGGAGAAAATAAGCGAGTATCACTGGAAATAAGGGCTCTAAGACAACAAACTGGTGGTTATGCTCTGCACCTTTACTGTACTGACACCTCTTTTTTCAGCGGAATCGATGGCTTGGTAACTTTCAAGAGCACAGAACTGAGCTCAAACCAGGCAGAGGCTAAAAATGACAGTTACACAATATCCCCAAACTTTACATCCAGAATTTGGCATCACTGATACAGCTGACACTAGGCTAAAACACCAGGCAATTTCCCAACACCAGTGGTTTATACATGACCCTGGCATGTGGCAGCACGCAATCAAGAGATCCACACTCAGGTACCACAGGACACACGCCATCTTCTGCACTGCCTACCTGGACAGGACATATACCAGATCATACTAAGGCAACATGTTTTCATCTGGCTGTGGATCTAGGAAATTCTTATCCTTAAACAGGAATTTAAGGCTTGTGAAAAATTATTTTTTAAGAATATCCAGCTAGTCCTGAAAGCGGGGCTGCACCTTAATCAAACACAGGTGGCTTTCCTACGCTCAAGTGACATACCAGCGCCACATTCCTCACAAATCTCTGCATTTCAGAAACGCACCGCGTCGCCTCGTCTAGCTCTAGGGGAATCCAGATGCATCGCTGACCCTAATATTTTTTGGGCATCTGGACTGCATTCTTGCTTCAGATGGGCATGTTAGTACAGGAGCTCAGTTCTAGCACTGCTTTTTGTAGGCAAGCCGTTGAGAAAAGGTTCATTTACGCTAACAAAATTGCATGCTACGAGCCTGGGAAAATTTCAGGCCATCAAAGTAAGATGAGAAAACCACCTTGACAAGGAAACCTGATCAAGTACGATGTTTTTAAAGAAGAGCAGCGAGTCAATATGGAGGATGGAAGGTATGGGGAAGGCAGGGAAAGAAGAAAAGGGCAATCCCTGGGTTGCTACTTCTGCTGCTCAAATCAGCCTCATCATTTAAAGCGAGTAGCAAAAGCCTTGTGTTACAGAACAGCCTCAGCCTCTAAGCCCCAAGTACTGCAGAGCACCAGCAGCCTCACAAATTACTCCTTGCACTGGATTAACTCAACTGCATGTAAAAACACAGCGGGAAAGACACATCTTAGCTCGCCCTCCCTCTCAAAGCAAACCCCACACCAACGAACATCTTTGGGATGCTCTACCATTTCCCCCCCATTTCCTGATCCTGGCTAAACCAAGAACCGCCGCCGATGCCGTGCCTGTCCTTACAGCCCACCTGTCCATCGCGAAACAACCCAGCGCGCCCAGGAGCGGCCAGCGAGGACGGCTGGGCCCCGTGAGGAGCGCGGCAGGAGCCAGCGCCGCGCTCACACCCGGCCCGAGCCCCCCGCACGCAGCCCCTGCCCTGGCACCGCGGGACGGGGCTGGGCTTTGGCACCACGGGGCGGTTATGGGTGTTTTTTACCCCGCTCCGGGAACCGAGCGCAGGACTCGCCCCCCCGTTTGCGGTGCAGGTCCCCGGTGACCCCCGGCCGGGTGAAGGGGACCCCCGGGGCAGCGGCACCGCAGCCCCACAGCCACGCCGGGCATTGTTGCGGCGGAGCGGCGCTGGCTCCTCGCCCCGGCCGGGGCAGCCCCGGGGTGCCTCCCGGAGGACACGCGAGGAGCCCGGCCGAGCCGCCCGCCCGGCTCCGGAGGGGAGCCCCGGCCGCCCCGCGGGACGCGCGGGGCCGGGTGGGCTCGGGGGCGGCCCCGCCGCTGACAGGGCGCCGCGCGGGGCCCCCGCCGCCCCCCGGGCAACTTCGCGGGACCCGGCCCGCGCCGCCCCCCCGCCGCCGCCCCCGGCCCCGCTCGCCCTCCCGGCCCGCCCGGCCTCCCCCCGCGCCCGGGGCGGCCTAGCCCGGCTCGGCGGCCCCGGCGCGGCCCCGCGCTCCCGCCCGCGGCGGCCTCGGCGCGGCCTCAGCGCAGGGCCTGGGCCGGGGCCGCCTCACTCACCCGCGCGGAGCGGCGGCGGCGGCGGCCCGGGGCGGCGCGGGGCCCGGCCCATGCGGCTCAGCGGCGGCGGCGGCCCGGAGGGGCGGCGGCGGCACAAAGCGGGCGGCCCGGGACGCCCATGGCCGCGGCCGCAGGCGGGTGGCGGCGGCGGGGAGCGAGAGCAGCAGCGGCAGCAGCAGCAGCGAGCCGAGCCCCGCTCCGCTCCGCTCCGCCTGCGCCGCTGCCTTCCAGCCCGGCACGGCGGCTCAGCCGCGCCCCCCGCGCCCCCGCCCGGTACTGCGGGCCCGGCGGCCGGAGCGGGGCGGAGCGGGCCCGGCCCGGCCCGGGGAGGCGGCGCGGCGGCACGCGGGGCCCGGGGCGGCCCCAGGCCCCGCACCCGCTGCAGGGCCGGCCCGGGGGAGCACGGAGGTCCCGGCTCGGGGTGGCCTCGAGCCCCGGGAGCCGCAGCACGCTGCCAAATGTACCGGCTGGGCTCCCCGGACAGCTCCGGCTCATGGCCGAGGCTTCGGGCTGGGCTTCCCGCAGAGCCCCGGCTGGGTGGGCACCTCAAGGGCTGAGTGTCTCCAGGGCTTCGTTCCGCCCTGGATGAGGGAGGCCCGTGAGCATCCTGGGCAGAGACGGCCCCAGAGAAACTTCGGAGACCTCCAGAGTCTCGTCGAAGGGCTCTGCCCAGGAAAGGCATCAACCCTCAAACACCACCAGCCTCCACGGCTCTGTCCGTGTTGAACACCGTGACACGCCTGAGTTTTGTACAGTTGGGACCACGCACTGTGAGCCTGGGGATGTAGGGGCACCAGTTCACCAGCCACTCTTGCCTTCAGCAACAATTAGAGCTGGTTTGAAACCTGCAATGTGTGTCCTGCTCCTCTGAGCTGGGCAGCTGCCGCGGGGAGAAATCAGGGACTGTCCAAGAGGTGGCACTGCATGGACTGGAATGGGCCACACCACGTGGAGACTCCCTAAATCGGGGATGTTTGGTTATGGGGAGAGGGTGCACCAACTCTGAGGCTGCCGTGGTGGGGGACACTGAAGGGAGAAGAAGTGGATTGCCAGATGCAGAGATCAAATGAGAGTGGCATGACAGGGAAGTGCAAAATTGTGCATCTTCCCTGGAAAGCAGTGATGGACTCCGAGCCAGGCAGACCCTAGATACCATCCCAAAAGCTGAACATGCAAACAAGCCACTAGACAATCCTCTGAAAATCAGAAATAACTCAGAATGGTTTCCAATAGGGACTGTTTCTACTTTTTTTATGTGACTACACCACCACAGTTGCCTGCCTCAATGCATTTGGGGAACACTTTTCAAAATGCAAAATTTTTTTCCAGCTTTGTGAAACTCCCAAACATCCACTCTGGGCAGTGACACTCCCCATCCCACCCCACCACAGAGTATGCCAGGATGATGTGGCTCCTTGCACTCTCTCATGTGAATGCTGCTTGGAGCTGATTTATGTGTAGCAGTGCAATACTGATCTCAGGCATAATAATAGAGAAGCTGATGTGGGATTCAGCCGGTAAAGAATTAAAGGATGGGAATATAATTAATGCAATCAGCCTAGTTTCCAGAAAATAGCTCTTGTCAAACTCTGATGTCATCCTTTGAAGAGATTACAAGTTTGGCTGATAAAGGTTGCGGCATAGAAATAATAGACCTGGGCTCTGTTCAGGCATGTGACTTAATCCATATACTATTCTGATTAAAAATTAGCACAATACAACATCAAGAGGGACACCTTAAAGGGGCTGAGAGCTGGCAAACGGGCAGCCATCAATGGGGAATCCCTGCAGAATGGGAGTGTGCTCAGTGGGTGTCCGGGCTTGGATGGGAAGCCCAGTGCTATTCAGTATTTCCATCAATGGTCTAGAAATAGATTAAAAAGCCCTGCTGAGAAAAACGCCGGGGCGAGGGAAATGAGAGGGGCAGGAGACGTGGACGAGGTCAAGACAGCTGTAGAAAACTTCACAAGCCGAGTCCCTGGCTAATAAAACGTGCTTGAATGTGAGCAGCTGTGAAAGGGTCTGTCCACTGAACACAGGGCCCTTCTGCTGGAAACCCGGGATCTGGCAAGGACAGAGCAGGGGGAGTTTAGGAGACAGGAGGGATAATGTGGGAGCAGCAGGGTCCCCAGGGGGATGTCCAGATGGGATGGGGCTGGGTGCTACAGCAGAAGGGTTCCAGCATCTGTGCTTTGGAAAGGATGCTGAGAAATCGGGAGAAGGTGGAGGAGAGTTAAAAGTGAGCCCTGCTTTGCAGTGGGGGGTTTGCAGCCCTGCCTGCAGCCTCCCCAGCAAGTTTAAAGGAGCCCCAGAGATGCCTCTGTTACAGCACTTCAGCCACTTCATGGGTGAGAGACGATCAGGTGTTAAAGAGCTTTTCATCTCCCAGAGAAAGGCCCAGCAAGATTCATGGCTTGAACTGAGTTAGTTTGAGAAACCACAGCAAAATTTCTCCGTGGCAAGGGAGAGCCCAAGGTGGTGGGTAATGAGTTTGGGTGCAGCAGGATGCAGGTGGTTGAGGTGCTGGGGCTTGACATGCCCTCCCTCATGCTGCCAGCCTTCCCTGACCTTCCTTACTGCTCCTTGGGTTGGGCTGGAACTGGGGAGGTGGGAGAAGTGCTGCAGGCTCATCCTGCTCCCGCCAGCTCCTGGCACATTCCCCCAGCTCAAGGGACACTGCCCCGAGTGAGGAGCAGCCCCCAGGCACACAGAGAGGCAAGGGGCCTCCAGAGCAGCTGGCATGTCCCTTCCAGCAGTGCAGGATCACTCTGTGCCTGCCCCCAGGGAAAGCTGGGCCAGCACTGCCCTGCTGCAGCAAAGGCAGCCAGGCAGCAGCCCCTTCCTACACCAGAAGAAGCAAAATCCCACAGGTTGATGCCAAGCCCTCACGGTGCCTCATTGTTTTCTGGTTCTCTAGAAGGGATGATTGGGGCTGAGAGAGCCATGGGCTCCCTCTGGAGCCCCATCCTTGCCTTTTACCCCTCAGGTGGGTCATGACATGGAGACTTATCCCTGCACTCTACCAGGGGGCCAAAATCACTTGCTTCCAGATTTATCTGAGGACACCAAACAGGTGATAAACCACACTGAGCATTCCTCACTGTGTGCTGGAGGAATCAGACTGCAAGGTCTTTGAGGCCAATGAACCAAACCTGGTTATTTTCCCTTCTTCATCAGCTGATTGTGAAGCTCTGCCTTTTACCCCAAATATCACTCCTACACCAAAACTGCCACCCCCGAGGTGGCAGTGGTGTTCTGGTGCACCCCTGGTGTCACCCTGCCACTGAGGCTGCCCCCATGTGACCCTGGGGTGCTGGACACTTCCCAATGCACACATTCCTTTCTGCCTGGAAGAAACAAACAGCAAAGGCTGGAGAAAAGGAACTGCTCTCAGCCTTTGGTCTGAGGAGTCTGTGCAATTGCAGAGCCTCCTTGCAAATGGATTTGTTCTGTGCCACCCTCCCCTCCTGCCGAGCTTGGGACCCGCGAACTCTCCAACATCTGCAGAGCCCGAAACCGCTTGGATCGGCTTCAGCACTGACTAGAGTGTCCTCCCACATGAATTCTCCTCTTTGTAGCGAGGACTCACTGACTCCCCGAGAGCACGGCGGGCCTGAGCGGGTGCTGGGGGTGCTGGCTGGTGGGCTGTCCGCCTGCAGCGCTGCTGCCAGCGGCGAGGATGTGCGTGCTGCGAGCCGGGGCCCTCCGGCGCGGGGCTCGGGAGGGAGCGCACTAGATGGTGCTGTTCAACCTCTGGCTGCCGTTTAAAAGGCTCCCGCAAGGTCATCAGCGGTGCCGAAGCTCGGTGGTTTTATTCACAAACCTTTTTGGAACTAGGGGGTGAATTTAAACACTCTGGAATATGAGGTCCTGCACCGACAGAGGCAAAGGGCAGCTCGCTCGCAGGGATGTGCTGCCTCCCACCTCGGGCCTGCAGCGCCCTCAGTGCTGAGGCAGGACCTGGGGTTTGACTGCATGGCCAATGATGGCCGAAGAAAATGATGATTTAAAGATGTAATGATTTAAAGAAAAAAATTATGCCACGGAAATAGTGTCTTCTGCTGCAAGAGGGGGCTGACAGCTCTCTCTTGGAACGCTTATGATGCTTACAGAACGGGAGGAAGAAAATGTATTAGCATTCAAGATACAAGTGTTGGTGTTGTGGCACCAGGAGCCCAGAGCATCCCAAAGAGCCCTGCTAGATGACCAACAGCCCAGTGGCACTGCCACTGAGGGGACAAGCAAGCAGAGCCACAGGATACAGCTGTCTGAGAAGAAAACAGAGAAGGTGGCCATGGATAGGGCTGGGTGAGAGTGCCTGCCTCACTGGGAGGGATGGATGGAGCAGATCTCAGTGTGGGCAGTGAGGATGCCCATGGACAGCTCTGCCAGGGCTGGGGGCAAGAATGGAAGTGAGTGATGCTCATTTCAGCCAGCACAGCATCCCTTCTTGCAGGGTCTAAAGATTTCTGCCCACCCTGGCCATGCCAGCCTGCCAAAGCATCCGTGGAGCTGCAGGTGCAGGTCCCACAGGCAGCCTGGGTGTGCCTCCTTCTTTGGATTCCTCAGCTCAAGGGGGCAAACAGATTGCTTCTAATGCTGGGTAAAAAGGATGAAGCACTTTTTGGACACCAAGTTTATGCCTTTTCAACTCAGATCCTGCTCTTTCATAAAGCCCGTCGTGGAGCCTGTTCCAGGCAGTGGAAGGTTGCAGGGCTTGGCTGTTCTGGGCACTCAGATCCTTCCCCTTCAGAAAAATCATCCCAGTTTCCCTGTTCACTCCTCTTCCTGCTGGGGTGCTTGCTTGCAAATCCCCTGTTTATGCTGGGGTACAGGTCTGGAGCAGGTGGATGGGGCAAAAACTTTACTGCTCACATCAAAAATAACAAAAACTGTAGCCAGGGTGACCTTCTTCCAGACATGTAGGGGAAAGAGGGCCTGGACCAGCTAAGGCAGCTGTCTGAACTGGGTTTTGCAGCTGCCAGTGCTTGCCCTTGGTAGTGCAGATGCCCAAATGGCAGATGGAAGCCCCAACACATAACCCTGAGCCCCTGCAGTGTCCCTGGCCTGTTCTCCCAGGGCTTTACTCTGCCTTTATCTCCAGGTGTTTCTCTTTGTGCCTGCCCTGGCATCAGCCTCTTTCCCCCAGCTCTGCTTTGCCCTTCCCACTGGATTCCAGAGCCCCCAAACCTGATGTTTCCCCCCAAAAAGATCACAGACATGCTCATGCCGTGCCTTGGGAGGCTGCTCTGGATGCACTGCTCACCCAGCACCCTCCTCACAGAGGAGCTTGACATGGACTTTTATTTGTCTTCCCACACTTCTGTGACCCTCCTACCACCAGCTCTCAGACCATCCCAGCTCCTTTCTGACTGTCAGCCACCTCTAGCCTCATGTTTTGGGCTCAGGACTGGAATTTTGGTCAAAGCTTTCCCCTACTCCTTCTCCTCCAATTCCAGCCAGCCCAGGGAGAGTCACAGCAGCTCATGGCCACTCTCCTCTGCTTGGTTTGCTCCATTCATAACCCACTAACAGCCAGTGACCATATCAGCTCCTGTTCCTCTGCCCTGGCTGGGCAAAGCCCAGTTTGTTCACGTGGGCTTCTCTTCTCACTCCTGTCCCACCCCAGATAAGCCCTGGGCTCCCATCCCAGCTCACGGCTGTGGCATAGAAGTGTATGAACTGATAGGGGTGCCAGGCCCTTGGTGTGTCCCCCAGCCCTCCCCCCTGGCCTCTGTGCTGCTTTTGGGGAAAGGTTCCCATATCTGGCAGAGCAAAGAGACCCTCACAGACCCCTGCTAGATCTGAGACCCTGCCACATCTAAGACCCTGCCACATCCCTGCCACATCCCAGACCTACAGCTCCCCTGGTTTTGATCATCCTTCTCTGCCAAAAGCAATGGCACAGGAGCTCAGCCAGCACCACCAATGCCCAGTGCTCTTCATCCCCAGCCAGTGAAGGTGAGCACCCCCTGGGGACACCCCACACACCTTCCTGCACCCACCTTTGGGGTCCAGCCTGGGCCTGTGCCCTGCACTCCTGCCTCTCCATGCTGCAGACCAGCAGGCTCGCTGCTCCTCTCGGGGTGCCAGGGGTGGGATGTTGTCCACACGCATCCCAGCAGTGCCGCTCTGCAGAGAGAAGAGATGTCAGCTCACCCCTGCTGGGACCACCCTACCCAGGAGATGTTCCAGGGGAGCTGGGCCAGCCAGGGACACCCTGTGCTCCCCACTCACAGGAGTGGAACCAATTCCCGTGGTGCTGAAGGACACACTTCACATCTGGCCTCTCTGTGAGGGAGATGTCTGGAGCAGGGTGTGCTCTGTATTGAGCACGGGGCCTCTGGAGGGGTTATCCCTGCTGAAATGGTCCCAGCTTCCAGAGCTGAGGCAGGAGGGAGCAGCAGTGCCAGGGGACAACCCTGTCCCTGGTTCCCAAGCAGAGCCAGGGCCCACCCACCTGCCCAGGCCATTGCTTGCCCTCTGCTCCAGTGTCCCCATGGTGATGGGATGAGAAGAACATGAGGAGCAGCTGCATGGAAACAGCTGGTTCCTGCAGCAGCATTATCCCAGAGCAGCCTGTGATAATTCAACCTGCTTGATTCTGCCAGAAAGGTGGGTTTCCTTTCCCCAGCCATCAGTGGCTGTGACCTAGGCTGCTGGAAGGTGAGGGAAGGCTGGTCAGTGCAGAAATGTCAGCTGGCTCTGCTCTCACAGACCTGTTTTGTAACGCTGGGCAAGATCTTCTGGCTTAGCTGTGCTCACCAGCTCGGCTGGCAAGAGCCTCCTCAGTGCTCGGTGGTGCCTGGATGTCTGTCTGTCCTGCAGCCCCAGGATTTCCAGCGTGACCCTTTGGATACGATCTCCATCAGCAGTGCAGCTCCGAGAGCCGTCCCCACACTCCTGGCTCACTCCTCCTGGAGAGTCAGCTCTCCCAGGGAGCTGGCAAAATTTTTTGTGACAAGTAAGCCTGGTGACCATGTTTTGGCTGATTTTCCACCTCTGGTGAGCAGGCAGTGGCCGGCTGGACACACACTGCTGTTTCTCTGTTCTCTCCTGGGGCGACTCTCGCTGCCGGTGCCTCTGCTGTGACGAGGCTCTCCCCGGAGATGAGGCAGGCGGTCAGGGAGCTCGCTATCCCGCAATTTTGGTTTGTTGTGAGTCCACCTAGTGGCCCACGGGTTTATGGTCGGCTTTGCTGTGTGCAGGGAGGCTTGTGAGGACATCTCAGGAACGCTCATGCATCAGGGCAAGCTCTAGAAACAGTTCTGCCTCTGCACTGTGCCTGGCAGGTACAGTCTGGGTCCCAACTCACCGTTGTCCTTCACCAGGAGAGCTCTGAGCCCGTGAAGTGACAACAGCAGCTGAGGTTGTGGCTGATTTGCTGAGGTCCAAACCCCAGCCAGCCCTGGGCAAAGGCTCCCTGTGGTCACATCTGGCACTGCTGAGGGAAGCTCCACAGCGTTTCCACCCCTTAAATCTCCTGCAGAATGATTTTCTCAGCCTCGAGCTCCTCAGACAGGGCATTAGATGCCCCAAACGCTCCTCTGGGTGATCCCGTGCCCTGGGGAAGTGTTGGCTCTGGGTGCCCAGGCAGCCCAGCAGCCAGAATCTAATTGTCCCTGGCAGCTAATTGCCAGCAGCGGGCTCCTGGTGGCTGCCAGTATCAGGCAGGACAGCTGTGCTGGCAGGAGGTCCCACTCTGCCAGCCAGAGACCTTGCTGGGCCCTTCTGTGGCACAACACGCTGTGTCTGCTGCAGGACCAGGTGTATTCCAGGCCAGGGAGACTGGCCAGCCCCAGCTGGGGGACACCCAGTCCTGGCAGGACACTTCTGTGAGCCTCTGCCCTTTCAGCTGCCTGGTAGGATAGCCCCAGACCCTCTGGGATCTCTCTCTACCCACACGGAGACTCCAGCCTCCACCACCCCTTTCCCAACCTCCTGCTTCTGGCAGCCCCTTGAAAATCCCCAGCTGCAGGTGGGGTTGCCCTCCTTGGCCATCTTCCCTCTGAGGTGGCCCTTCCTCGGAGCAACCATCCTGGGCCACCTCCCCAGCAAGGGCCACCCCTCCTGGCTGAGCTGGGAGGTGGGACCCCTGCACTGGTGTGTCACCAGCACCCAGTGGGGGTGGCCAGGGCTCAGCATGGGCAGCTCCTGGAGCCCCTCCACCCTCAGTGAGCTGCCTGAGGGTTCCTCCTCCATGGTGGGAAGGAGTGGGACAGTGCCAGGAAAGGCTCAGCCCTGATGGACACCAGCTGAGGTCCTGACCAGCCAAAACGCTGGACACAGCCCAGCAGTGCCTGGGGCTGACCTGGTTCCTCCTGCAGGGAACAGTCCTGGCTGGTGAGCTGGGGGTGCCTTTTATCCACACACTTAGGGGGGAGTCTCCAAACTCTTCTGCTGCTTTAGCTGCCCTAGCACAAGTCCAGCCCAGGAGGTCATCTTGGCATTGACTCCTCTCAAGGCTTTCCAGCATGAGGCGAGCAGATATGTGGGTCTTATCCTGACAGAAAACTGGAGAAAATGCTCACAAAATCATTTACTGTGGGAGGAAGCTCAGATAAGTGGGGCGTCTCTGTATTTGGAGGGATCCCAGACCTGCTCCACAGCCAAGGCAAACCAGCACTGGATCTCAGCCATGGGATTCCCTGTCCCCTTCTGCCAGCACTTCACCTGTCACCCAGGCTCACCACTTGGCACCTCTCTGCCTGCCTGCCTCTCTCCTAAAATCTCTCCCTCCTGTGCCAGGCAGGTGAACCACAGCAGAGCCAAATCCTCTCCAGGACAGAATGTCTGAGAGCAGGGGGAGCCGTGGAATTGTGATTGTGAGCATCCCGTGGCATCCCACCTCCCTGGGGAAGAGATTACAAGAACTGCTCCTTGGAGATTTGAGCATCAGGCCAGGCAGCTTTGAGCGCCCCAGCTCCTCCAGAAGCCAGCCTTGGGCTGCCTTCCACAGAAGCTGCTTCCCAGCCCTTTGTCCCCTGTCCCCATCAGGACACTCAGTGGCAGGAGGCTCCTGCCACTCCCTTGCTCTGCAGGGCTGGAGACACCATCTGGTGTCCAAGCATCTCATGTCCAAGCATCTCACACCCCTCATGTCGTGCTGTGTCCCTCAGCCTGTGCAGCTCCTCTCCCCCACAGTGGGAGCTGACAGCAGCCAGACCCCAGCAGCCTTGGCTGTCTCACCTCAGGGCTGTCCTGGTGTTCTCCCAGAGAACAGATTCCCACTTTGATTGTCCTGCTGGGCACTCTCTTACCAGTGCATCTCCTGTCAGAAGTCCTTCCACGGACACGTGCTGGCTGGCAGTGACCAGCCTCCAGAGAACCTGTGGCTGGCTAACGTGAGCAAATCCAACCTTGTATTGTATTTCATCCTGATTCTTTATGGTTACAGAGGCTCAAAACAGGAGAAAACACATCTGGAAGCAGATGTACAACTCCAAATCTCATCCAGACCTTGGACTTAGACTCTTCCTATTGGCAGCATCTTCCCCAGTGTGCCAAGGCCATGTCCTGGAGAACACGTGTCACAGGGGAGGTTGACATGGACTTTGGTTCCTCTTCCCACACTTCTGTGACTCTCCCAGGGCTCTCAGGTGAGTGCTCATGGTCTTGGGTGACTACCCTGTGGGCAATGCCCCATGAGACACCAGTAAATGCCAGAAGTCATCCCAGCTCACCTGAGCTTTGGCCTGCAGTGGGACAGGGAGTAGAGATGTCTGCCCGGAGGTCCATGTCTCCCTCTTCCCAACAGAGGGGTATTTTCAGGTCTCCAAAGCTGAACATCTTTAGCTGGGCCTATTTATCTTAGTCTTGCCTTCAACAGCTGCTCAGAGACCTCTGCCATGAAAATTCTGCCTGCTGGAAATGAATGATTCAGCCTGAATTCTCATCCTCTGTCTCCCAGGTGGTTTGTGCTCCTCATGTGTCAGTGTGGCCTGGCAGCTTCTGTGCTGGGCAGACCTCTGGATGTGGAGCAGCTGGGAGTTTTGGCAATGCCTTGGTGATGATCAGAGCAACAGTCTGGGTTGGGCAGTGAGGCTCAGTGAGCTCCCACTGTGCTTCAGCCTTCCAGAGAGCCTCTGCTTCAGGGGTGGCATCCACATCCCTGACTCCTGTCCCTTGGATCCCTTGATGGATCTCAGGATGGACTGTCCAGGGCTGATGACTCACAGCTTTCTGCTTAATCACTGTTTGTGCATCCATTCCCTGCAGAAGCTTCTGGCATTGGCCATTTTAACCCCACTGGAGGGGGACTGTGGTTCTGGAGGGTTCCCAGTAACTGTGAGTGCAGCAAGAGCAGAACAGCTTGACCCAGGGCTTGCAGTAACAACCAAACCCTTGTGAGGCTGTCTCCTCCCTGGGTCACTTGTGCCTGTCAGTGCCTTGTAAGCACTATCCCAATGGATTGAATGCCTGTGCTCACCTCAGAGAGCATCTGGGGGTGCCATGAGCCCTCCACCCTCAGGAGAGGGACACCTCTGCTGTCCCTTGTCATGAGCACAAAACCCTGGGCAAGCCCTCTGAGCTCTTTGAAGCGAGTCCTTTTGGTTTCTCCGTTGCTGTTTCCTTTCCATGTTCTTACTGAAGATGCCCATGGCTACACACGAGCCACTGGCCTTGGATGGTACTGAGCTACCCGCAGCAGGAATGAGAACATTTAGGACTCAATGGCCTCCTGGGAATGCCATGGGCTCCTGGGTGAGGTCACACCCACTGGAGACCCCAGTTCCTTGCTGTGCAGAGCTCCCTGCTGGCTCAGCCCCATCCTCCTCCCATGGCCACCAATCCAGCCCGGTACTTCCCAGCTGTTTCCAATCACTGTGGCCCAGCCTGGCCATCCATGCCCTCCTGCCCTGCTGTGGACCAGGTGTGGGCCTTGACCCAGAACTGCCCCAAGGGAGCTCAGGACAGGCCGCACCCAGTGCTGGAGGGGGTGGGTGGCTGGTGTGCCCTGCTCACTCCAGCACCCACAACTGTGACCTCAACCCCTCTCAGCTCATTCCCAGCAGCTCCCACCTCCTCCTGCCCCAACACCCACATCAGCTGGGCTGTGCCCACATGGTCCCCACTCACGTCCCCACTCACGTCCCACCTGCCCTTTGCTGCCGCTGGTTTTATTTCCTTTCCATGTTCCTCGGCTCTGCTCTCTGCTGCGCCGGGTTGGGAGGACAAGGTGACTCCAGGTGTGATCTCTGCTTTTCCTCCCCGGCGGCGCTGGCTCCTCACAGCATGGACACTTCTCTTCCCACATCAGTTGTACCCCGTGTCCTCAGAGGAAGGCGGTTCCCCCATCCCAGGGCAACAGCACCATCCCAGGGTAAATCCCAGGCCATGGCTAACTGAAGGGGAGCCACCCCAGCTGCCAACTCCCCACGGGAACCACCACCCCCAAAGCAGGCCCGGAACCAACCTGGCCTTGCAGCCCTCTGTGCCACCACTGCCCTGGGGAGAGGCCGTGAGGGGCGAGGCTCCCACTGAGGTCCTGGCAGGATCCCGGCGAGGTTCCAGGGCCGGCCGGAGCTGGGAACATCCCTGCCCTCTTTGTGCTGCCCTGGAAAGCGGCGCAGCGCAAATATCAGCCGCCTTCTTTGAAATGAAAACAAAACTGATAAAAGTCGGGCAAATCCCGCTGCCGGCCCCCGCTGCCGGCCCGAGCAGTGTCTCTTTCTGCCGCCGAGCCGGCTCCCGCAGTTATCAATACATTATGTATGCCGGTGTCCGTCGGCCAGAGCCTTTTGTTGATGCTGAATATGTCCTGGCCAACAAAAGTGGACTGGATTAGCCACAGTGGATTAAAAGATTTTCTTCTTGGAGTTTACCTAATAATATAACAATTGACATAGAAGGTCTCTTTGAACCCTACACGACTCTCTTATTTTACCATCTGTGAGTTTGCTCTCCGCGCCGCTGATGGGGCGCCCGGCTGCCGGTGGTGCCGGTGGTGGGAACGCCGCCCCGAGCCAAATTTATTGCTGAGCAGAAGAAAGCAGCCCGCGTTTGAAGGGAGGCGGCGGGAAGGGAAAGTGGCACAACTTCTGTCCTCCCGCCTTTGTCCTCGGCCCTTCTGCTGGTGGCTCTCCAGGCTGGCGATGCCGCGGCGCGAGGAGAGAAGACACCCAAGGAGTGGGGCTCCAGCGGTGGGGAAGCCACCCGCTCATCTGCAATTCGAGGTGTCGGGAGAGGTCCCGGACGGAATAAGCTCCTTTATGAACCATGGATTTTGGGAGAGTTGCCGAACCGCCGGCCAACGGAGTTCGCTCGTCTCGGTCCCAGCCGTTGGGATCTGGCCACCGTCCCTGGTCTCCATTGCAAGATGGGTCGGGCAGCGGCGGCAGCGACACTGGGAAACATGGAGGGCAGCGGCAGCAGGGGAGGAAGGCTCCCCCCAGCATCCTGCGGCGCCGCCGGCCCTCGCCCCCTCCTCCGGCACACCCTGGCGTCCCAGCCTCGGGCTTTGATCTCATCCGGGGGGGCTCCATTCACAAGTCTTTCATCGCAGCCTTTGGAAATATCCGTCCTCAGAAGTCGCCAGTAATGAGATGGGGAGACGATGAGCAATTTAGGCGCCGTTCTTTCTCGCTCGCGTTTTTTATCTCCGTATCCCCCCCCTTTTTTTTTCTTTTTCCCCTCTATTTTTTTTTTCGCAAAGACACTTCTGGAGCGGTGCCGACTTCGTGTGGGATCGCCGCGCCACCCCAGACCTGCCGGGGCTCGGGGGGGGGGGTGGAGACCAGGAATATGGGGCTCGTGCCTCTCAGCTGGGGGCCTTTGATGAAGCTGCCTTGCGAAATTTGATTTGAAAGGCCTACGATGGCAATTTGGGGAGAATGGTGGAGCGTTTCTCCACCCGGCCCTCTCTTTGTCTCCCAGCCGAAGGGGGGTTCCATTGTGGGTGCCGGGGCTGGGGGCTCGGGGCGGCGGCGTGGGTGGGGTGGGGCGGCGGAGGGGCCGCGGCGCGGGAGAACAATGGGATGGGGAGAGTTGGGATTCTCACCTGCCCGGGCGTTCGCAGTCCGCCATGACGGGAGCAGCCGCCCTGCCTCGCCGCCGGCCGCAGCACTTTATTTTTTTTTTTTTTCCCCCCCAGACTCTTGAACCTATTTCCCTTTCTTGGCAAGTGCGTGGCTGGAAGATGGGAATCTTTACTTTATATTGCAGCTTGGGCTTCCCAGCCTGATTGGCTGCGGCCAGGACCAAATGCTGGTCCTTCCATCCCATCGTCACTATGGCAACCGGCCCCGTTAGGCACCACCGATTTACTTATAATTGCTGGGTAAATAGTCAAGACAGGCCGCTTTCATCACGCACCCAGAGATGGCTCTTCCTCATCTCCTTTTTTCCCTACTTTTTTTTTTTTTTTTTTTCATTTATTTCTTGGAGGAGGAAGCCCTGAAGAGCAGCAACACTTAGGGAAACTCTTTGAAGGCTGTTGCGGAGCGGTGCCTCCCTTGGCCAGCCTTTCCCATCGCTCCCGTTGCACAATGCCTCGGTGCCAAGGCTGGGCTCATCACTGTCAACCCTCATCATCCTCCTCCTCCTCCAAGGAGCGGTGCTGGGTGTGGACACACGATGCCATTTCTTCTGTTTCCCATGGGGATTCCACTCTGGTTCGTCCCAAGAGGCAGGATGGGGCCAAACCGTCCTCCATGACCTCTTCCCTCCTTCCCCAGTGCTGCCATTCGTGGCTCCTGTCCACAGAACTGGGGTTTTCTAGCAGGGAACTGGCACTGCCTGGGTCAGCCATCCCTTCTCCTGGCTTCGTGGTGCTGGCCAGAATGGGGAAGTGGTACCATGCTCATCTCTGGAGCCTAAGATGCTTCCTACCTTCCTGCTGAGCTCCGAGCCAGGTCTGCGAGACTCCCACTCCTCTGGAGGCTGTTAATGATGATGGACAGAGCACAGGCCTGGACACCAGTCCTGTGATGTGGACAGGGGTCCTGCTCATGGCTGAGTGGGTCCTGCAGGTGGGAATGTGGTCCTGGCTCCATCCTCATGGCCCAGGGATGGATGTGGCAGCCAGAGAACAGCAAACAGCCTGGCCCAGCAACACCAACATGGTACCTGCAATGTGCTTCTGTTCTCATGGGTCATTACTGGCACCAAACAGCAGTTCAGGAAAGTAAGGGGGAAATGGGGTCTTAGGGAGAATCTAAAGGCTGAAGAAATCTGGAGAAAATGGACAGCAAGGCAAGAGATGAACAGCATGGGCTTGAGGGAAAGGAAGCCAAGGTCATCTTCCCATTTCCTCCTCAAAGCAATCCAGAGAGCAGAGTCCTTCAGGGCAGCTGCAGGAGGAGCACTGGGAGACTCTGCCCAAGCTCCTTGTTTTTTGGGAGAACTGGGGGTTTCCTGCCCTGGGAAGAGCAGAGAGGAGACAAAGGTGACCACAGATGTCAACACGAACCCAGCTGAGAAGAGAGCAGAGCCATGGAGCAGCAGGCATGTCCAGAGCTTCTGAAGGAACTGAGGGTGAACCAGCTGATCCTAAGACAAATCCTACTTACCCACTGCCAGAAAGAGTTGTCTGGCAGATGTGATAATAAATGTCCTTTTCACATATCACAGGGAGAGCCTGGAAAGGGCAGGTCACTGACTCCCACAGCAGTACCAGTGACTTGGCAGAAACACTCCTAGAAATGGGTTTTGTGGGCAGCAGAGTAAATACCCTCCATCTGGGAAACTAGGGTGGTTGTAAAGGGAGGCCTGTGGGAGCAGCAGGGATGAATGATGCCCACAATAAAGCTCCCATGGCTGTGCAAAGGGCTGGTGACAATGTGGCCATCAAAGGCTTCTGGAGAAGTGGAGAAGGGGCTGGCCGGTGCCTGGAGCAGCTGCTGCCGACACTGCTGGTCCCAGTGCTGGGCAAAGAGCCCACCTGGGGCCAGGGCAAGCAAAGGGAGGCACCAAGGGCGGGCTCTCCCCTCCCACGCTCCTCAGCAGCCGCCTCAGGGTGGCCGGGAAGGCTCAGCTCAAACATTCCAGCCCCCACCCAGCAGGGCACTGCATCCCCCAGGGCTGCGGGTGGGTGCAGAACACGCAGCCACACTAAGGACGGTGCTCTGGGCCGGGAGCTGGCTGCTCCGGGCTCTGCTGGGCAGGTTCGGGACTCAGGGATGGGACTTGGCACAGCTCGGGGACTGACCCGGGTCCTGCCGTGCTCCGGTCCTGCCTGGGGCTGCTCTCCCGCTTGTGCTTTCTCTGTCTGTCAAAGGCAGCGTCTCTGTGACCTGCTCTGGGGTTCGTTCTGAGGGGGAGCCGCTCCCTGGGCACCGAGGAGGAGTTGGCACCTCCCGGGTCCCCGCGGGTCCCCAGCCAGGGGCGCTCCCGGCTGCGCCGGGGGCGGTGGCGGCAGCGGCCGCGCTGCCCTCCGAGCATCCTCCCGCCGTTCCCATGGAAACTCCCGGCTCGGGGCTCTCCGCCCGCAGTTTGAGCCACGCGGCTGCAGCCACACACACCCGCGGCCAGCTCCCTTGCCAGGGTCTTGTCACCTTCCACCCTCTCCTGCCACAAGCTGTCCCCTTCTGCCCCTGGGACCTGTTGCTCCCCCCCAGAGCAGCCCCTGCCTTGCTCCCCAATGCAGAGAGTGGCTCCACAAGCTCCTCCAGCAAAGTGTCTTTCCCAGAGCCCTACAAAGGCCTTAATTCACCTCGTTCTTCAGCGTGTCATGCAGAAGACAGGGAAAGTAACCCAATAAAAGGTGACACAGCATTCAAAAAAACCCCAAAAAACAAAAAAACCCCCCAAAACCCCACAAACAAACAAACAAAAAGCAAAACAAACCAAAACAAAAAACCAAACAAAAAAAACCACCAAAAAAACAAACCAGAAGGGAGCTCAGCAGAACAAGTGGGTCTGGGTCTGAGTGATTTCCACAGCACTTTCAACTCTGTACATCCCAGGCCAGGTGGAAACCCAGCAGCCTGGTGCCTGCGTCCAAGGAGATTTCCCTCCATTTTTGGTGCTGGCACACAGGTTCCACACTTTAAAACAGTAGTAGAGAACTGCTGAGAAAAGAAAAAGCCACAGCTAATGACTTCTAGAGGAAAAGCCTTGCAGCAAGACTTGAAGCTCAGCAGACCAAGAGGATAAAGTGTGAGAAAGAGGAGAAAATCCTACATGTGGCAAAGTCCTGCACTGGGAGCACAGCATGACAAGGCTCCATTCCCAGAGCTGGAGCAAGGCAGCTTAAAGTTAGGAGGAAAGACTTTCCACCCCTTGAAACCTTCCAAATCCATACATGACTTTTAGGGGGAAGGATTTAACCAAGCTCAGGTCCCTGACCAGCCTCAAAAGTCAAGGGACTGCATCCTGAGGAATAAAATGAGCAGTCACAGACAGTTATGGGCTGTGGGGGCAGAGTCACCTCACATCCAGCTGGGCAGGTGAGACTTGTCTGGGAAAGTCCACCTGAGTCTCACAGCACATGCAGGAGGGGTCTGACAAGGAATTTAAAGGACTGCCAAGGAAATGAAAATGCCATGGAATGTGTGAGCAGTCTCCATGGGAATAAATACCTGGCTGGAGCACAGAACTCCTGGCCCCATCCATGCCTGGAGCACTGCCAGAGAAATCCCCTCCCCGCTGCTCCCTTTTCCCTGGTGTGTCCCATCCTGTGTGCTGCCTCCACCTCATTTCACCCCTGCTTGGGGACACATCCCTGGGGACACCAGGGCACAAGGACCTTCTCAGAGCAGCCACATCCCTGGGTACCCAGAGGCCCTGTGAGCAGAGCCCTGCTCCCTTCTCAGAAATGCCATTTTCTGTGTTTGAGTGCTCTGGCTGCCCTGAACCAGCACCATTCCCACGTTTCCATGGCAATGCCTGCCTGCAAAACGTCTGCAATGGATGCACAGAGCAGCAGAGTCCAGCCAGGCAGAGGCCTCTGTGGCCAGTCCAGAGCTGGCAGGGCCACCCCTCTCAGCTCTCCCTCCTGCAGCCAAGGAGCCCAACCTGAGCCCACAGCCTGTGGCAGGAGCAGGGAAGGGAGGGAACTCCACCTGCCTGCCCCTGTTCCATGTGTCCATCTCCCCATGGCCACTGTCCCCAGTCCAGCTCAGCCCACAGCTGCAGGAGAGATGGTGGCAGGAGCATGGCAGGGAGCTTTTGGCAATTCATTTGCATATGTAGATTTTATTAGCTTTTGTTTGTTTGTTTGTTTGTTGTTTTGTTTTGGCTTTATTTTCTTTTTTTTATGACTCCTTACTGTAACAACTAAGCCCCCATGTCCCTCTCCAGCTCTCTGCTCAGGTTCAGTCAGACCCTGCCTGGCTGCAGAGCAGTCACCCCACAGAGTCCCCCCAGAGCCCTGCCACCATCAGGCCACCAGCCCTGCCCTGACACAACTGGCCATGCACCTCATCCCCTCCAGGGCTGGGGCAGCTGCCCAGGATGAGCAGCGTGTCAGGAACCAGCAGGGCTGGAAAAGCCAGTGGTCACTCCTGGAGAGCCACCAGGGCCTTCTGCTGCCCATGGCCAGCCAGCACCCGAGGCTGACAGCCCCAGGGATGCTCACACAGAGCCAGGCTGTTTGCTGCTCCACTTCACTGGGCTCAGGGTGACCCAGCCCGTGGCCAGTGACTCCATCCTGCCATCCCTGCCTGCAGCCACCTGTCCTGGAGGGGATGGTTTGGCACATGAGACAATTCCTCGGGTGGATGGGAGCAGGGAGAGCACAGCACGTGGCTGCAGAGGGAGCTCAGGCCAGGCTGTCCACACCCCAGAGAGGGAGGGAACAGGGCTACTGGACTCCCTCCTCTCCTGCCAGCATCTGGGAGCTGCTCTTCCTCAGACCACGACTCACCCCCTCCTCGCTGGTTGCTTTGCAGGGAGGAACTGCAGCTGGGAAGCTGCAGCACAGAACAGCGAGCTTGGGAGGACCTCTGGAGGGCTCAGCCCAGGCAGGGCTCCGAGCAGGGCTGGCTGCAAGGCTCCACTCAGGGCCTCACCCTCTCCTTCTGAAAACCTCCAGCTCTCCAGACCCTGTCCCAGGACTGCACCACCCTCCTGTGGAAGTTTTCCCTCAAGCCCAACCAGTGGTTCCCCCATCACTGCCCATGGTCTCCTGTCCTTCCCCCTGCAACAAGCTCAGCTCCATCTTTATCCCCCAAATCCAGAATGATTTGTCACTGATGGGCAGAGCCACCAGGATATTTGCTGCCATTTGCTCATCCCCAGAGCAAATTCCAGGGAGAGAGCAGAGCTGTGGGGGTGAGCACAGCACATATTCCCAGCCCTAACAGCCTGAGCATCCCAGAGCAGCTGTCTGGAAGGAATTGAGTCCTGTGGATCTGCAAACAAACACTGCAGTGGTACTTGAAAGGGTTTGCTGGAATTGTCCAACTGAGTTTCTAAATCCCATGTCTCCTTGATTAATGCCATAGGATGGGGGATGACTTTCAGGCCACATTTTGATCTGTGCTGACACCAAGCTTGGGCTGATTCACTCCTAAAAGTCACATCCCTTTGCAACAGTGATTCCAAACCAAGAGCCTCCAAGCCAGGAGGGAAAGACAGGCTTACCTATGAGACCAGCAGGAAAGGACATGCTGCTTTTGCTATTGCTCCCCAAATACCCCTTTTGTTTGAATACAAAGGGAAATCTATTTAATTCATGAAGATAAACAGGTAAGAAAATGTTAATTGAGAAGCAGAGCCTTAATCTCAAGCTGGTTTTTGGATCAGTGACTGTGACTTGCTGGGAACAACAAGTGAGACAGGCAAAATTCAAACATTGCTTCAAGATACCAGCAAACACAAGAATTCAGAACCACCAAGTCCCAAACAGCAGGATTAGTCCAGGCATCCCACCCAAGGCCTTTCCCGCTTGGATGCTTTCCTCAATTAACCTTTTTCTCTGCTTTATTACTTTGCAGTGTTGAGTGATTTCCTACCAGTTGTTCCTCCACAACTGGAACATGAGCCCAAATTTCATGTTCCGAGGGGCAGTTTCATGTTTATGGCTTGTTGGGACTATTAAAGAGAGTGGCATGTTTTTGATACTTGAGGAATGAATTAAACAGGAATCCCTCAGTCCTGGGCTGACCATTTCACATCCCAGTGCTGCTGGCTGATACAGCACACGTGCCTCTCATCCTTCATCCTTTCACTGCTGTCTTGATGAGATAATTTTTCCCATTCCCCTTTCCAAGCACTGCTATCCCAGCCTGGTGTAAGGCTGCCAGATCCAAGGTGACCCTGGGCAGGGCTCTCTGGCAGTTTGTTGGGGGCTGTCACGTCCTTGCCAGCTGCCAGCCCCGTGTTGGAGCCTCCCAACGCTCCACGTGCCTGTGCCTGGCTCTGGGCCAGGAGCAGGAGGCTGGTGACCTTTGCAGAAGCCTGAGGCAGTGCTGGGGTCTGAGCTGTGCTTGGCAGCCAGGCCCTTCCCCTGTCCAGGGGTGGATTTTCAACCTCAAGCTGACAGTACCTACTTGCACCCGTGGGTTTGTGCCATCTGTGGCTTCCTGGAAAACCACTGGTTCCTCTGATCCCCCCTGTCAGGGCAGCAAAGGAACCATTATCTGCCAGACTGAGCCCACCTGGACAGGGAAAAACCATCCCTCAAGCAGCACCGAACTCTCCAGCTGCAGCCAGCTCTGTAAAGAAGGACAGGTCTAACATTGGGTCCTGAGCTGTTCCTCCATCTCCTCAAGGTACCCTGGCTGGGGGGTTTGTAGCCCAAACTACCCCAAATGCTGCACAGGGCTCCCTCCTCACCACTGCTGTACCCTGTGTGCTCCAACTCCACTTCCCCTGAGGCTGCAGCACCCCTGGTCCAGTCTGCAGCTTCCCTCAAGGCAGCAGAGTAATCCATGAGAGTACATCTCTGGGCCACATCCAACATGGGTATAAGGAAAGGAGCAAGGGGAAGGTTTCTCCACAAGGGCAGGATGACAGAAAGTCAGGATTCACCACATCCCAAATAGATTCCCCCAGACAGCATCCTGCAGCCTCAGCTGTGCTCATGCAGTGCCCCCCTTAGAACCCTCACCCCCAGCAGGACAGGAGCTCTCCCCCAAAAGCTCTGCTACCCCTTGTCACCCACCAAGCCCTCCCGAGGCAGCAGATCCTGCAGGTGCCCAGTGAGCAGCTCTGGAGAACAGTCAGGGTGGTTCCAGCCGCGGGAGGACGCACAAGCAGAGCCTCGGCTCCACAGAACCAACACCTCCCGCCCCTGGGACAGAGCAGCAGCTGCTCATTGTCCCCTCAGCCACTTCCAACAGCTCCCGCAGGGCTGAGCAGCTCTGAGGCACCGGGGACCCCCACAGGGCTGGGCAGGATCCAGGCGGGACCCGGGCAGGATCCAGGCAGGATCCGGGCGGGATCCGGGCGGGACCCGGGCAGGATCCAGGCAGGATCCGGGCGGGATCCGGGCGGGACCCGGGCGGGACCCGGGCGGGACCCGGGCGGGACCCAGGCGGGACCCGGGCAGGATCCAGGCAGGATCCGGGCGGGATCCAGGCAGGACCCGGGCGGGACCCGGGCGGGATCCGGGCGGGATCCGGGCGGGACCCGGGCGGGACCCGGGCGGGATCCGGGCGGGATCCGGGCGGGACCCGGGCGGGACCCGGGCGGGATCCGGGCGGGATCCAGGCAGGACCCGGGCGGGACCCGGGCAGGATCCAGGCAGGATCCGGGCGGGACCCGGGCGGGACCCGGGCGGGATCCGGGCGGGACCCGGGCGGGATCCGGGCGGGACCCAGGCGGGATCCGGGCGGGCGCCGGCCGGGCTGGGGAGGCCGGGCACGTTCCAGCCAAGCTGTGCAGGGGGGCCGGGGCAGAGCCAGGGGCTGGAGCTTTGCTGGGAGCTGCATTAAAATGCATGAGCTGCGCTGGCCCTAATGATGAGCAGAGCTGTCAAACAAGGAGCTTGTCCCAGCTAATTATCTCTAACGAGGGCAGAGTGTCAGGGTCCCCGAGGAGCTGGGCAGCAGCTTCCCACTCAGCTCAGTTGCAGCAGAGAGAGAAGATAACCAAATGTCATTGTGCTGGCCTAGCTGCACGGTCATTAATTAGGCAAATATGACCTTCTGTGCCAGTTTGCTCTTGAGAACCTGCACTTGCTGGGGACAGAACACACAGGCAGGCTGGAAACATCACAGCTTTGCCACCCAGCCTGCTCCCCCTGTGCCCCTGCAAGAACACCACAGCCCTGTCTGGCTGCCCCAGCCAGCCCTACCAGCCTGTGCCAGGCTCCTCTGCAGGCTCAAATACCCATTATGAGGATTCCAGCCCTTTCTCTGTCCTAAAGAGCAGCAGAGAAATCTGGTTTTCATCAAATGCTGTTGTTTAGATCCCATTCTAACTCCAGCACCTCCCTCAGCACGGCCCTGCTGAGGCTCTGTGCCCACCCAGTGACTGCTTCTGCACCACCTCTCCCCCAACCCTTCAGGGCACTGGCAATCCCCACTGCCCTGGTCTTACTCCATTCCAGTGCAGAGGGGCTGGGCCACACTCTGCTCAAGCCCATTTTCTCTCTCATCAGTCCTGTGGCTCACACACCAAGGCAGTGCACTTGCCCTGATGTGCCAGAGAGGGGGAAGCAAAGACAGGGGCAAGGCAAAGTCTCTTCCAGTGGCAAGGAATGATCCAGAGACAACCCACACAAGGTTCAGCCTGCAGGCTCTGTGCTTGTGCCTCAGAGCTGAGGGGAAAAGGGCAGAGGCTGATTTTGATCCACCCAGAAACTCACTGCACCACCACAAAGCCTCCAGACAACACCAGGGACTCCCAGAGCTGTTCATCAGCCTGTAATTATGACAAGTGCTTTGCAGTCCCTTGTTGCCAGACAGCAGCAAAGACTTCAACACCCACTCCAACTACATTTTTACAAAATAAGGTTTAAAAGTCACCAACTTACAACAGAAACGGGGCTGTAACCCCGGGGTTAGTGAGCTGTGCTGGGGAGCTCAGCCCCACCTGCTGAGGGGTTTGGGGTCACACTTTTGGGGCACAACCATCTGGGCTGGATGAAGCTGGGGATTGATCTAAGTTACATTGTGTCTCACAGTCTTACAACAGGCTAATAAAATAAGTATCAGAGAGAAGTTTCCTGCTATTTATACTAAAATGTGTATTTTGTATCACAAGTGGGCTTGAAACAGCAGCCAACAGGCAGAAGATCCACACTGAGTCACTCTGACAAGGACTCTCAGAGCCACAGAAACTCCTCCCTCAGCCCACAGGAGCAGGTCCTCACTGAATTTTGGCTGTCATGACCCCTCAGGAACGTGGCTTCCACGTGGCCCCTTCCCCACTGGTGTGGTTCAGGCAGCAGAGCCCCTGAAGCTTTATCTGCAGCAGGGGTTCTGCTCCCAGGGTTCCTCTCCTTCTACTGCTTCTGCACTGCCTGTTGCTGTTCCTTCAGCTGGCTGACCAGCTCTTCAGCATACACCTTGAAGAGGGGGACAGGCTCCTGCAACAGAGCAGAGGATAAACCACATGAAAGGAGTGAACCTGACCAGCAGCAAGGGGAAGTGCAGTGGGGAGCCCAGGGAGAGCTGGCAGCACCAGCAGGAGGATGGGACTGGGTTTTATTCAGGGGCTGAACAACAACCTGCTGTGCCACAGCTGCTGCTCAGCTCTGTAACCCTCCCTTGGAGAGGGCAGGCACCTGTGTGGGGCATTCAGCAGCTGCCCCAGCTCTGAGAGCAGATGAGAACCAGCAGCAGCTCCCAAGGATCCCCTCCCTGCCTGCCATCAGTGTGTGCTGCAGCACGTGGGTGAACACACCCCCTGAAGAAGCTGGACGTGCAGCCACACCACCTCAGAGCTGAGCACTGCCTCAGGAACTCACCTTCTTTTCCAGGAGCCTCTGTTTTTCTATGGCTTCTTCCAAACTCAAGCCAACCCATTCAGCTTCTTCTTCTGGGATCACAAACTCCTGTGATAAAGGAAGGAGGAGGTAGCACAGACTTTGCAGGTGACCAAGATGCAAATCCTCTCTGTGCCCAGGACACAAACACGTGATCCAGAGGGAACATTACTGTGGACAAACATTAAAGGCCTGTTCCCTCATCTCTAACAACCAAGGTCCACTCCCCTTCTCTGCTTTCTTCTTAGCAGGGGCTCTGCTCTCTGATCAGCTGTGTCTGCCCCTGCAATTCTTTTCTGCAGTTCTGGGGCTGTTTCTCAGCACAGCTCCAGGGACTCTGGGTGCTGCTGGTGTTTCCACGCTGGCAAAACTGAACAGCACAAGGGCACTCTGGGCTCCTCCCTCCAGGGGTGGCACAGATTCTGACTGTTTTTTATTGCAGCCCCTCACTGACCCCAATCACAGCAAAAACCCCTGCTCTTTGTGTCCCTGAATGAGGAGTGCAAAACTGAGAAACCGCAGAGAGACAAAGAAAAACCTGATGATGTTTGTGTTTTCCCTCAGCAGAGGAGCACCAACAGCAACTGGTGCCCATCCCAGCCACCAGGACAGGGCCTGCAGGCCAGGAGCTCACCTTGTACTTGTCATAGATGGCCTCTCTCCTGGCTGGATCGGCGGGGTGCAGCCGGGGGTCCCGGCGGGCCAGGCGCAGCAGCATGGTCCGCTTCAGATCCATCCCCAGCTTGGAGCACAGCTCAGCCCTGGGGGTCTGCAGGGGAGCCCGGGGTCAGCCTGCACACAGGGACCTGCTGCCAGGCAGCACTGCAGCCTCCCAGCACTCTGGCAGCACTGGCAGCTCGTCCACACGCAGCAGAGGCTCCCGGGGCAGGCGTTGGGAAAGGGGGAAAGGTCTGCTGGGTTTGTTCTGGGGACAGTGTGATCACAGCTCTGGGGTTTAGCACCAAGGGCTGCAGTGCAGAGGGTATTAAAGGCTGGGAGCATTATTAGACCTGTGCTAAAACATGAACAGCAGCAGTTGTTCAGCCTGGAGGAGAGGAGACTGAGGGCAGAGCTCAGCAGGGCTGCAGCTCCAATCTCTGCTCTGTGACAGGGCAGGGCTGGAGCTGGGCCAGGGCAGGGTCAGGCTGGAGATCAGGAAAGGTTCTGCCTCCCCCAGAGGGTGCTGGCACTGCCCAGGCTCCCCAGGAATGGACACAGCCCCGAGGCTGCCAGAGCTCCAGGAGCACTTGGACAATTCTCAGGCACAGGGTGGGATTGTTGGGGTGTCCGTGCAGGGCCAGGGGTTGGACTGGGTGATCCCTGTGGATCCATTCCCACCCGGGGTTTTCCGTGCCCGGGTTCCAGCACTCCGCGCCCTGCCCGGCCGGGAGCCCCCGGTACCTTGAGGATGTAGAAGTCGAAGCCGAAGGCGGCGTCGATGAGGTCGAGCGTGCGCATGGTGACGGTGACGGTCAGCGTGGCGTCCAGGATCTCGCTGTAGAACCGCCGCTCGAACAGCTGCGGCTTCCACACCTTGGGCAGCCTGGTGGAGAGCTGGGCACGGCCCGGCCGTCAGGGGCCGCCCCGGGGGTTGGCGGCCCCGGTGCGGGCGGGGGCCCGGGCCCGGTGCGGGGAGGGGCGGGCGCGGCGCTCACCTTGTCGTTGCGCGCGTAGCGGAAGCCGCGGACCCAGCCCTCGCCGCCCCACAGCCCCTCGTTGGCGGCGGGCGGGAAGTAGACGGGCACCGGCACGTCCTGCACGCGCTCGCGCTCGCCGGTGCGCGGGTTCCGCCGGTAGCGCAGCCCGTGCGGCTCCCAGTGCACGGGGGTGGGCGGCGTGTCGTCCTGCAGCGAGGCCAGGTAGTGCTGCGGCAGGCGGGCGCAGATGCCCTCCCGCAGCCGCCTGGCGGCCCAGAGCCGCGGCGGGAAGCGGTGCAGCGGCATCGCCCCGCGCCCCGGCCCCGCCGCCGCTTCCGCTTCCGCCCCGCGCGCGCCGCAACCGGGGCCGCGGCCGCCGCTCATTGGCTGCCGCGGAAAGGAGCAGGACGGCGGCCGGAGGGGCCCGCGCCGCGCCCGCGTTTCGCCCCCGGCAAGTGTGTGAGGGCGGTCCCGGCTCCTCCCGGCGCGGCCCGGACGGGAGCGGGGATGGGCACGAACCGAACCACCGCGGGTCCACCCACCCCAATGCACTCCGGGGAGCGGCTGGAGCTGTGCCCGGGCCGGGGCAGGCTGGAGATCAGGGAAAGGTTCTTCCCCAGAGGGTGCTGGCACTGCCCAGGCTCCCCAGGGAATGGGCACTGAGGCTGCCAGAGCTCCAGGAGAATTTGGGTGACCCCAGGACTGGAGGTGCCCCAGCAGTGCCAGCACAGGGGAACAATCAGCCCCAGTTTGTCACAGAGATGCCGAAAGGTTGCTCTGGAATGTGGGCAGGAGTGACAAGGGGCTGCTCTCCTTCCTTCAGTAGCAGGGGCAGTAAAGCCTTGAGACAGCCTGGGACCTGCCAGCCTTGCTTGGAGGGCTGAGGCCAAAGCCACAGCAAGGCTGCCTGGAAAGTGATCCCCAGGGAATGGGCATGGGAATGGGCACGGCCCTGAGGCTGCCAGAGCTCCAGCAGCCTTTGGACAGCACTGCCAGGGGTGCCCAGGGTGGGATTGCTGGGGGGTCTGTGCCAGGACTGGGAATTGCAGTGGATGATCCTTGTGGGTCCCTTCCCACTCCAGATCCCCAGTCATCAGAGCTGCACTCGGAGGGTGACAGAGCCCTGGACCAGCTGCCCAGGCAGGTGAGGGATCTCCCTCTCTGGGGACATCCCAAACCCCACCTGGACACTCTCCTGTGCCACCTGCTCCAGGTGACCCTGCCTGGGCAAGGGGGGTGGATGGGATGATCTCCAGTGGCCCCTTCAAGCCTTGTGATTGTGACTGCAGCCACTGTCTGCCCGCAAATACCGTCACCTTTATTAAATTATAAAACCGTAAGCTTTAAAATTTACCGTATAAAATAATCACAGGTAGTAACAGCAAAGAAAAAAAAAAATAACCTTTTTCTTTTTTTTTTCCCCAGACACGGGAATTTGCTCAGATTTTACCCAAAATAATTAACCCTCCCTCTGCAGGCACCTGCAAGGCCAGGTCAGCAGGGGGGGGGCAAAGCAAAAATTAACAATTAAACACAAAAGAAACAATCACGTCAGTGGGATTTCTTGCCCCAAAGCTTCTCCTGCTTCCAGCATGGAAATCCCTGAAGGGAAAGGCCCGATGAGGAATTATTGCTTTCAATGATAACCAGCAACACCCAGCCACAGCAGTGGCATCGGGTCACACTGGGGGCACCTGGGTCATACTAGCAGCACCCAGGTCACACTGGGGGGCACCTGAGCCACCCTGGTGGCACCCAGGTCACATTGGCAGCAGTCAAGTCACCCTGGTGGCACCTGGGCCACACCAGCAAGCACCTGAGTCACACCAAGGGCACATGGGTCACACTGGCAGCACTCAGGTCACCTCGGCAGTACCCAGGTTACACCAGTGGCACCCAAGTCACACTGGCAGCACCCAAGTCACACTGGTGTCACCCAGAGCAGTCTGGTGGCACCCAGGTCCCACTGGTGGCACCCAGAGCAGTCTGGTGGCACCCAGGTCACACTGATGGCACCCAGGTCACACTGGTGTCACACAGAGCAGTCTGGTGGCACCCAGGTCCCACTGGCAGCACTCAGGTCGCACTGGCAGCACCCAGGTCCCACTGGTGTCACCCAGAGCAGTCTGGTGTCACCCAGAGCAGTCTGGTGGCACCCAGGTCACACTGGTGTCACCCAGAGCGGTCTGGTGTCACCCAGAGCAGTCTGGTGGCACCCAGGTCACACTGGTGTCACCCAGAGCGGTCTGGTGTCACCCAGAGCAGTCTGGTGTCACCCAGGTCCCAGTGGTGGCCCCAGGTGCCACCGGTGGCCTGGCATGGACGGCACGGCTGTGAGGGAGCGGCGGGCGCCTGCCACGGTGCTGGGGCCTCAGCACCGCTGTGCAAACCGAGATGGGGGGGAAAAAGAAAGTGCCTGAAAGTGGTAAAAGTTGGAGGAAGCCCTGAGGGCCCCGTGTCCCCCTCCCCGCCGTGCTGCCCTGGGTGGCAGCAGCACAAGGAAAGGCAGGGGACACGGGTGACAGGGGGGAAATGAGGCTGCTGGGTGTGGACAAGTGTCCTTCACTTGTCCTGCACCTGCTTAAAAAGGGGGACTTTGCTGAGGAAGGGGAGGCAGAGGGATAAAGTGCAGAGCTGAGCTGGGTGCTCTTCAAAGCAAAGAAAGAACCCCGAGGAGGCAGATCCTTCATTAAAAGCTCCTTCCTCCCCAAAGCCACCTGAGGAGGGGCTCCCAGCAGCACACACCAGGCTGACACAGCTGGAACCATGTAGTTGAGCCCTTATCTGTAGAGGGGTGGGCAAAGACAACTCCCCTGGCTGCCAGGTTCTGCCCTTGCTCTGTGCGTGCCCCAGAGTAAGGCTAAGGTGAGACACGCTGCAAAGGAGACCTTGGCCACCTGGGGAGCCCCTGGTGCTGCTCCTGGCCGGGCTGGGACACTGCTGTGGCCTCAGCACCCTGCAGCACACCCGGGCTCCGAGGCACAGCGGGCTGGAGGAGCAGCCCAGGCACCACCCTGAACCCACAGGGAGCCCTGCCCAGGCCAAACCCCCCAAAAGGAGGGAAACAGTGAATCCCTGAACACCATCAGCCTGGCTCCTTCCAGAGCTGAAGTTAAACTCAGACTAAGCCCTGCACTGCTGTGGGTTTCACCACCCTGGCCGAGGTGCTGCTGCTGCCTCCTGCGTGTCCCCACCGGGGGTTTTTCACATTCCTGCCAGGTCTGACCCTGAATCCAGGGCCCAAGTCCCAGCCTCATTCTTCCCCCACAGGATCAGGACCAGGTAAGAGCAGCAGCACCTGTTTCAGAGGGAGGGAGGCTCCAGACCCCCAAGGAGATGGCAGCCAAGGGCCCAGCACGTGTTGGGATCAGCTCCCTCCCTCCCCACCAGCACCAAGGGCACGCGGCAGCATTTGCTCCCCAGAACAGAAGAAATGCATTCTTCTCTTGGGTTCAAGTACTGACTGCAGGATGGCAGGGGAGGTCCCTGTCCCACATCCTCTACCAGGACAGGGTGCAGGGAAGAGCCCAGCAGCCTTGGCTCCAGCTCAGTGTGGGCTAAGCCCAAGCCTCATGAATGCAGCAGCGGGGGAAGAAGGGTTGGCGATTTCCCCCAGGGCTATGGGGAGGTGGGGGACAAGATCTCCAACCACGAAGAGCCTGCCCCACCCCAGCAGAAAAGCAGAGGTGGCCTCAAACTTGCCTCCACAAGACCAGCCCAGACCATCTTCATCCTTAAACCCAGTCCAGGCTGCGCCCTCCTGTCCAGGGAAGGAGCACGTGAGAGGGCTGACGACGGCGAGGGGCGGCCACAGCCAGGAGCAGCCTCCCCAGCCCTCCAGCCCTGCGAGCAGGACAGCTCAGGTGACAGCATAGAGCTCCTCACGGTCGTTCTGGCAGATCTGATAGCGACAGGTGAGCTTCTGGGACCAGGCCCAGGGCTTCTTATGCTTGTCCCGAGGAGGGAGCAGGAACGCGACGCTGCAGGCCACCAGCACGTGCCAGATGCTGTGGGTGTAGTAATAGTTCTCATTGGTTTCCATGAAAGCGTAGACTGAGATGGCAATGAAAGCCAAGGTGATCCCTGGGAGGAGGTAGAAAACCCAGCGCTTCCACGAGGAGGGGTAGCAGTGCCTGCGCTTCGCTCCGTGGTGAACCTGGGGGGGGCAGAGCACGCCTGGGGTTAAGCAGGGGGCAGACAGACCCCAGAGCATCTCCTGACCTCCCAGGGTGCTCCCTGGGGAATTCAGCCCCCCCATCTCTGCTGTGCCAAAGCCCCCCAGGAGCTGTGGCACCAGAGCCCAGCACAGATGCTACAGCTCCTGCCCAGGGCCAAGCCACAGCCCATGTTTTGGGACAGCACCACAGCTCCAGGTCTGAGACCCAGAACCAGGGGATTTCTCAGCTAGAGCAGGGCTGGAAGGTGAATCCTTTGCCCTGCCCCCTCCACCTGGGTGTTTCAGGGTTTCAAGCCATGCCTGTGGATGGGCTGGAGCCTTGGGTCTGCTCTACCACCACCATTCCCCACGGGAGCAAAGGGCAGCAGGTCCTGCCCTCACTTACCCAGGCTGTAACCATGATGACGAGGGCAAAGAGGCAGGGCCCCATCATGTTCCACACCCCTCTGCGGTCCAGCTGCAGGGACATGGCAATTAACAGGGTCCCCAAGATGAAAAGCACCTGGAAAAGAGCCACCACC
Organism: Phylloscopus whistleri; assembly: GCA_017589585.1. NCBI lineage: Eukaryota > Metazoa > Chordata > Aves > Passeriformes > Phylloscopidae > Phylloscopus > Phylloscopus whistleri. Next base: position 87,858 of record JADMLD010000856.1, on the reverse strand, counting down.
ACTACTGTCAGGAGCTCATCTATTGAGAGAGTACAGCCAGACACGCCAGAGGCAAGGAGAACCTCTTCTTCTGGCCTCCCAGCTCCACACCCACGCAGGAGTCAGGAAGAACACCCTCAAGAAAGAGAAACCACAGAACCCATGAACCTTTACCCCAAATCTCAGGGGAAATCTTCAGGCCCAGCCCCTACCAGCACACAGGCTCAGGAGCCAAACTGCTGGGACACAAACAGGCTTTGTCACCCAGCCGTGTCACAGCGGTGAGAGGGCTCGGCGTGGCTGGCCCACCCGGGGTCACCTGCCACTCACGTATTTCAGGATCTTCTTGAGGCGGGCCATGCAGAGGATGGTGACCCAGATGGACACCACGGAGCCCAGGAAGTCGCAGTACTGCAGCGTGTCGTAGTCCATGATGCACATCACGGCCACGCCCGGCTGGTCACACGCGTGGTAGAACTGCGGCCGGGGACAAGAGCAAAGGTCAGCCCCAGCCCAGCAGCACCACACGGCTCGCTGGGAAGGGCAGGCAGGAGGAGGCTCAGCCCACAGGCAGGATCCCTCCTGCAGGGGCTCCTGGAAGCTCCACCAAACCACTGTGGCACTGTGGAAAGCAGGTGAGAGCAGCAGGCGCCCTGCACTGACCCAGCAGCTGTGAAAGGGCAGGACACAGTGCTGGAGGGATATGGGGCTGATGAGGGGCTGAAGCACCTGCTCTGTGAAGACAGGCTGAGGAAGCTGGGGCTGTTCACTCTGGAGAAGAGAAGGTTTGCATGGAGAACTCATAACACCTTCCAGCATCTGAAGGGGGCTACAGGGAAGCTGGAGAGGGATTCTTCTCTGGAACTGGAGTGATGGGACAAGGACTAACGGGTACAGATTGGAAGAGGGGAAATTTAGGTTAGGTATTGGGGAGAAAATTTTTACTCTGAGCTTGGTGAGACACTGGAACAGGTTCCCCAGGGAGGTTGTTGATGCCCCAGCCCTGGAAGTATTCAAAGCCAGGTTTGGAGCACCCAGATCTAGTGGGAGGTGTCCCTGTCCATGGATCTAGGTGATTTTTAAACTCCATTCCAACTCCTTGACATTCTTGGATACTACAATGTGCCCATGGAGGTGCTCATCCAATGATCCCAGAAGCTCCTTGTGGAGCTCCAGGATGGGCTGCTCCATCAAGGACTTGATTGTGGCACAGCATTCAGGGGCAGGTGTCAGGGGACGCAAGGCAGCCCCTACCGTGGAGAAGAACATGGTGTAGGTGTAGACAGAGGCCTCCACCAGGTAGAAGCGATAGACAGCGACTGCAATGGCAGGCAGGAACATGAGGTTGCTCAGGGTGAGCAGCAGCGTGGCCAAGTTCTGTGCGCCCACGCTCTGGGCCTTGGTGTCATCTGTGCAGCTCCAGCCGCCCCAACCTGCAGACAGAGAGGCTTCTGTGGATCTCAAAGGCCCTGCCTTGTCCTCCCACAGCAACCAGCAGGAGCCTGGGATGCCTGAGAAGGAGCAATCCCACACCCAGACCATTCCTGAGCCTCTTCTCCATCAGCCTCTCACGCTCCTGCTCTCAGGGTGGTCTCATTGCTGGTCACACACTCTGCTGTGGGAAGCTGGGGACCCCAGCAGAGCCCCCTGGCTGCCCTGAGGACATTCCCCAGGTTGTCCCCAGGCAGCAGAGGCCATCCCACATCCAGACTGGTACTTCCCATCCCTGCAGTAACTCAACACACATGCTACTTGCTGGTGGAACATCAAGCACTCAAGGTTCAGATGCTTCACATGATGGTGTAAGTTGGGTGCAAGATCCCTACAGATCCCAGGAATCAGGTGGAGAACGATCCCCAGCACTGAGGAAGCCACTGGGCTCCACTCCTACCAGCTGTCATAGCAGGGCAGACCCCAAACCAGGTCAGGCTGCTCTGGACCTTCCCCAACTGACTTTTGAAGATCTCCAAGGATGGAGCCCTGGAACCTGTGCCAAAGCAAACAGCTCTGAAGGGGGAAATAATGTGTCTTCTTCAATTTAGGTGAAAATTTCCTTGCTGCAGCCAATGTCTGTGGCCTCTTGCCCTTTCCCTGTGCTCACCCTGCATAGCTGGCTCCAGGGTCCCTGTAACCTCTGTGGGCAGCAGAAAGTGTGATTGGTCCCACTCCAGCTCCTCTTCCACAGGCTGAACAAACCCACTGCCTCAGCCCAGGGTGACATCCAGGGCTGCACAGGAGACTGGGAGTGAAAATTTCCTAAAGGACAGTGCCTGACACAAAACACAGCTCTCACCCTCTGACTGGGTACCAAGGACTGAACTGAAGCAATCTCTACGAACACAAATCTGCCTCTTATTTTTTTAAATTATTCAAATTATTTTAATTAAAGATTAGGATGCCCATGCCCTCCTTTTGAAAAAAGGTCAGCCACAGGCCAGCCAGGGTATGTGCAGGGACTCCATGCTCAAGAAGCAGAGTTAACAGCAGCAACCACCCCATTCCAGAGTCACTGGAACCCACAGCAGCAGCTCTGCCCCGTGTGCTGGCTCCCTGCCAGGCAGAGCCCAGGGAACCTGCTCTCTCTGGTTTATTTCTGGGTCATGAATATGCAGATGGGGCATTTTGCTCCGAGTGATTCAGCAGAAAGCTGTCCTCAGCCTGATTCCCCGGTTCCCTTAAGGTCCTCTGTTGCTTCCCAGAAGCTGGCAGCCCTCAGGGAAATTGGGATGATGCTCTCCATCCCACTCCTCACCCATCATCAGCACTGCAGCAGGGAGGTCCTGGCTCAGGCCCAGAGCAGCAGGGAACCACGTTTTGCCTTGTCCTTCTGCTGAGAACAGGTGCACAGACCCACCCAAGCACAGCAGAGCTCATCTGCCCTACACCACAGACTTCCCAGGCCATTAAGATAATTAGGAGCTGACACAGATATTCCTCCTCCAGGGGCACCTCTGAGTCTGAGGCTCTTGGCAGGAGACACACAGGGACCGCAGCCCGGCCCCATCGCCTCTCCTACCAGGAACCCACACAACAAACCTCCCTGACACGGGCATTTTCAGGCACCCTCATCTCTCTGAGGATGCTCAGGAGCACTTCTCCACGCCCTGGGGGACTCCAAGCTGTCCTCCTCCCAACTCCCCACCACCCCTGGCCTGCCTGGGTGCTTCCCAGAACTTTGCTGCCCCAGGCACGGTGACACTGCCGGCCAGGGCGGACCCCAGGCTGCCCCGCTCAAACACCACCACTTTAAACTGTGCTGTCCCCTCGGGGAGGATGGCAAAGGCTCCCAGGAGAGGGCACTCACCAGCCTTGCAGCTGCAGCCAGCATAGAGGTAGCCGTGTCTGCGCAGGAGGCTGCACTGCCCGTAGGGGCCGCAGTCGTTGAAGCAGGGCGTGAGGTACGCGAACACCGTCACTTTGGCTTCGGCACCGCTGCATTCCCTGCAAGGACAGCACGTCCCCGTGGTGCCACAGCCCTTGGGGCAGCCCCGTGCCCTGCTCCCAGCGGCCAGGACACGCTCCTGCACGCAAGCTCCCCAGTATTTTGGGATTGGCTCCATCCCTCCCAAGAGCCAGGGGCAGAGCCCGCTCCCTCGCCACCTGGGCTGCCAAACTGATGTCCAGGTGGGTGTCAGCTCCCCCCAGACCCCAGTGCCCATGGCTGTCCTCAGCACCAGTGTCACCAGTGCTGTTTTGCATCACGCACTTGGCTCCTTACACAAGAAATCGGCAGGAAGGCAAACTGCAGGAATTCAGGCACAGCCGCCTGCACCTCAGAGACCTCCCAGTAGGGTAGCAGCAATCATTTTCCACCTGGGGAGGGGGAAGCTCACCCGGGTAGGCTCTGCCATCTGCAGTCTGTGTGAGCTGTGCCAGCTCAGCATCAAACAAACTGCTTGGCTGCTCACAAGGGAGCGAGTGAGCAGGGCCACCCACCCCCTTGTCCCTCTGCAGCCACAGTTCAGCTGGCCCCAGGCGAGAGGAGCCCACAGCCCGGACAGGAGGACAGGGGGTCAGGTTTGCTCACACAAGGCAAGGGCAGTGGGATGTAGCAGGATGACATCCAGACTCACCCCTGTCCCTTGGGGCAGAGGAGCTGCAGGGACAGGAACCAGTCATCTGTCTGTGGGTACAGCACAATCAGCATTGCTTCCGCAGAGGACGTGCTCACACTCAGGGGGTAGCCCTGGGAAAAAGCTGGAAGAAAAGAGGGTGCTGTGATGTGCCAGGGCTTGAGGAAAGGGGCTCACAGCAATCCCAGGCTGAGACTGACCACACAGGAATCAGCTGCCTCCCGTGGCTCCTTGCTCCCATGCTCAGGAGGCACCAGGGGCATGGAGAGGACCCCTGCTCTCAAGACCCTTTTTCTTGAGATCTCCATTTTTCCTTCCATCTCAGTTCCTGGTATATATCTGGGCACAGGGCACCTGGAACAGCCTGTTGTCTTGGCTGGTCCTCCAGTACACAGCTTAGCTGCTTTGCACCCCAGCAGTACCTTCACCACCCCCAAACCTCCTGCCAACAAGGCTGGAAGAGCCCCAGCTGGTAACCAGACCTTCCTTTGGTGGAGGCTATCTCGTGGTGCCAAGACCACCAGCTGCACCCCAGCACCCTGGGAATGCGCCAGCACAAAAACCTTATGAAGGTTTGTGCAAAAATCGGTTCCTTTGGGACACACCATGAAGTCCTGAGCCAGTTAACCACTCTCCAGGTCTAAAAGCAGAGCCCTGAGATGACACAGCTGAGCTGGTGGCAGTGCCAGCACCCCTCCTACCTGTGCTGCAGTTCTGTGTGGCGTTGAGGGACAGCACTGGTGAAGCAGCACTCACACAGGCTGCCACGGTGGCGTTGGCCAGGCTCACAGATGTCTGTGCAAACAGAGCAGTGTCCCACGTTAGAGTGCCCCGATGCCACCCCCCTGCACCATCCCTCTCCCAGTGCCCGTGGGACAGTAAATCTTCAGCTCAAGCCACCCATCAGTTCAGGTTTCTGTTTCACTGGACTTTGTGCTACCACTGTGTTGTGTCATGGCTGAGAGGCAAGAGACCCTCGTGGGGGACCCTGCCAGGGAAGCTGCCCCAAAGCTGAGATACCCACACATCATTTCAGCACCAGCATGGGGAAGACACGAGTCAGAGTCCACAACATCCCAGCTGAGCCCTGGTCCAGCCCTCAAGAAGTTTCATGGAATTTCAGGGGGCTGATTTTGGTGGTGGTGGGGTGTCCCTGAAGGAGCCTGGGAACCAGTGACTTGGACAGGAACATCCCTGGGTCCCCCTGCTCAGCCTCCTCTCCCGGTGGCAAGGCGCCAGGCTCCCATGGAGAGGATGGCACTGCAGCTGCTTTCCATTTTGTCTCCTCTGCGTCACTGCCGCCACACGCCGCGGGCTGTGGCATTTGAATCGGAGCTGGCAGGTGGGACACGCTGGAAGCGGCTAAAAAAGGCTCAGAGCATTTTGTAACAACAAAAAGAGAAACAGCCCCACCCGGCACCCACAACCTCGGGGGCGTGCAGGAGCAGGGACAAACCCCGCCAAGGGGGGCACCGTCCCACCCATCGGCCTGCTGACCTTGTTGAGCAGCAGATTGACCACCAGGGATCCCCCGCTGTCCATGCCCGTGTTCAGGTTGAGCAGGAGGAGGCTGGGGGTGAGGGGGCTGACGGGCACGCTGGGGCCGTTCAGGAGGCGGTAGCGCACGGACACCACGTCCAGGTCCTCCCTGACCACGGGCTGGCTCTGCAGGCAGGAGCCCCGCGGGCCCGACGCGTTGCGGGGAGCCTCTCCTGCAGCTGGAGCAGAGCCGCCTGCTGCTCCTGCCCTGGCACCAGCCTGGCTCTGGTTCAGGCTGATGAAGTTAAGGAAGGGACTGGTGCTTCCTGGTCTGCAAACTAGAGCGAAAAAGGAGAGGGGTCGGCACAGCCGGGTCTAGCACCTCACCCAGGCAGATCCAGGGCTCCAAGGGACAGCACGAACTGGGGGGTTTCAGGTGGCTCATGCCCTGCATGAACTGTCCCTGAGGAGCCACCTTTGCAGGAGGAGCACCCACAAGTGGGACACTGCTGGGAGCGGGTGGAAGCACCCTGGAGCTGCAGGGAAGGGGGAACAGAAGAAGGGATAACACAGCACCATCAGGGTGCCCAGGGAGGGCTCACTCGCCAGCAGCAGAGCTCAGCACTCAGCTGTCCCACAGCCACAGGCTGCACAAAAGTCTCTCCCAGCTCCCCATTTGTGAGCAAACAAAGCTGAGCAGGACAGAGAAACCAACCCAGTGGAGCTATGAGCACAGGCCATCACACTGTGGCAGATGGAGCTGGATGGGACACTTGCAGTCCCACTGCTGGAGACTGTCCACTGCTCCCAGAGACTCCAGCGCTACTCTCTAACACCTCTGCTGCCAGTGCCAGGTCTTCCAGCACACAAGATGAGGCTCTGCTTTGAAGAGGAGGTGGCAGAACCCCCAGCAGAAGAAAACTTTAAAATGGTACCTAGTTGGCGAGCTTCCAGCAGTCAAACAGGGATTATGGTCATGTAATAGGTGCAAACACGTGTGTGTGTTTCTGCTACTGCAAATGCTTATCTGGAAAGCAGAAGTACTGCTCTACTGAAGTCTGTAACATGGGCCTTCCTTGGAAAGTGTATTTTCAGTCTGTCTGTTTGCCTTCCTTAAAAGAGGAAATGGGAAGATGTCACAATAGGACACGAATGAACGAGATTCACACGCTTAGCTGAGGTGACCTTGTGGCTCAGGTGGTCACAAGATTCTTGTGACCACCTGAGCCACACAGTGTCACTGAAAATGGTGACATCCCCTCACTAAAACCCCAGACATTTCCTCAAGTAAACCCCTGCAAGGTGGTTTCCTGCCTGCAGCCTGCTCTTGGCCAATAAGTAGTCAAGACAGCCTCAGTTCTGGTGTACCACAGAAACTATTTTCCCCACCAAATTTTAAGCCAGCCACTGATTCCGAAACACCCTTTAGAAAAATAACACTGAGCTTTTCAGGTGTTTCCAAACAGGCAGCTCTAGCAAAAGCCTCTCTGGGGTGAACACCAGAGTTTTCAATTTTGTCCCCAAAGCAAAAACTGGGGCGTCCAAGAAGAGGCAACCAGCCTGATGGGGAGCATAGGCCAGCACAGCCAGGCACCCAAAGACCCACGGGGGCCACAGCACACACAGAGTTCCCTCTGGTCCTTCCCTCTCAGCTAAAGAACGTGGAACCCCACCTGTGAAAGAAGCCAGCATCTCCACTGACACGCTGGCGTTGGCAGTGCCCAGACTCTCCACCATGATCTGCAGCCACTTCTCCCAGGGGGGCGAATCCAGGGCCAGGCTGCAGTTGATGCTCCCCGTGCAGGTGAGGCTCCTCTGGAAGGACTGGGGCAGGGTGATGGAGCCCAGCAGCACCCTCACAGTGCAGGCTCTCTGCTCGCTGGTGATGCAGCTGCTCAGCTGGAACCGCATCCCCGCCGCGTGTTTGGGAATGAAGACCCTGCGGGGAGAGGGAGCAGCAGTTTGCAGAGCTTGCACTCCCAGCACAAGCCAGCTCCCCAGGGCTGTGTGACAAGAGCTAGACTGCCCTGGTTGGTGCTGTGAAAATCCTTCCCAAGGCAAACATCTGGAAGAACCAAAATTCCTGCAGCTGAATCTATGACCGCCTGGGAAGAGTTTGGAGAAGGCTGCTCGTGCGCTCCCCGTGCAGACCCTAACGCTGCTGCAGGGAGCTCAGCAAGAGGCTCAGAGACCCCCCAGCTCCAGCCCCACCTGGGAACAACACTGGCCTCCCCACAGCAGCTGGTGTGTGAAACCCCACCCCGCCACGCCCTCCGTGGCCCACCCGCTGCTCCCACTCACTTGACATGCAGTGGCTTAGCAGGCGAGACAACGGTGTGTGGCATGGGGACACCGGGCTCCAGGACAGGCATATCAGTGAGTCTGAGCACAAACATATCTGCCTGGAACATATAGGGGCATGGAGTGGAGAAGCCCTGCAGGAGGGGAGAGCACAGGGGTCAGGCGTGGCCGTGATGAGACACCCGGGGCAGGGCACTGGGCAGGAGCCCCTCACCTTCACCTCGATCCTGCCGGCGGCCTCGGGCAGGTGGGCAGCGATGAACCAGTCGCCAGCAGCGGGGGTGGTGACGTTGACAAAGGTGGTGTTCTGCACAGCACTGCCCAGGGTGATGCTGATGTTGTAGGAGGGACGGACGGTGGCGTTGGCAGGGAAGCGAGTGCCCAGCGGGTTAATGACGGGAGGGGCTCCGTGGCGAAAGTGCCTGCCGGAGGAACCACAGGGAGAGCAAACTCAGGGGTGTAGGGACACTGGCAAGGCAAACTGGGATACCAGCTGGCCCAGCAGGCTGGAAAACCCCGCATTTTCAAGTGGAGTCATCGTTTTCATCTGGTGAGGATTGGCTGCTCTCAGCTTATCTGGGATTTATTTAGAGATTGGTTTAACTTGGCAGCTTATTAAGATTTACATGGTTCCATCAAGCCTGGAAACAAATTTCCAACACTTGCTAAGGCTAAGCCCCACCCACAGCCTGCTGCTTTATAGCCATCAGCAAATTCCCCATATAGGGAAAATCGTCCACGAAGAACTTTCATTTTCTAGCTAAGATCTGCATCTTCCTGTCACTCTGTTTTCCTGAAGTTCTTCTAAACCTTCTGATGTTTACTTTTTGTGATGGAGTTTCTCACGCACTTTTCATGTAAATAATGATTGAAAGGACAATTTTCTTCCTCCAATCCATGGCCACTGTTGGAATTCTATAAATGTTGAGGTCTGTAAATAAACTGCCCCTTTTTTGCCTTGGACATCTCAGTGAGTGAGTGTCGTTCATTCTTTGTGTCCTATTGCGACATCTTCCCATTTCCTTTTTTAAGGAAGGCAAAGAGACAGACTGGAAACACACTTTCCAAGGAAGGCCCATGTTACAGACTCCAGTAGAGCAGCACTTCTGCTTTCCAGATAAGCATTTGAAGTAGCAGGAACACACACGGCTGAGGAACGTGGGAGATATTTATTCAGTCAATTTGGCATTTAATTTGATTGCTTTTGGACTGCTGCAACAGGTCCAGCAGGCAGCCATGACAGGTGATATGTTATTACTCCTTGGAGCTTATCTGGTTTAGCCATCGCTTCTTGGATTATTGTTTAGCTGTTGCCTTGTCCCTCGTGTCCCCAAACTACTGGAAACCTTTCTGGGAAGCAGGAAGCAGAAAGATAATGTGTGCCAGGAACAACTAAGAGTGCCAGTCCCCTCAGGGCAGACCAGGGAAGCACAAGCCAAGCAGCTTTGGTCACTCCCAGATCTCTGTGGAAGGGCTGCCAGAGACCCCTGTGACTCCATGGGCACAGCTTGCTGAGGAAGCTTGATGTCCTCCAAAGATAAAGCTCAAAATCTGACAAGTTTTGGACCTCCAGTCCTTCAACAAGTCAAGTACTGTTTTAAACAGCATTTCTTTCACTGACACTGAGTTTGCAATCCTCTCATGCTCCCGTATCCACAGGACACCACGTTCCTCTCCTGTCTCTGCTCCACGCTTGGTCACACCCCTCACAAAGTGCCCCCAGATTTCCTCAGCTCTTCTGCACTGGGCAGTTTGCCCATCTCCAAATGGTTTGGGTCTGCTCAAGTCCCCTCTAGTCCTGCCACATCCTTTGGCACCATGTGCAGGTTCTCCAGGCCAGGAACACCCCTGAGCAGCACATCTGCCTCACTGTGAAGCTCCCTCCAGTGTCCTAAGGGGTCTCTTGGACATCACACCTGACAGGCAGCCCCAGATCCACTGGTAAGATCAACACAAAACACTCCTAACAGGTTTAAACACAGATTCAGTCCTGCTACATGAAGAAACTACAGCTCCTGCAGCTGAGGAACTGCCCAGCCTCCACAACCAACCAGCCCCAGCCACGAGTGACCAGGACAAGGGGACAAGAAGGCCACGAGGACGAGCCCTGGCACATACATACACAGTGATCTCCATGCTGGTGCACTCGGGGCCTTTCCCCCGGGATGCCTGCAGCAGCCAGCGCAGCAGCACCGTGTCTTCTGGCACGTGGAAGTGGAAGAGCTTGGCGTTCCCATACCAGCTGTAGAAGGACAGCTTCTGTGCACTCTGAGAGAAGTACTCGGACACATACAGGGAGTCTGGAAGGGAGAGAGCACAGCAGTTGGTGGGGGAGCTGCTGGGGGCAGGCTGCAGGGCTTTACCCACCCACAAAAGCACACAGGAGGCTCAGTGTTTCTTGGAAAAGTGCACTTTGTGTCCCTGGTTTCTCATTCCAGTCCCATGAGATATGTGGTGATCCCTGCACCTCCAGCCAGAACCACCCACGTGCCTACTACAAAACCATCACCCTGAACCAGAGAGCACTAGCAGATGCCTAAACTACACTCTGAGAAACGTGTCCTGAAGATAGGAGATCACCAGAGACACCAAGGAGGAGGAAAAGGTCAGGAGGAAAGGCTGAGGGCAGAAGGAAAGGTGGTGGAATAGGCAGCAGGAAGCCCTGGGGCACAGAGCAGATGGGTGCAGGCAGCTCAGGGGTCCCTGTGCCCCAGCAGCTGTTTATGGTGCCAAGAGGCAAGAGCTGTGCCTTTGTCTTCTGCTGAGCACATGGGCTGATGTTTTACATGGGCAGAGAGTCAAGGGACAGGGGGGATGAGTTTAAACTAAAGGAGAGGAGATTTAGATTGGGTGTTAGGAGGAAATTCCTCCCTGTGAGGGTGGTGAGGCACAGGCTGCCCAGGGAAGCTGTGGCTGCCCCACCCCTGGAAAAGTCCAAGGCCAGGTTGGACAGAAGGTCTGGTGGAAGGTGTCCCTGCCCATGAAATGATCTTTAGAGATCCCTTCCAACCCAAACCATTCTGTGGTTATCCATTTACCCAGCTCAGGACACAGGTACTGCCTTCCTGTGACACACAACACCATGAAAATTCATGTGCTGCAAATGTAACTCTCTCAGACATACCTTCTAAAGCCTAATGATTTTCCTAGCTGGAAGAAAGGCTGCTGGGGTAGTGAGAACAGCCCCAGGGTAGGCTGAAAGGGCGTGCAAGAGGACAACAGCTACTCAGGCAAAGTGCCATCAGGATGAACCAGATCCTCCATCCCTCTGCCCAGCCATACTCCTACAGATCACCCCCAGCAAAATTATACATCACCCAAACCAGCCAGACTGCAGCTCAGGGCTGGAGAAGAAGCATCACACCAGTAGAGAGAGGGATAAACTGCACAGAGAGAGCAGAGCCAAGGCCATCCAAAAACAAGGTTCATAACATTCAGCAAGAGGGTAGAAGGTTATGTCTTCACATGGCTGTGGAGTGCTTCCTGATGCTCCTTTCCTACTCTGGAATCCCCAGAGTGGGGAGAAACTGTGGCACCTTTCAGAGGCTGATTCCTCATTTCTATCAGAGAGTAGCAGTGAGGGTGAGTTAACTTGCCTTCCCTCAAAGCTGCACAGGGTCAGAGGACCCAACTGTTTGTAAGGCAGACTGCATAGAAAGAGGAAAACAATCCTCAGGCAGGACCAGATCCTTGGGACATACTTCCTGCCGGGAGGAATTTAATCCTAGCAGGAACTACACTCATGCCCCAGAGGAGGACTCTCACCGGCCCGCACCCACGGCCCTGCGAGGAGGCAGGAACGGTAATCATGGGTTTAACTCCTTGGCAACCGGCCGAGCCAAAGCCTGCGGGCATCCTGCAAGCCCAGCGGGGAAAGGAGGAAACAGGAAAGCGAGAAATACCAGCCAGGCAAGGCAGCGGCGGGATGTGCTCCCGGAGGAAGAGCGCGGCTGCCTGACCTTGCCCCAGGGGCGGCCAAGGGAGCAGAGCTGGCAGCACCTTCCTGCACCCAGAGGGAAAAGTGAGCCTCCAGCAGGACAGCCAAGAGGCCACAGCCCCCGGGCAGAGCTGTCCCGGTGCAGTCCCCACGCCGGGGACTCTCCAGGCCAGCCAGGAGCAGAGACCACAGAAGGGGCTTTTCAAACCAATGCTCCCCGGCTGAAAGGCCAGCGCAGGGCGTGGGTACTGTGGACAAGAGCTGGCTGTGATCCCTGCAAGCCCAGGGACATTTCCCACACCGGGGCTAGGGAAAGGAGCAGGCTTTCATCAGTGGTGTCTGCACCCCCAGCACACTCCCCACGCACTTGGCACACTTGTTTCTGGCAGCCCTCGGAGACATTTGGGCACAGGATGAGGGTGGGCAGGGACACAAAGCGTGATTAGAGCTGGGAGAGCCCCGGTCCTTCTCCACACACAACAGGTGCCATCAGACAACCTATGACCTGCCCCAACCCCACCAGCTGTCAGCCACGGCCACCACCCATCCTGCACGTCCTCACGAGGCCAAAGCTCCCTTTGTGTGGGTTTGGGGGAAGAGAGGGCAGGCCCACTGCTAAATTAAAAACTCCAGCAAATCATCAGTGCTCTTCATTAAGGACTGGTCAATTATGTGGAGAGAGCCCAAGAGCATTACCAGGTCAGAGCAGGCAGACCTGCCCTGCCCACGCACTGCCTGTCACCAGGTAAGCACCAGCTGGGGCTGTGGACAAAGTCCACTGACAAACAGCTTCTTGGGGTGACAAGGGCTGAGCCCCTGCTCACAGCTGTGCTGGCACCCAGAGCTGCACCAGCACCCTGGTATGTGACTCCCTCCACCCAGGCTGACGAGGAAACATGGCAGATAAACGGAACATGAGCACAGAAAAGCCTGAAAGACAGGTCACCGCAGCGAAGCGTGTGCTGTGGCAGCCCATTTAAATCAAGAGAGAGTTCTCTGGCATGTGCTGTGCTCTGTTTGTGTCCATCCCCATCTATTCAGTCTGCTCCCCACCAGCATGGAAAGCCCCACTTGACTGTTCCATGATGTGAAACAAGCTTTAAACTGAGCAGGAGACCCATCCAGTGGGTGCTGCTTTCCATCCTCTTCCACACAGATTTCACATAAGCAGATTTCAAACGTATTGTGCAAAAACCAGAAGTGTTTTAAGACAAGGGACAGAACGCAGTAGAATCCCTGATGCACAGAGACACATTATTTCAATTTCAGAGTGAAGAGTCACCTGCTACAGCTTGGGTTTGTTTGTCCAAAGATGATCTCATGGTAGTTTTGACTGCGGGTTTCACAGGGCGCCCATCAAAGGGATGAAGCCCTCATTTCAAAGCAGACACTGTCTAAAGCTACAGAGCTGATGAGCCTGACTCAAGGAAGGACGGGGCTACCTCGCAGGATGTTTTCCCACTCACAATGTAACAGAAATCCTGCTCCTTTATCCCGGGTCTAAAATCCACCTGCAAACGTTGCAGAACGAGGAGCCCTGGGTCCCCTGGGGAGCAGCTGATCTTTGCCAGCGCCCAGATGTGACCCTACCGAGGTATTCCCTCCAGAGGCATTCCCACAGCCGGCGGGACGGCGCCGGGACTAACCCGGCAGCACACCTGAGGCGCAGGGGAGCTCTCCAGGGCTGGGAACCCAGCGAGCAGGATGCCAGAGCAGGGTGGGCCTGGGGCACGGGGCCATCACACCCGTGACTCCCCGAGAACCTCACGCTCTGCGGACTGTGAGGAAGCGATAACCACCATCAACAGGACAACCACGGGCAGAACGAGCCCACCTCCGGGACGGGACGAGCAGGTGAACAACCTCACCTCCTCAAACCTCCCCACCGCCGCAGCAGCTCTGGAGGGGGGCACAGTCCCCGCGGGACCCCAGACCCGCCGCTCTCCCAAAAGCCCCGCTCCCCATCCATCCGCACGCATGCACTGGAAGTAAAGTAACCCGAAAACAAGGCAAACCCAAGGAAAACAACCGCTGCAAACACAGCAGAACCCTCCGCGGAGTGGCCTGACCTCCCACTGCTCTGCAGGGCCGGCACAAGCGCTGCTCCCCGGGGATGCTCAAGAGCCCCCGACTCCCTGGGGAAAGCACGAAGCCACCCCAAAGTCACCGCAGATCCACCCCGCCAGCAGTCGCCGGACCCGGGCCAGCTCCCGGGGCTCCCCTCGCCATCACCCTCCGCTTTCCCACCGCCGCCTCTGCCCCCCCTCCCCGGACCCCGCCGGCCGCCCCCCGCCCGTGCCCCGGCCCCGCCGATCGCCCCTCTCCGGGCACTCACCGGGGCCGGTGCGGTTGGCGCGGCCGGCGGGCAGCGCCAGGAGCTGCAGCAGCAGCAGCAGCAGCCGCGGCAGGGGCGGCCCGGCTGCCCCGGCCATGGCCGCCCGCCGCTGCCCCGGCCCCGCCGCCCGCCCGCCCGCCCCGCAGCGCCGCCGCCGCCGCCGCCGCCGCCGCTTCCGCCGCCCGCCCCGCCCCGCCCCGGCCCCGCCCGCCCCGGGGCCCCGGCCACGCCCCCCCCCCGCCGCACCGGGAGGGACGAACGGGGCGGCGGGTCCCACCGGAGCGCACCGCCCCGCCCCGCTCCGTCCTGCCGGCTCCCGGGGCGCGCCCGGCCAGCCCCAGCATCCCGGGCGCGGGGCGGAGAGCCCTGCCTGTCGCTGCAGAGCACGAAATCAGGACACAGACTCTCAGAAGGCTGAAGATTCAAAATCTCGCTTTATTATCAAAGGACTTGTCTTTTATACCTTTTTACCATGAGCCCACCTAAGAGGTGGGATCCTTGGACCCGTTGGTCACACCAAGGGGCCATCAAGCAAATTCCTTCCTCTGGGAAAGAATGTAGAAAAATAGTATGGTTTACAATAACATGCTCTTGTTTACAGCAAGAGTCCCTGGGAAAGAATTTTCTGAAGTCAAAACGTGGCAGGCACAAACCGTGGCTACACCTGCCCAGGTGCCGGTGCTGCTCCTGGGTCTGCTTCGCAGCGCCGTGAAGGCCGGGGAATCTGAGATCGGTCTGAGCTGGAATCACAAACATTCACATGCCCGGTGATAACCGGGCAGCCCGCCGTGTCCCCGCTCAGACGGGAAACCCCAGGGGAGGCTCAGCCCTTCGGCTGATGGGTGATTTAATGCTCGCTCCGGAAAGTCCGATCGCTTTCTCTGCTCTCACTTATCTGCCACGTTCATGGGACTCACGGGAGATGTGGCTTTCACAGGCATGGTCAACTCATTCTCTGATTTTCCAGCCGATTTCAAAAGAATTAAGGATTTTCTTTTGCCTGTGTTTTCCTTGGGACACCCTCTGACGTGTTCCCCAGCAGAAATAATGCAGCCTGGGGACAGTCTCGGAGTCCCGACTCAGGCAAAAATCCCACCACTCCCTTACCAGTCAGCTTAGCTGAGGACTTCAGACCTGTTTCCAGTCAACCACAAGCTCCCTGGTGATGGAGTTTCTACTTCTGGAGCTCAAAATCTTTGCTGCTTGCTCTCACAAGATGTTACTCTTTGTAACAAATTCCTGGGGCATGGGAAAGAAATCCCCTGGGGAAGTGCCTGTCATTTTCTAGGAACTCTGACATCACCAAAATCCCAGTCAGAGCAGGCTGTGTGCTCAAAGCTGGCAATGTCCTCATCTGATTTAGGAGAAGACTTCCCTGAAGTCAGCCCAGAAGCTTGAGCACAGAAAGCTCAGGGGATGGGAAAGGACTATTCTGTTAATTTCCAGCTTCAATTTATTCACTGCTTGTTCATTTCTGTTTGCCCTTGTGTGATACTATCCTTGGATTTTTAGAGCTCTCTGTCTAAGAGGAAAACAAATAAACCCTTCTGTCCCCATTCTACATTAATTTAGCCTTCAACTTTACTTTTAAACATATCAGCTCATCTCCAATCAGCCCTTATTAATTACTTTCTTGAAAGGCTGTTTCTAGTTATTTTCTTCTTAAAAGAAAGAGAGAGAGAGAGAAAAGGACATTCAGTGTCAAAGACCTGAGCATAAATTAAGTTTATCTAACACAATGCAGAGTCAGATCCAGGATGTGTTACAATACCTATTTTTTCCACAGCTTGGGTCCCTTGGAGTTGCTTGTTCCCAAGGAAAGCATTCCAGTGTTCACTGTAATTGTGGATGGATGCTGTAGGATGTGCCACCTCCTGACTGACAGCTGCTCCAAACACATGGGGACATGAAAATGTTGCCATTGGCTTGGTGACTGTCTGGGCTGCTCCATTTCCCTTTGGCCGAGCAGCCTGGCAGCCTCAGAAGGGGTGAGTTTGGGCCAGGGAGGGTCTCCTTCTGGCTGCAGAGATGGAGTTGGGGCTGAAGCTGGAGAGTTTCCTCCACTTGCATAGGCAGTGCTGCAGGTGGATCACAAAGCCCTGCAGCTGGGCAGAAGATACAGCTGCAGTGGCATCTGCCTCCTCCTGTGGGGCATCAAGAACCCACAGGATTCAGAAAACCACACGGGGTTTCTGTCTGTGCTGAAGCCTGAGGGACCATGGCCGTGCTGGGGTCAGGGCTTCTGTCTGAGTCAGGGGCAGTCTGAATGTGGTGTTGGTGTCCCTGTGAGGGTTAGGGCTGACCACTTCTGCTTCTTGCTCTTTTGGTCCATGTGTCCTGAACACAGCACTTCATCAGGAAGTCAGACAAAAGAGGAAGGTGCTGTTCTGCAGAGTGTATTTCCTACAGTGCTTCAAACAGGCCTGTGGAGAAGTCTGGATTATATACTGGAAGTATCCCTCTTTGAGGCAATAACCTGGAAAAATAAATAATGGTGGCCTGTGCAAATTGGATTTATGGAGCTTTAACAGTGCTGACCCATGAATTTTGATAAATACATTTCTACTATTAATAAAGGCACTGAGCTGCTCAGCTATTGAGGGATGTCTAAAAGCTTTCTGGATGAGCAGCTGCAAGGTACATTTTGCTGTATTGCTTTCCATAAATCCATAGCTGGGATCCCCCTGGCCATGTGCAAAAGTCTCTGGAGAGCACAGAGCTGGCACAGTCTGCTCCCCTATCTCTGATCCTAGTGCAAGGAGTAAAAAAAGTGGCACTGACTGGAAAACTCTCTGTTTTAACTCTCTTCAGCTAGATCTTCATTGAATTGTGTCCACCCAGCAGCTTGACTGGAAGTCACTGTGACAGGGGAAGGAAGAATATAATGAAGAACTGTACCCCAGAATCAGGGACCAAAACTCTGCTGTTAGAGTTGCACAGTTTTAGCTTTTGGCAGAAAAGTCAGATGATGCCCCATCACTGCAGGAGACTACTGAAAGGATATTTGATGTACTCTGTGGAACTTTGCTATGTGCAGCTCTCAGTGTAACTCACAAATGGAAAAACAGAAGGTCAGTCCTTTCAATGTAGATAAAGAGGGTGACCTGGATGGGGAAATATGGTCTAAAACAGAGGAGGCTGAACTTCAACTGGCTATGACAGCTCAGGAAAAAGATGCTGGAGTCCTCACTGATGGTTTACCAAAATTGTAGCCTTGATGTTCAGAAAAAAACAAACCAAACCAAACCAAAAAAAGAGGGTGATGTCATCAGGAAGGGCTTGGGCTTGCAAAATAACAAAGAGAGCATCCCCTGCCTGTTGTGTAACAGCTTGGTGCACCCACATCTGTGCAGGTCTGGCCTCTGATCATAGGATCCTATAATCATGGAATAATTTGGGTTGGAAGGGACTTTTAAAGGTTGTCTAGTTCTTCCCCTCTGCCATGGGCAGGGATGGCTTCCACTAGGTCAGGTTGCTCAGAGCTCCACCCAACCTGGTCTTGAAAGTTTCTAGGGATGGGGCATCCCAGCCTCTCTGAGTGACCAGTGCCAGTGTTTTACCACCTCCATTGTGAAAAAACTTCTTCCTTATATATAATCTAAATCAAACCTCTTAGCTGGAAACCATCACCCCTTGTCCCATCGCAACAGGACATCTTAGGATGCAAAAACATTGTGGACTCAGTGCCCTGAGCAGGGCAGCTGAGATCAAGGGGATTGGGGCAGCTGCAATAAAAGAGGGTTCTGGGGAGGCTGGGATTTTTCTCTGGAGAAGGGGGAGCAAAACATGCCAGCCCTACAAAATCATAAAGGGAAGGTGGACCTGGTGCATGATGAGGGTTAGAGTCCATCGATCAGTCTGGTAGATTGATTTAAAATGGATAAAAAGGACTTTATTTGGAGCAGGTGGGAGAATGAACTTCTGGAACTCACTGCCACAGGAGGCTGTGGAAACAAATGGGATCAGCAGGTTTATAAAAGGTAGAGCAAATTCATGAGCAGCAGCAGGTCAACAGACAGATGCTGAAGGCAACAGGCAGGAATGGAGCCTCTGGAATTGCTGTTACTGCTTGTGTGGGAGCTGGGGGAACACAACCAAAGCTGTGCCCTTCCCAGATGGCATCTCCTGCTGCTGAAAAATACAGAAAAACAACACAGGGAGAGAGGAAGCACTGATGTCACCAGCAGAGCATTGCCTATCATCTCAGCCCCAAGCAAAACCAGATCTCCCAGGTGGCTGCTGTGTGGTACGAAGACAGGGCAGCCAGCAGGAAGAAAGATTTTGCATTTCTATTCAATTTCCATCTTTGTAGTGAAAATCTAATCAATGCTCATTTTCTGTCTTCTAGCACTTTTCCTTTTTCCACTGGCAAAACAGCCAGGGGAGGAGGTGGGAGGATTCCAGAGAGTTTGAATTAAAGTATGTTTCAATACTTCCTTATTTTCAGACTGCTTGCCTGACAAAAAGTCCCCTTCACCTCAAAAACTGATGGAAGCCACCTCCAAACATCCAATATCTCTGGGAAAAGAAGGAGGGGGATGGGGTCATAGAAATGAGACCATCATGTCTCTTATCATTAGCAGGGTAAAAGGAGGAAACCAAGGAACTACAAACCAGTCGGCTTCAAGTAAAAAAAATAAACACTGGGGCTTTTAATCAAAGAAAGAGATGAGTAATAGTCATGGCCATTGCCAAGAATGAATCCTTTCAGATGAATCTCTTTTCCTTCCGTGACAGATTCCAGTTCTTTGTTTACCATTATTATTTACTGTTCTGTCATCAATAACTTGTTTTGTAGTGGAGAATGTCCTTATTGGGTTCTCAGATGTTCCTGAGCTGCAGGGGCTGCAAGCACTGGCTTAAAATTCAGAACAATCCAGACAAATCAGGGAGATCATTTCAGCAGGGAAAATCTGATATTTAGGAAAGAGAGGCTGCCCAAACACACAGCAAGGAAGCAGAAGACCTATTGGCTACACAGCTCATGGGTTACACTATTGCCATATTGAATTCCAATATGGGATGTATAAACAGGAACAGTTTGTAAAGTACACCACGTTTTCCCTCCTCATTCCAGCAAGAGGATCTGTCGACTGGTCTCCTAAGATCAGCTTCCAGTGAGGAATTAATTCTCTATTTTCCCACTGCTTGTTTGCTAGATCCCCCTTGCTACTGGGGAGATGGAAAATTCGTGGAGAATTCCTGTTAAACCCCCCGAGGGTGCTTGGCCTCCTCCAGAAGTATGTCCCAGTATGACCCAAAAGAAACTACACTCATGCACTGAGATGTCCAAGGCAAAAAAGGACAGTTTATTTATAGACCTCGACATTTATAGAATTCCAACAGTGACCATGGATTGGAGGAAGGAAATTGCCCTCTCCAATCACGCTGGTCAACCCAACAGCAGTCTCCTCCTTATGAGAAGAATGTAAACATGAAAGAACAGTTACAGTATCAATAGGTTGTTTATGTGAAAATCTGTGAGAAAGTCTACTACAAAAAGTAAATCATCAGAAGGCTGAAAAAACAAGGAGACACAAGTACATGTTTCTGTCTCCCTTTCCAGGACACGCTCTCTAGGGACATTAATAGCCAACACAATAAGTTAGAATCCAACCTATCTGGACAATGCTGTTTGCAGCTCCTCAGGAGACTGGTGAAAGTCCTGTGATTGGGTAAGTCATTACCATCAAGCTCATTCCCTGATGTCATTTAACTCCTCCTTCAATAAAAATGAGCTCTGAGGTGCCTCTTGCCTTGGTGACGCCACGGAACAGAACACTGTGCTGTCCTGGGGGTATCTTTGAACCCCAGGTGCTTTGTCCATCAAGAATAAATGAGAGCTGAGAAAGTCCTGCAGAGAGTGGAGGAGACACCTAAACGGGCATGACTTGGAGATATTCATCTTTCTTCTGCTGAAGCTGCCTGCCGTGATTCCGCTTCCTGAGTGCTGCCTGGCCTGGATCAGGGGGCTTTGTGTCCAAATCCACCTCCTCAGCATCACCTGGGGCTGTGTCAGGCTGCTGCTGCTGTGGCAATGCAGAAGCTGCCTCCAACTCTCTCCTCAGCACCAGAGCTGCAGCAATGCCAGCACCGGGGCAAATACTCGACCTGCTCTGCAGCAGAGCATGGCTGCAGTGGTGCTGCTGGGCGCCAAGACAGCTGGGCAGGGATGTCAGCCCAGGGAGTGCCAAGCCGTGGCCAGCGTGTCTGTCCCGTGGGGCAGGCTGTGTCCTGGGGCACACCAAGCCATGCCCACCGAGGGATGCCCAGCGAAGGGAACCCCTGTGCTGTGAGCCAGGGGACACGGGGGGCTCGGGGCTGGAGCTCTCGGCGCAGCCTGCGGGCTGATGGGGAGGGGTCTGCACCCCCCTCCGAGCTGGCACCCGGGATCTGGGGCTGGCTGGAAGCCCTGGCGCTGCTTCTCCCAGCCCTTGCACCCTCTGCCTGGCCCCGATAAAGCACCACGGCCTGAGGTCCCCATCTGGTGGCAGCAGGGACAAATGGTTGGGACAACGCGAGCTCAAGTTCAGGCAGAGCGCTGGCAAAGAGCTGCAGAGGCAGGACACTGCCCACTGCCACCCGACGTGTCCTGCCTGAGGTCACAGCACGGCTGGGGAGCAGTCAGAAGCTGAAGCAAGCTGGGAACGACTCTCACCCCTCACATACACGTTGTCCCCACATTGCTCTTGCACCTTGCCTCATGTGCCCACCATGCTTGGGACCATGAGGGCCCTTAGTGCCTGGGTTGGGAGGAGTCCAAGTCCGTGCTGGATTCGATGCTGGCTCTTCCCAACGCTTTCCACACCACTTCACACCTCCTTGCACACCTGTGTGCCCTGAGTCCTCACCATATCCTGCTTCTCCACAAGATCTCCAGGAAGTTGTGCCTACAGCTCTGCCTGGGTGATGTTCCTGGCTGGAGGACTGGAAGCTGCTCCAACACCTCCTCCATACAAAGGTGGATCAGATTGGCCAGTGATGCCCTGACTGGCTTTCTCCTCCCTTCCTCTCTGTGCCCAGGAACAGTGGGCACGTGGGATCATGACGCCTGTAGTGCTTTGCAGAAGAGACCCTGAAGGGCCTCCTTCTCTCTTTGGAGTTCCTGGAGCTTGTCCTGCCTCTGTGCATTCACTGACAGTGCCTGGAGGCCATGGGGCTAGGGAAGAGCCCATCCTTGCCAGTGCCAAGGATCAAAGGAGCCTGTGGCAACCTTGGCTGGCTTTGTGAGCCACTCTGGGGCTTCCTTGAACCTTCCCCCCCTCGCTAAGGACCTCCCAGCCCTTACTCAGCACCTGGCAGGTTCTAGCCTCCTGGGACTATCTGTTGCTCAGTCTCCCACCACACCCACAGCAGGAGGAGAGCCCACACTTTCCTTTATCAGCCCCCACCACGGCTAGCCTGCTGCGTGCTGCGATAAGGGTGGGGGGTGCAGACACCAGCACAACTCCTGGGCTCCTTTTCGTGCCCTGACACTGCCCCACACTGCTGGATCTGGAGCTGAGCCCCATCTGCTCCCCTTGCAGCTCCCCAGGACCCCTCCACAGTGACAGCCCAGCAATGGGCCATTAGGTGGAGGCAGAAGAAGCCTTACACCACTGCACAGCCCTGTGTGCTGGGTGTGCAAAGAAAGATGCCTGGCACAGGGAAGTCCTCAGGCTGTTCTCACTCTGCTACCAGGCAGAGGGTTACAGGTTCCAGGAGCCCCTGTACTCCTGTGTCTCCTGCAAACCTTTCCAGGAGGAGATGCCCTCCGACACTGCCTTGAACAAGGGTGCATGGGGCCCATGGTGCCAGAGGGGGTCCCAGTGTGGAATTCCTGTGGAACAGCTTGGGGCTGCAGGGAGCCCCAGGTCTTCCACAAGTCTCTCCCCTCCACTGGTGCCTAGAAATGCTCTGTTTGCTCCCAGAGCCCCACAGCAGCAAAGCAGTGTCTGCCTGCTGGACACCATCCCCCAGATGCTGCCTCCTCTCAGCGCCAGCAGAACCAGAGCCCACCTCCTCCATGTACCCACCTGCTGGGGAGACCTCCAGCTCAGACCCCCAGAGCACATCCCTCCCGCTCCCTTCCCGCAGGCAGCACACAGAGCAGGACTCCAGAGCTGGAGCACAAATGCAAGAGATTTTATTTCAGAACATTTGGCTGCTCGCTGTCGGAGGGCTGGCTGCTGGTGTGTTGGCTCCAGCCCTGGCCAGGGTACACATCTTAACGGTACTTGGCAGTCAGCACGGTGCCCACGGCACACAGGAACTTGTCCAGGGAAGCGTGCACCTCTGGGGTCAGGATACCGGGGTTGCGGGTGGCCACCACCACCAGGAAGCACTGGCCCAGCAGCTGAAAGGCAAAACGAGGTGGTGAGCCAGGGAATGAGGCAAGGGGATAGCCAAGGGGTGCAGGAGGGAAGCTGGGCTGGTCACTCCTGCCCAGACACTCACTTTGAAGTTGACGGGGTCCACGCGGAGTTTTTGGGCGTGGAGGTCGCTGAGCTTGGAGAGGGCACCAGCAATGTCATCGATGTTGTTGACAGCTTCGACCAGTGCAGCAGCCACCTTCTTGCCGTGACCCTTGACCTGAGCAGAGCCCTTTCCTAGGTCGAAGTGGGGGAAGTAGGTCTTGGTCTGGGGGTAGGTGACGAACATCCTGGAGAACAGAGGGGTTTGGAGACAGGTGAGACAGGGTGGCAAAGGACAGAGCTGCAGGTGGGGAGAAGACGGGGCAGGTGCGAGGGAGTCGGGGCTGGAGAGGAGAGAGGGTCACGCCGGGGACAGCCACAGTACCTCTCCAGGGCTTCGCCGCCATACTCCTCGGCCTGGCCGCCGATTTTGCCGAAAGCGGCCTTGACGTTGGACTTGTCGGCGGCGGACAGCACCATGATGACACCTCTGAGTCGGCAGCCCCAGCACGGGTGTGCTCGCCGGCCGCCGCCGCCCTTATATGCGGTGCTGGGGCTCCGCCCGCCCCGGTCCCGGCCCGGGGCTGCTGGACCCCGGCCAGGCGGGGCCGCCGCCCGTCCTCCCCCGCCCCGCTCCGCCCGGGCACCGGCACCGGCACCGGCACCGGCACCGGCACCGGCACCGGGGCGGGCGGAGCCCCAGCACCGCGGGATCGGCGCGGGGTTGCGGTCAGGGGTTGTTCCAGAGCGGGTGGGTGGGCTCTGCCCCACGGACACATGCTGACATGACAGCAGGGTTAGGCTTAAGGTTAGGCTTGGGGTGAGGTTCGGTTTAGGTGTTAGGTGTAGTGGATGGGTTAGGACGAGGTTTCGGTGTAGTGCCTGGGCTGCCATGGGTTGTCGCTGGGGTCTGCGCTGGCAGAGGATCCCGTGTGTGTCCCCTGGCGTGGGTGGGACACTGGCTGGGTGCTCCTGGCACAGCCTGGATGGGCTCTGGCCGGGTGTGGGGAAGTCTGTCCCCCACACCCCCACACAGCCCCGTGTGCACCTGCATGTACAGACTGACCACCCTGCACACACCCCTGAGCTGCCCCAGCACACGCACTGCCCCTACACGCACTGCCAGCTGACACCTACACATCCTTGCACACACACGTGCTGTCCCTATACAGCCCTCTGGCATCCAGCACAGTCCCTGTGCACAGCTGCCCCACTGCACTCCCTGCTCTTGCTCCTCAGGACACCCCACACCAGTGTACCCCACACCACCCACAGTCTGTGCCCTCTTCAGCCCCCCGCTCCTCGAACCACAGTCACATCTGTTTGCTAACAGAGCCCGGAGCTCCCCTGCCCCAGCCCCTCTCCTGGCCCTGGTGCTGTGGGGCACTGGGGGACCCTGACTTCTGGGCAGGGAGGACGCTGGGCAGAGCCACAGGATCAGCACTGGCCACTGCTGCAAGCACTTTGGGCAAATACGAGGGACCACAGTGGTCTGTGGTGAGCCCTGTGTGCTCCGAATGATGAGATGAGGGTGAGGAATGTAACAAGGGCAAGGAAGACGAGGGTGGTGAGGGAGACAAGGAGGGTGGGGGGCTTGCAGAGCTCTCAGTAGGTTCAGCAGGTGGCGCAGACCAGCAGTGACAGTTCACACCCGTCTTTCCTCCGTGACTGGGGTTCTTATCATCTGTGTTTGGGGGAGATTAGCTCGTTCTGGCACCACTTCAGAGTGGGGAGGGAGGGCCGGGGGGGCTGATTTTCTGGGAAGCAACAGCAGGGCATGTGTGTGCATGGGGGGAGCCGCCAAGGCAGCAGAGCCCTTCAAACTGGTGGCACAAAAACAAATGGGTGTAAATGCACACGAGCACAGTGGGATGTGGACTGGGATGTGTTTGAGGATGGAGCTGTGGGTTCACCTGCAGGAGCAAGGGCTGCCACGGTCAGGGACTGCCTGGCCTTTTTGTGAGCAGGCAGGGTCCCTGCATGCCCCCCACCTGACTCCTGCCCGCACCTGGACACTCAGGCACCTCTCTCCTGCAGGATCTCATCTCCTCCCTCTGGTGTCACAGCACAGAGCAAACCCAGGGCTAGTTTGGTATCTCATAGCCCGCCACCTGTGATCACTGATTTCTTTAAAATTCCAAAGCCCTGAAACCAGTGTCTCTATAGTGGACTGCAGATCTGCCCATCCCATTCCTACCCTGCCCAGGTCCCAGGGGGCAGGTGTGGAGGTTCTTCCCTGGCAGTTGTCTGGGATCTGTGGCTCAGGAGCTTGAGTCCCAGAACAGTCTTTGTGCTTAATGGTCTGCAGTGGACTTTTTTCACTCCATGAATTCTTAGATTGCTTCTGGAGTTCATGCAAGCACTAAGCTCCCGCAGCACTCCTAATAAAGTCCTAAAAAGCCGTCTTGATAGATGGAGACAGGCAGGATTTATCCTACAGCCCCATCATCCCCCAGGAATCCTTCAAGGGAATGCAAGGATCACATTTGTCTTGGCGCAGCCTTTGCACTGCTCCCTGGAGGGATGCAGGCACAGCTTCATTCCCTGGGTCCTGCTATGGCTTCATCCTGTGCTGGGGAGGGTTGGAAGAAAGTGGGGCCCTGGGGGACATGCAGGGAGCGCAGGGTTGGTGCTGCCCTTCCCGTGCCACATCTGTCACATCTGAGCCCCCTCCCTCCAGCAGGAACACTGCCACACTCCAGCCCACCCCAGCCCCCGGCACAAACAGAGGCGTTGCTGCAGCAAAAGAGTCTTTTTTATTGATGGTACACAGGCACGGCTGACAGCTCATCTGTACTTCTCAGCCAGCACGCTGGCCACGGCCGACATGAACTTGTCGACGGCAGAGTGCACCTCGGGGCTGTAATCCTTACCCAGGCGGGTAGCCAGCACCACCTGCAAGCACTGCGCCAGGAACTGCAAGGAAAAACGGGGCTTAGCACTGCCACTACAGCCCCCGTGTCCCCATCCCCGTCCCTGTCCCACACCCCCTGCACCCCATCCCCTGCTCTCCACCCTGATCCCCCTCCCCTATCCCCTGTCCTCCATCCCCTGCCTCCCATCTTGATCTCTGTCCCCCATTCCCTGTCCCTCACTCTCCATTCCCCATCCCCTGTTCCCTGTCCCCACATTCTGATCCCTGTCCCCACATTCTGATCCCTGTCCCCAAACTCCATCCCTATTGCCCACTGCCCATTGCCCATTGCCCATTGCCCATTCCCCATTCCACATGCCCATTTCCCATTCCCATTTCCCATTCCCATTCCCATTGCCCATTGCCCATTGCCCATTGCCCATTGCCCATTCCTCATTCCCTGTTCCCCGTTCCCTGTTCCCCATTCCCCATTCCCCATTCCCATTCCCCGCCTGCCTTGAAGTTGACGGGGTCCACACGCAGGTTGTAGGCGTGCAGGTTGCTGAGCTCAGACAGAGCCTGGCTGAGGTTGTCCAAGTTCTTGATGGCAGTGCCCAGGGCAGCCACCACTTTCTTGCCATGGCCACGGATCTGGTCAGAGCCTTGTGACAGGTCGAAGTGGGGGAAGTAGGTCTTGGTCGGGGGGTAGGAGTGGAACATCCTGAGGGAGTGGGACAGTCAGTGGCGCTGACCCCAGACAGACCCACCGCGCTGGCCCCTCGGTGGGGCTCCCACCCCCTTGTCCCCCTCTCCCACGCCATCCCCAGACTTGCACCAGACCTGTACAGGGTCTCGGCTCCGATTTCCTCCTCGGCGCCACCCAGCTTCCCCCAGATCTGCTGGATCAGCTTCTTGTCCTCGGCGGTCAGCATGGTGGCGGCTGGAAGAGCGGGCAGGGATTGGTGGCAGCAGCGGCTGCAGGGACGCCTCTTATAGCCGCCGGCACCTCCGCCCAGCCTTATCTTATCACACTGAGGGGCGAGGGGATGGCCGGCCCCGGGAGCAGCTGCGGCACTGCCCTGGGGGGCCCCAGATGCCTCGGGGGGGGCCCTGCCCTAAGGAGGCCCCTGGGGGGATCGGCTGCCTGTCCTGTCCCACTGCAGCAGCCCAACACTAGAGTGGGGCAGGGGGTAGCACCTTACCAGGCTGCCCCGTGGACAGCAGCAGCTCTGGGCATGTCCCACGGGTGCCACAGCCATGTCCACCCTGTCCTCAAACCTCCTGTTGTGATCCATCATTCCCCACAGACAGGCCAGGGTACTCCTTGGCTCTGAGGGTGTTGAGGTAGGTCCCACAAGTGTCCCATGTCCCCTCCAGACTTTGGCACATCCAGCCCCTCTCTGCCCCAAGAGCCCCATGGCCTCTGAGTAGGAGCCATGGACAAGCCCTCCCAGAGAAACCCAGGCAGGGAACAACCTCCTCTTTGTGTTCATGGTCTTCCCAAAGTCCATTCTCTGATGCTTGTCAGTCCTGGACTCCTTCCCTTCTTCCCACACCAATGTGTGCTCCTGCCTCTCCCCATAAATGCTGGGAAATACTGCAGGGCGCATGGTGGCTGGTCATACAATAACAGAATTTTAGAATAACAGAATTATTAATGTTGGAAAAGGTGTCTGGGATCATTGAGCCCAACCATTCCCCCAGCACTGCCAAGGCCAACACTAAACCAGGTGCCCAGGAGCTATACCTACATATCTGTTAAATCCTTCCAGGGACAGGGACTCCACCACTGCCCTGGACAGCCTCTGCCAGTGCCTGACAATGCTTTTAGTAAAGAAATTTTTCCTAATATCCAACCTAAGCCTCTCCTGGCACAACTTCCTCAGACTCTCACATCCTTCTCTCAGCCTCTGCAGGAAGGAGTTGGTGCAAACACCGGTGAGGGACACACCAGATACTGACCTAGCATGTAAGTAATGGATTTAAACCTCTGGGTTACCTGACATCCATGGATGCAGAATGCCCTAAAAGCTGCTGTGGTGACATGTTTAGAGCTATTTGGTGGCCAGAGAGCTTCCACATCACCTTTCTTCCCCTTGTCCCAACACAGTCCCTAAATTCCATGGATGAGCTGAGGACTGCCACTTGCAGTGCTGCCTCAGGCTGGACATCAGAGCAGACTGAAGAATTTGCACCCACTGTTTCATGCCAGAAGTCTCTGAGACAGGAGCTGACATGGTGCTGTGCTTCAGGTTTTTGGCCAAACTGGCCCTGGTAACAGGCTGATGCTCCAGATTTTGTTGAGCAGCATTTGTACAGCATCAAGATTGTCTCTGCCTTTCACTCTGCCCCCACCCAGGGAACAGATTTTGGGGTGCTGGGAGAGGACACAGCCAGGCAGATAGGCCCAACTAATCAAAGAGGTATTTCATACCATATGACACCATGCTCACCAATCAAAGGGAAAAGAAGGGGCTTGAGGGTGTTTTGGGGGGGTTATCCATGGTTTTTGCTCATGAACTGGCTGAACATCAGCCTAACCATGGGATGTGGTGAGTGATTGCCTTTGCATCCCCTGTTTTGTTTTCTTCCCTGTGCTTCCACTCAGTCTTCACTTACCAAACAATTCCTTCTGTTTGCTTGTTTGATTTAGACCCCCAATTTTTCTTGCTTTTATCTTCCTTTGCCCTTCACCTCATCCCATTGTGGGGGGGAGGTGGGTGGGCAGCTGGGGTGCAGTGGCTGCACAGTGGGGTTAACCCACAGAAGAAACTCATCAGATACCACATCCATGCCCCACAGAGAGAGGCACGAGAGGACAATGCCCTGCATTGCAATGCAAGTTTGGTTCCCAGCAGCCTGGGATGGGTTTTGGATAGGTCAGGCAAAAACCCTGGGTCCATTCAATGTCCTAGCAGGGTAAAAGACTCATTCCTGGTCAGCCTGGGAACAGACTGTGGTGGATATACCTTGGTGAGCAGCTGCAGTCACAGGGCTCCAGCCTGTTCTGGGCTTCTGCTCAATGCCATGTTATCCCCACTGAATGTTATGTTATCCCCACTGAATGCCATGTTATCCCCACTGAATGTTATGTTATGCCCACTGAATTGGCACATAAATTAGTATGAGTTCATTAGTATATGAATTAGCATGTGAATTTATAAAGTTTAGTATTTCCCCCTCCATATTGTGTAGACATTTCAGAACACCCCTGCCTGAACAGTCAGGTGTGGGCAGAACACATCGAGATGAAAGCACAGAGACCATAGCTTACATTTGAATCATTTATTGGGTTTTGCAGATGACTGAGCCCCTGCAGTGGGGATTTAAAGAGCTGCCCAGGAAGGGGTGATACCCCAGAGCCTGGCAGCAGGGCTGGGCTGTGGTCATTTATCTGTACTTCTCTGTCAGAACAGAGGAAACACTGGACAGGAACTTGTCCCATGCAGCATGAGCTTCTGGGGTGAAGTCACTGGGATAGCGGGCAGCCACGGAGCACAGGATACACTGGGAAAGCAGCTGTAAGGGAAAGCAGCATGAAATCCATCACAATGAGTACCAGGTATCAGTGTAGGGGTCTGCAATGGACCTTGGCCCAGTGTGCTCAGGGATGACAACTATGTGTCCCAACCAGGCAGTGCTGCTGCCTGAAATGGGAGTGCAGAAGCACGGGTTGTCCTTTGCATAGGGCAAAAGGCACTGCTTCATCCCTCTCCCTCTTCCACGTGCCCTTCCTCCCTCAAGTGCAGCAAAGTGGTACAGTTTATAATTTATTAAAACTTTGTTCAAGACAGGTGATGTAGCTTGATGTGTGAGGCAGATTCATGAATTACAGCAAAACCAGCAGAGATTCGAGTCTGTCTAACACAAACCACCACAGGAGCCCCCTGAGTAGTTCTTTGCCTGCACTGGACCAGAACCCCCATTAAAAGACCCAGTCTCAGGTTAAAAATCATATGAGAAACAGGCTGTGCAGCACAGCCAGGGACCAAGCTGCCATTAGCCCACACGACCTGTGGTCTCTGATTTTGTGATGGCAGCTTCCACCCCTGCAAGCCTCTGTGCTCACTCACCTTGAAGTTCACGGGGTCCACCCTGAGGATGTAAGCATGCAGCTCACTGAGCTTGGCCAAAGCCCCTCGGATGTCATCAATGTGCTTCACAGCTTCCCCAATGGCATTCATGACCTTGAAGCCGTGGGCACGGAGCTGAGCTGAGCCTGGGCTCAGATCAAAGTGAGGGAAGTAGGTTTTTGTCGGGGGGTAGCTGAGGAAAAGCCTGGAGGAAAACAGGAGGAAGAGGGTCAGCAGCAGAAATGGAATGAGGTGGTAAAACCTCAGAACAAGTGCAGTGTAAACCTTCTGCAGCACATGCAGATTAGACAGCAAGTTTATCTGTACATCCTAGAGAAGAATTAAGTATTAAAAATTACTTAAAACTTAATGTAGTTTTGGATTTGGTTTCATTTTTAATAAATAAAAGCCCCAACTTGTCACCCATTTTCCTGTATTATATTATAACCAAGATTCCAAACCTTCAAACTAAAATGAACGAACCAGAGTTGATATGAATGGTACTCAGAATCCTGAAGGAGGATCACAATACTTTACACTGAGCTGTAAATAGCATTTAAATCACTTTGAATAACATAAGAATTTCTGATAATTTCCATACCCTTTTATGCCAGCTTGCTTAATTGGTATGGACTTTGAATTACTGTGCCATGCTTCATGCAGGGGGTCCAGCTGTCTTGTTTTCTAACAGTTTGTTACTTACCAACTGGAACAATGAACCCTGAGCACTCAGTGAATTTAGTGGACAGCTATTCTCTTAATGCATAAAAATTCCTAGAGGAAGTGCACCACTTGTACAATAAACCACTTTAAGTTTATCCCCTGACAGGGATAATGGTGTTTAGGACACTGAGTATGAATGACTTTGAACTCCTCACCAGTGCTTCTGGCTATGAATTCTTCTGTATGGCTATAAGGAGGAAAAAACCCCCTATTAAATTGTTTTAAAAAATCACGGTTTACTGCTAGATTGTGAAGCATTTAGTAGCAGAGATATAACTCCTGAAGATTACATCTCAAACAGCACAACCCTTCATCAAGTCTCCCTGGTCCCAGCCTGCTCTCACCCACCCAAGTTCTACATGAGATGCATCCCAATAGCAAAGCCCTCTTTGGAGGCCTGCTGGGGCCTTACCTCTCCAGTGATTCTGCCCCAATGGCATCAGCTTGGGTGGCCACCTTAGCCCAGATGGCAACCACGGTGGATTTCTCGGCTTGGGTCAGCGTCATTGTGCAGGAGTGCTGGCTCTGTCCCCTTGCAGTGACTGCTCAGAGCAGGTTTGGACTCAGCACCCTGACAGCCCTGGTTATAAAGGGGAAGGGGGGAGCAGACTTTGGTGCCTGCCCACACTCATTGTCACTCCAGAGGCTCGTGGAGTGGGGGACGCTTATCTCCGGAGAAGCAATGGTTACTTTGGGAAGGGTCAGCACACTGCCCTCCTGTCCTGCCAGCCTTATCAGCTTCATGCTCCTTAACCTAACGGCTGTGTGGTCCAAAGAAATTGTCTGGACATGTACTGACACATGAACAGAGAGATAATGCTGCAAAATTCCACTGATGAAGCATTAGGACACATCTTTAAGCCGAGGAGCGTGTGGACTCCAGCACAGTAAGGAGCCTGGAGAGGAGTCTGATTTCCTCCCTTGGTTCACAAATGTGAACACAAGACTCTGGGCCTTTCTCACCCAGCCACTTCCCATATATGTGGCTGCACCATGTGCAATATTTCACATAAAATGCTTTGTAGGTAGTGGTAGGGACAGGCTAGGAGATCGGTAGTGTAGTTCAGAGGACAAACGAAATCCTGATTTTTTAAGAGTAACTGCAGATTTTGCCATTTGCTTCAGGACTTCACTTTGCCAGCCTCTTGCAAAGAATTAAGGACTCACTTTACAATTGCTGCCTGTAGCAGTACTGGTAGTAAGGATGACTGTGGATACAGGAATAGAGAGTTTGTGAAATTGAGTATGGTAATAGGGAAAAAGTGTGTGTGTGAGCAAGCCCAGTCAGATTTCTTTTTTGTAATTCTCAGACTGCACACCTTTGATTTCTAACTGTTAATCTTACTGTTAATTGTCCCCTGCACTGTAAAATAGCCCTCAGCACTCCAGTTAGTGCTGGCTGTGTTGTGCTATGTGCTGGACATGCACAGGAGCTCCTGGTCCCACAACAGATGGCTGGTACCATCAGGGCACGGGGCCCTGGGTGGGTGAAGGACCAAACAAGCAAAATGGAGACCAGCACAGGTCTGTAATCACAGATAAGTGGGCAAAGTGTCAAAGAAATACCCTACTGGAGATGGTTGCTGCAGAACCTCTGGGAGTAAGTATCCTGCCAGCACATAAAGCAGAGGTAAATCTCTTTGCCATGATGATAAACTTCAGCAGCCTCAGATACCACCACTGAGAGCTGGCAGCTGTGCACAGAGCACTGGCTGGTACAGTCAGAGGGGTCAGATAATGTTCTCTGCCCAAGCAGCCCTGCACACTTGTTGGAGGAGGTTGGTGTGTCTCAGCCAGAGATGTGTCTGCATTTGACAGCAGCACCATGCACTGCCACAGAGGGTGTTCCCCAGCCATGGTCATCCTGCTAAAGGGAAAGCCCTTCTAGGTGTCTAATGATCCTTGGGCTGTGCATGGATTGGGGCATGTCCAACCTGTACTGAAGCACAGATGTCACAGAGGAGTGTGCACTGCCCCTCAGGAGCCACAGGGAGCTGTGCTGTGCTGTGCTGCTGCTGGAAAGGTGCTGGGTTTGAGGTGGCACACGTGTGTGTGTGTGTATGGCAGGGATTTCTTCTGTGCTGTCACATGGGGATAGGTCTCTCCTCTCTGGGTAGACTCCATAGCCTGCAGGAGTTGATCCATACACTACAGAGACATCACTGTCCTGTGCCTCTGCCACTGCATCCTGGCCTCAGGTGGGAGTGAACCAGTGGTAGGGATGGAACCAGGGATGGGGTCAGACAGCAACTTCTGTATCCTCTGGTGTCCCCACTTTGCTGGGGCAAGTGGCACTTGGAAAGGGCTCTGACCCACCCCTTGCACTCTGCACTGGGCTCTGATTTAAGCTTCTCTGCATGCCATCTGCCACACAAACTAGAATAAACCTTGGGCTTTCCCAAAAGGCAGGCATAAAAACACTTGGGGCCTCTGAGTCTGAAAGCTTGGCTGGGTTTGGGGATCTTGAATTATCATCCCCTCT
Organism: Phylloscopus whistleri; assembly: GCA_017589585.1. Taxonomy (NCBI): domain Eukaryota; kingdom Metazoa; phylum Chordata; class Aves; order Passeriformes; family Phylloscopidae; genus Phylloscopus; species Phylloscopus whistleri. The sequence continues at coordinate 55,229 of JADMLD010000856.1, read as the reverse complement.
GTGGAGGCCAACGATTCCTCTGGGATTAAATTTCAGATTGTGTTCAGTGCCACAACTCCTCTTCAGTCCTCCTGACTATGGACTGGGTAATTCACTCACTTTAAGAGGGGATATAAAAGGAGACTCATCTGAGACTCAAGGAGGACAATTGCATTTCCATAGGGAGTATTATCAGAGGGCTCTTTGTATACCTTCCCTTTGATGGTGCCATACAGATCCCCTGAAAACCCAGAGCTCAGTCTGGCTACGCAGAGGCAAAGCAGTGCAGTCTCCAGTTCAAAGTGCCACTGACAGCAGAGGCAGAGCCAGGGCACGGACAATGTTTATACAACTTAAATGGATGGCAGTACCAAGAGAGGCTGTATTCATCATCCCTTGCTACACACATTTCCAAAACTTGCAGTTTTCCTATGGAAAATTTACTTTGAAAATATAGATGCTGTTGTGAATTATCCATTTACATAATGTTTTTGTCTCCTCCCCATAGTGCTGCGTCTTAGGTGATGTGTTGCATGGCAGTGCTCCAAGCTCTCCTCAGTGAGAGTGCTTTTAATCAGGGGTTACTCAACCAAGCTGTGACCCAGATAAACACAGGGATAAGGCACAGGCCATCAGGATTCCTTCCTATTCTGTGTAACCTGGGCATTGCCCCTCTGTGACTGAAGGATTAAGATTTGTGTGCACACAGAGTGATGTCTGCACAGGAGGATTCATCATCACTGAAATCATTATGGAATTTGAATTCCTTTTCTGGGAGTTACTCCTGCACTATCACGAAAACCAGAGCAGCCAAAAGGTGACAGTTGTTTGATAGGAGTTCATTGCTCACTCAGGATCAGGGCTGTGCTGGGGATTGCTGTGGGAACTCCTCAGGAACAAACCTGGTGGGAGAGGTCTGATCCTCAACACAACGTGACATGGAAAATGAATGTCTGGCTTTGCACGAACCTCTCAGCCAAATTCCTCATTCCAGTGCTCCAGCAACCCATGGGGTAGAGAGACAAGAAGGACCTGGCCTCAGGAATGCAAAGAGCTGGACAACATGATCACTGCTGTTCCTATGTCACGGGGCCAATAGTGAAGACACGTCCTCTGGGAAATCCCACCAAACCTGCCTTCCTCTCTTGCTGATGCTTCTCATGATGATCTACAGCTTCACTGCAGAATGTCCACCCTTGGGCAAATCATAAATCTTTGTCAGGAAACCACCAATTATTTTTTTTTAATTAATGCAGGTCTTTTTTAATCCAAAATCTGTTCCAAAAGCCGGCTACCAGAGTTTCTCATTTTAAACAGCAGAAGCAAGCCACAGACCTCTTAGCTAATTGCAAAAGTGGGATTCTAATTTCCAACAGTCCCAACTGTAAATCCAGTTGAATGGCATCACTGTGAGATCAGGGATAACTTTCCTCATGGACCTGTATTATCCACAGGAATTGCCTTCCCCTCAGGAGAATGCTGTGGATAAGGGGGCTCTAACTCTGAAATATTTGAGGCATATTAAATTTTGAAAGTCTGAAAAGTGGAGTCTAAATCCTGCCTTTACTCTTTAATTTCCTACCAGGGCTTGAAGTACTTGCAATCATTGCTTTAAACGACATGGCTAACTACAACTAATGTCTGAGAGCTGGGAATGACAGATAGGCCTATAATTTATTATTTAAGAAAGTGAAATTATATTTTGAAGCAGACACACTGAAATTTTAACGTGACAGCCCAGTGCTGGTGTACAAGGAGTGCTCTGCTGTGATAACACAACTAGTGTTTAATCACCCCAGGACAACTCTCTCCCCTCAGCATTGCCTTCTCTCACTCAATTGTTATCGCTGGCCTTGTGCAGAATGGCCCTGCAGATTACACCCTGCTGGGGCTGCTCATCTCCCTCTTCAGCCACCCACCTCTGCCCCTTGGGGGACTGCAGAGTGAAACCCAGAGTGGGGATATCTCAGATCCAAGCATCTAAGTAATGCAATGAAATACAGAAGAATTTGCATAAAACGCATGGGCATCCTCAACTATAATTGCTGATAACTTCTGATCTCCGGTAAACACAAAAAAATATGAAGCCACCAAGACTGCTGCCGGGGAGTAAAATCACTCTTCCTAATCCAGAGGCAGGAGTAAAAGCACAGGAACCATGAGGCAGGGTGTATCAGAGCTGCAAAGTGAACATGAGCAACAAGCCCAAGCCAGCCTTTCTATGGGCATGGGGAGCACACAGTTCTGACTTCCACAGCTGCCACCCTGCAGGTATCATGGAATTGTTAAGGTTGGAAAAGCCCTCTGCAATCATTGAGTCCAACCATTAAACCATCACTGTCAAGTCCACCACTAAACCATATCCCAAAGTACCACATCCACATGCTTTTTGAATACTTCCAGGGACTGTGATTCCCTGGGTAGTTCCAGTGCCTGTCCACTCTTTCCATGAGGATGACAACCCAGGGGGTCTGGGTGTGGGGGAAGATGATGAGCCCTCACTGTTTTTTGCTACCAGCTCTCAGGAAAGTTCTGGAGTTAATGACTGTACAGGCTGAAAACCCACAAATGACCCAAGGTGGCCAACTAAGTGTTGGGCAGTCCAGAATCCAGCAGCCCCTGTGGAGGGATCCAGGGCTGGGGCCACCATGCACTGTGTAGGTACAAACTGAGCTGGGCGTGCTGGGCCACGCTGGTGGCACTGGGCTGAGCTGGAAGGTGCTGGGTGTAGGCATGTGAGGCACTGGAATAAACTGATGTGTGGAACCAGGAGTGGTGTCCATAGGACACTGTGATTGAGAGAAAGTAAGCATCAGGTGCTGGTCTGAACTGGGGGCGTTGGGCTATGCTGGGAAGAGGGCTGTGTGTGAGGTGCTGGTCTGAACTGGGGATGTGGCTGTATGGGGGCATGAGATGCTGGTCAGAACTGGGGACACCGGGTTGTGCTGGGGATGGGGCTGTGTGTGAGGTGCTGGTCTGAACTGGGGGCATTCGCCTATATTGGGGATGGGGCTGTGTGTGAGGTGCTGGTCCGAACTGGGGGCACCGGGCTGTACTGGGGATGGGCCATGGAAGTATGAGATGCTGCTCAGAACTGGGGGCATTGGGCTGCACTGGGCACGGGCCGTGGGGTGGAGGGGTCGCACCGGGCACAGGCGGCCCCGGGCACAGGCGGCCCCGGGCACAAGCGGCCCCGGGCGCGCTGTCCCCGCCGGGTGCCGGTAGCGGCAGCCGCGCCGTGTGCCGGCGGAAGCGGAAGGCGCAGCGGCCGGGCCCTTCCTGCGGGCAGCCCGAGCCGAGCCGGCATGGGCGAGAGCACCAGCCCCATCAGCGTGATCCTGGTGAGCTCGGGCAGCCGCGGCAACAAGCTGCTGTTCCGCTTCCCGTTCCAGCGCGGCGCCGAGCACCCCGCCGCGCAGGACAGTAAGTGCCGACGCCGGGAGCTGCGGCTGCTCCGCGCCCGCAGCAGCCTCCGCCGGGGCCTGGCATCCTCCCGTGGGGGGCTGGTACGCCACACGGACCCCTCACACCCCCCTCACATCCTTCACATTGTCCATGGGGGTCTGGCACCCCTCACACTGTCTCTGGGTACCTGCCATCCCTCACACACCGCTCACACTGTCGCTGGGTACCTGCCATCCCTCACACGCCCCTCACACTGTCTGTGGGTACCTGCCATCCCTCACACACCCCTCACACTGTCTGTGGGTACCTGCCACTCCCCACACACTCCTCACACTCTCTGTGGGTACCTGTCATCCCTCACACCCCCTTCACACTCTCTGTGGGTACCTGTGATCCCTCACACCCCCCTCACACTCTGTGGGTACCTGTCATCCCTCACACCCCCCTCACACTGTCTGTGGGTACCTATCATCCCTCACACCCCCCTCACACTGTCTGTGGGTACCTATCATCCCTCACACCCCCCTCACACTCTGTGGGTACCTGTCATCCCTCACACACCCCCCTCACACTGTCTGTGGGTACCTATCATCCCTCATATACCCCTCACACACCCCTCACACTGTCTGTGGGTACCTGTGATCCCTCACACACCCCTCACACTGTCTGTGGGTACCTGTGATCCCTCACACACCCTCACAGTCTCTGTGGGTACCTGGCACCCCTCACTCACACGGTCCATGAGGACCTGGCACCCCTCACAACTCCCCATGGGACTCTGCACCTCTCAACCCTTGCCCTGGAGGTGCCCTCACTCCCCCCAGGTGCCCTGGGGACCCCTCCCATCCCATCCCAGGTCAATTGAACCACATTAGAGCCAGGTGTCATTATCCACATGGTGCCTTACTGCTGTCCCCGGGGCAGGTGAATCTCCTGGGTTTGGGGAGCTGCAGGGGAAGGAGGAGGCAGGATGAGAAGGAAGGCACTGATTTGGAGGAAGGCATTCAGTAAACACTATGAGCTTTAGCCAATAATGGGTAGAAATTATGAAACTTTAGTCTGTGGTCTTGAAGAATGTGCTGGGGGAGGCTTAATTTCTCCTGGAAATCAGGACCATGGGACTATTCAGGTTGCACCTCTAACTTCAAGGCACGTGATTTGGGACAGTGCCTGTGGCTGGACTGGGACCAGTATCAGTGCAGGGCCTAAAGGTGCTGTGGGGTGATGGAGCTGTGTGATTTGGGTTGTGTGCTAATGGCTGTGTGTCAGGAGAAGTTTGACTCCCCTGCTTAGGTTGTGAATCAGTTTCTGAGGAGAGAATCATCTCTAATTCACTTTCCATTTTTATAGGTAAAATCTGAAAAGTTGTTTTTTTTTTTTTTTTCTGTTTCCCTGCCACCCCCCTCCTGCTTTTTGTTGGTAAAGGATTTCCCTACCTGTGACTATGGGAGCATTATATTTGTCCCAAAACCTTGGCAATAAGGAGGGATATTGCAGTGGTCAGCATTTTACTTTTTGCTCTTGAACTGCAAGCTGTTACCTGTGTCAGTTTCTGTGAATGTTTCACTTTCTCCTCCTCATCCCCTGAAGGATGAAAACTTTCTCCTATTTTGTTTACATTCTTGTGAGTAAGAATAGAAAAACATACAAACACACATTAAGCAGATTGTTCCTGGACGAATTTATCTTTATTCTCTGCTTCAGACAAACCAAGGAGTCGATATGCTGTGAATGGCTCTGGTGACACCACAGAAGATCAAGATGGGGACTCCAGGTAGGAGGGGAAACATTTCTTCTGGCCTAAGAGGTTGAAAGAGGAGGAGAGACAGCCTCCTGCACTCTTGCCTCCTAGTTCCTGGGCACATCCTCTTGGACTGTATAGAAGACAACTTGGCAAAAAAATGCTTTAATATTTAATATCAGTTATGAGCAACTTAGTGCTTAGTAAAGAGGACTGGCTCATGAGGGAATGCTGCTGAATCTGTTGTTTCGTGGGCAAGGAATAGATCAGCTATAGGTCAGAAAGGCAATATTACCCTTTCAAAACTAGGAGTATTAATCCTTTGGCAAAATCCCACTTTTCTTTTCCTGCCTACTTCTAACTGGATATATTTTTCAGTTGCCTCAACTTCTTCCCTAGCTGATGTAATGGTTGTATGGAATCGCTGTGCACTAATGAATAACTAATTTTGTTTCTCCAGACAGAGCTGCTGTTGTGTCAGTGGAGTGACACAGTGGCTCAAAAGGAAACTGAGACTTGAAGAGGGTTTTTTAAGTGCAGGAAATCAGAGGGTAACAAAAGCACTGAAAACAGGCAGTGTGGTGTTCAGCATGTGTGTGTGTATGGATGGACCCTCTAATTAGTTTTTGTTGAACATTTGAAATCTGCTGCATGGTTCTAAATTTATCACTGCTAGATACAAGAGAAATCTGGGAGAGAAAAAGTTTTTTTGTCTGTTGGCCCATAGTTCACTTGCAGATCTTTTTTGTGATGTGTATTTTAATCTCCAGTATTAATAAAAAAGGGGTAGTTGCTACTCTTCTCTTTTATAAGAGTACTAAGGAAGGAATCATCACTTTCCCCCCGCCCCCAAAAAATGTAAGGTTCTTGTTAACTTTATGACAGAACAGTTTAGCTGAAATTAAAATCACCCACGTGGCATCATCAGTTAATTTGGTTTTCCAGGACTGGGATCTTACAAAACCACATTTTGCTTGAGGTGATTTGTATCTCCTGTCTCTTCTGATGCCTTTGAAACCTTCAAATGCAACCTTTGGTTGTGTGTGCTGTTTTGCTGAGTTAGTGTGAGACAATATGTGATTACTGCAGTGATGTAGGGAAAGCTTTTATCATTTCAGATGATGGTCAGGTGAGAAAACTGCTGGTGTTTTCATGAAACAGATTTTTAATTTGAATGTGCTGGCATGTAACCTACACTAAACAAATATTTAGATTGTTTCATTGTAGTGATGTCCAGAACACTGGGCGTGAAAATTCATGCTTGATCTCCTGGTCAGGTATTTGTTACTAACAAATGAATTTTTTTCAGATCTGTCTATATCTCCCATATATATGAAAAGGAAGTAGAAGAGCAGCAGCATTTCTGTTGCTCTGAAAGTTTATTTCTTCCAGATGCAGGATATTGGAGTCCAGCACACTGCTGGTGCTACTTACATGGCTGGGCATCTGCTTTCTGAAATTCAAAGTCCCTTTCAAAATTGTGTTTGTTTCCAGTTTGATTATTGAAAGCTTTCTCCAGAAGCATTATAATCATCACTCTTAAGTCCCCTGCATCCCACACAAGTGATGCAGCAGTTAAATGTGTCCTCTTCAGTGGTACCTGCTAGTAGAAGAAAATGCTGATGCCCTTTATATCCTGAGTGCTGTTAATTTAAATTAGACAAGGGGAGCTTTGTTGGCAAAGTTCATAGTTTTCACTGACTGATACAGGTGGAAAAAAATGCAGGCTTTAAGTACACAGATGCTTCTTCCAGCAGAAGACAAAAAGGCATCTTTAAAACTGGGCACCAGATTGCTCCAACTTTGATTTGTATCAGGCAGTTTTAGAAGTAACAGAAGTTGGTGCCTTGGAATAGAAGAGATTCTAAGGGGAGAGTGGAGGCAGAAAAGTGCAGATCCCCTCACCTGCTTTGTAAGCTGGGAAACCAGTTTAACTTTCATATGTCATGAAACCAATCTCATGATTGATTTTTTTCCTCACCAACGTGATGAATTTTTTCTTCAGTGTGTGTGTTTCCATTGAAGATCAGGTTGTAGAGACCAGCAATGGAGCAGCTGGTTTTGTGAGAGCCATTCCTTCAGTGGCAGCTTCATCCCTGTAAGATCCTTCTCCTGCAGTGCAGCAGTTCCCTTCCTGGACACTCAGTGCACTCAGTCCATGGAGAGAGTTCATCAGCATGAAGTCCAATCTGTTTTCTGGTGGTGATGATTTTCTGTCTGAAATGTTCCACGATAAAAGTAATTTATGAAGTGGTTTTGTGCTATTTCTGGAAGAGTTCATCGAGGAAGGGTTGGAAAAAGGTTCCTTTCAATCCCTGCATGTCAGTAGCACCCACGGGTGTTTTTGGTGGCACAAGTGGAGGCTGAGGAGTGGGCAGACTGAGGATGAGTTGGTGGTTAAGGCAGGTTTGATAATGTTGTGGGGTTGGGTTTTTCCCACTGCGTGCTCAGTACAAAGGTTATTTCAGATTTATCTTGTAGCTGCAATAGTTCCTAGGGGGGTTGGAGTCATCCTTTTTTAAACTGGATGGCTGTCTTTAATTTATTAGCAATCTAGCACAAATTGTGTCCTAGGTAAGATTTACTGTTGCTTTTTTCCCTGAGCTATTGGAACTCAGATCAATTACTTTGGAGCTGACCTTTCCTAGAGCAGCTGAGGTGCATGTATTTCTTAAAGCTCTCAGGAAAGACAAAATTAGATCAGCTTAGGTGCCTCACCTCCATTTACATGTAGCATATTTTTATAGATAATTGGATTTCTTTTAGCCTCCAGGCTCAATTTCCTGGTCATTGTTATGCTTTTCATTTTTTTAATAGACAATGGAAGCCTATTCATGATAATCTTTCCTCCAGGTTACTGGGGTGTGTTTGCTTGTATTAATTTCTGCTCAGTGGAGCTGTATGTGGGTCCTCAGAATACATATTTTACTTCCTGCTGAAAGCAAGTTGAGCAGCAAAAGTGTTTGAGGTGTGTTGATGGTGGCCATGCAACAAAAAGGTATTCAGAAGACTGTCACTGTCAAAACAAATTGCTTGTCAAGTGTCTCTCTTTGTTGGCTTCTTCTCAGCCTTTCATCATTTGCACTTTTCAAAAACATCCTTCGGTTTCTGAGTGCTTTACCAGGAATACACCCCCTCCCAATGTTTACAGAGATGCCTGTCAATCTTCTTTCTTTCTCCTGAAAAAATATGAGGCAATTACTCCTTTGAAGCCATAAGATAATGCTATGTTAAATTGGTTTAAATTAGTTTTTTTGTAGTTTTTCTGAAGGCGGTATATAGCCAGCAAGCAAATATTCTAATGAGGAGGCACATATAGTGTTACATATGTTACAGCAGACTTTGCATTTTTAGTAGCAGAGCTGACTAACTGAAAGAGTTTTAGCAAATTTAGCAAATGTTGCTGTTACAAAAAACCCCAAGTTACTGACAAACAAGGATTTGAATGTCCCTTTCCAACAAACAGTAGTGCTCCTGTTATAACATTTGTTTCCTCTGTCCCTCTTTCACTGGACTCCAGTGTTCTTGTATTTGTTCTGAAAGGCTTCCTTTCTGTAAGCCTGTGCTTTTCCATTCATCCACCCATTCCTTGAAACACCCTTCCTGTAATATCACCCCATTGTGTAGTTTGTCATTTAGGTTCTCTAGGTTCACTTTTCAACGTGACTGGCAGAAATCTGCTGTGTTTTGTATTAATTAATTGTTGGAGGTTTTCAGTTTGCCTCCCCTTTCTCGTGTGGGATGGTATAAAGCTTTTATCAGATTCATTTTTCAGTACATTTATGAAATTGTTTTGGGAAACAAGTCCTTTTTAAATCTTAATTGGAGGAGAATGTGGCAGTTGACTGTTAAAATGGAAGCAGGTGTTTCTAATATAGAAGTGCTAACAGAGTCCTGCTCTGTACACCTGTTGTAAAGAAGCCTTTAGGATTCTTTGCCTTGAAAGCTTTTTCAGCCTCCACTTCCTAAATTGTGCTTATTGCTGGGGGCACAGAGAGGGGCAGAGAAGGACTTCATGTGTGTGCTGAGAGCCTGGCCAGCCTCGTGCCTGCTGTGTGCATCCCTGCAGGAGCAGTGCTGCCTGTGTGTGCCAGCCCCTTCACACAATCCTGCAACAATGAACACTTGGCATCCTCTTTTCCTGAGTCTCGTGGGTATGGGAGCACTAGAACTAACTGGGAAGAGCTGTGGGTCCATTTGGGGCTGCATGGCAGGTTCTTTGGTGGAAGTGATAGCAGTAGACTAGGCAGGAAACTGAGGTTTAGAATTTGCTCTTAACCAGGCTGCAACCTCTTCTGTTTCTCTTAAGGTAAGCATGAATTAAAAAGTGCCATGGAAATCAGCTCCATAAGTGCTGTGTACTGTGGGAAAACACATGGCAGCAGCCACTGCTGGTGCAAGGACTAAATTACCTTAGCCTGTTTTCTCCATGTTGTCATGCAGTCTGCAATATATCCCTGGAATTCCCCTTCCATTAACTTTTGACTCTCCTCAACAGTTATATTTCCTTTACGGGAGTTTAACCCTTAATAGTTCATCCTAGTTTTTAATATTATCTCTTTTTTTTCTTTTGTATTTTGTGTACTTCCCTTGTTTATTTTCTTTTGTTGTCTTTTGTTTTGTGTTTATGGCCATGTTCCCATTTCAGAGACCAATGTCCTCTAACTGATGAGCAATTGGTTTCAGGGTAAGACCAAACGTTCTAAACAATCACCTTTGTCTAGAATGGCTTTCTTTTCTCACCGTCCTTTTAATTGTGCTTTTGTTTCTGTTTCACACTGAATGATGAGAAAATGATATGCTAAATCACAGTGTCTGTAGGAAATGTATTGCTAAAGGTTTGTGCCAGGATAATTACCAAGGTCCTACTAACATTTCTGTGCTTCCTGTAGGGAATCCAGAATGGGTGTGGCACTGTCCCTTCTGTGAACTGGGAAAAGCTGGGAGGCTCTGGGAGTGCAATAAGTATAGCCTTGGCATTGTAGTTATTCCAACAACGAGCCCTAAATCAGACTGTTTTCTAAGGAGAAATGACTTGAAAGTACAGATCAGTGAGTAAACTATTTAATCCCAGGGTAATGATGGAGAGCTCTTTAGAGGACCCAGGTTTGGGCAGCTGTGCTGGTTGCTTGTTCTTGGTGCCCCACTCAGCTAAATGGGATGATTACACATGTAGAGGGAAAAGTGCTTAACTCAAAGCCCCAGAAGGAAAAAAAAATAATGCATCCCTAGTCCCTGCTTAACATAAACCTCACCTACATATTCAGATTCTGTTCTAAACTACTTCAAAGAAAAATTCTTTATAAAAACCTTGCTTTGAATTCCTGTGGCATATAAAACATTATGATCCATTCTTGGGGGAAAAAATAAATTAGTTGTTTGAATCTTCCCCCCTTCTTTTCACTGTGCTGTTGCTGTGTTGTGCTCAGGAGAGGAGCAGTAGAATATTTTGGACAAATCAAAGCTTTTGTTTATTGTATTTTCTGCCTGATGAATTCCTTAGTACAGAAGAGGTTTGCTTCCCCCTGGAATTCACAATGCTCAGACTAATCTCATTAAAGGAGAAGGGTTACTGCCCAACTGCAAAACCTAACCTGCTTCTAACAAACTCTTGGGCTCTGAGAAGTCAGTGTTTTTAGGTCATCTTAACATACCCCACAGATGGGAAAATGTGTATTGAAATATTTCAAGTAAAAGTGTTATTTTCTAAGACGAGGTGATGAATTGAAATAATGGGAATAACATATCTGCTGTTCCTCGATTTCCCTGTTGTCCCAAGGCCTAAGAAATGTTGAGCACTGGGGGGTTAAAAAGACACAAAACTATAAATCCAGGCTGTCAGAGGAGGAGAATGGGGCTGGAGTCCAGGTGACTCTTGGGAGAGCCTGTGGTGATAGGAGATGCACCTGTGTCAGGATTGTCTGTCCCTGAGCATGTCCTCTGGCTGCAATTCCAGTACTCTCCCAGACAGAGAAGACCCTGCTAGTGAGAAGATCCTGAGGACTTTTTAAAATCAGCCTTTTAATCTCTTCCTCCCCAAAGAGCCACATGGCAAGGTAGGGCAGACAGGGCTGTTGGTGTCAAGAGCTCTCCTGGGAAACTGCTGAATTCCCACCTTTAGCACCACATTTATCTGTTAAAGGATCTGCTGGTGTAATTCCTTGTGGAAATTATCAGAATGATCAGTTTATCAGCTCCCAGGTATCCTTTGCCAAGGCTGGAGGAGGGAAGGGTAACTAATTTCTTACCAGGAAGCCGACATTTTCTAGTTTGCTCTCCTTCTCCCTTCACCCCCCAAAACATATGCTCCTTTTGGATCCACTGCTGTTCCCATCTTCCTGGCTCCATGATGAGCCTATTAAGGAGCAGCTGAACAGGGCAAAAAGAGGAGGAGAAGCTCACTGCTGTCATGGTGACTTTTTTTTTTTCTATTTTGAATGTCATCTCCAGGGACTGTCAGTCCAGGTCCTGCTCCAGGTTGCTTTGCCCTTTCCTCTCAAACTTCCCAAGTTGTGCAGCCCAGTGGCTGAGGAGGGTTCAGTGGCCCCAGGAGTCTCTAGCTGGTCTCTGCTTGCCCTTAGCTTGGAGTAGAGCAGTCAGGGATTTGGAAGTTTGCACACAGCTGCTCCTTCCATAAACCAAACATAAGCAATGTGCTGTGGTCAGGGTGACCTGTTTATACAAGCCCCAGGGACTTTGGCAGTTTGGACCTGTGTGGTCCTTCATCTCCAGTATTTGTAAATAAAAGAAATTCCCCTTGTGTCCCTGAGTGCATTTGTCTTAATTTCTGTAGTGTCCATGACTCAGAGGGAAGCAGGACTAAGGTACATTAATTGCTTCTCTGGGCATGGAGGGCTCACTTGTGGCCAAGAGATAAGGTGAGCACAGCACACACCCATGCCTGCCCTCCTCTCTGAGTGATACTGGGTTATCTGGGATACCTGCCTGCTCTAGGGGGATGGTCTGGCAGGGACACACATCCCTGAGTGTAAATACAGAGAACGAAATAAACATTTTCATTCTTAAAAACTGACTCTCATCAGAAAGTGGTTTGAAATTCATTTGGTTAAACAGGAGCCTCTGGGAAATCAGATGAGAACTTGTTAATAACAAGTCTTGCACTGCTCCTATTCTAGAGCAACAAGCTTACTCTAGCATCTGAGGTCCTGTTGGTTTGGGCTTCACTGTGCCAGGGAACACTTTGAGGAGGACTGGTAGAGACCAAATCAATGGTCCGAGGCCAGGGGAGAGAGCAGTTGTGGAATTCCTCCCTTGTCACACTGGATTTTTAGCTGGTTGTGCAGCAGTGGCTGTGATTCACAGGGCAGACCCCTTGTAGATACTTGCCCTCCTGTCTCAGAGCTGCTGCCTTGTCCCCACCAACCCAGAGCAATCCAGTAACCCCATGGCTGGGCACTGGGAAGGGCCTGCCCTGTCATGAATATGATTTATTAAATGAGAAAGCCCAGGTGAGGCCAGGCAGCTCTTGGAAAGTGCCAGTGGTCTGCTGAGCACAGGTTGAGATCTGTTAAGTGAGGAACTTGGAATGTCACTGATGAGCTTTGGGAAAGGAAGGACAAGCATTGGCTGTGTTTATTCTAATTGAATCAGCTCTTTCTTGCCTTCCCCTCTGCCATACTGGGTGGCTTAAAGATCTCTGTTGTGCTTGAGTGACAGGCTGTGTCAATTTGTAGTTGCTTAGTAAGTTCATTAACCTGCAGCTAAATCCAGGCAATGGCTAACTCCAGCTGTTTTTATATTTAAGCAAACTGCATCTAATCTTTTCAATGTATTTTGCTGAGCATGTAATTAAATGAGCATGACCCTGCAGTCTTTGTTGTGAATGCTTCCTGTTTTATAATTGTGATGATCTGAGGGATGTAATTTAGGGGTCCTTAATTTTACATAATTGGTGGTACTCCAGGTACAGCAATCTAGTCACAATTTCCAATGCCTTAAAAATGGAGGAGTTAAATATATCTGTATTTGGAGGAATATTTTGGGGGTGTGCTATTTGAAAACTGTGTTAACTTCTGTTTCTGCTCTTCAAGGTTTTCGGATGTCATCCTGGCAACAATTTTGGCTACCAAGTCAGATATGTGTGGCAAAAAGTTTGAACTGAAGATTGATAATGTTCGTTTTGTTGGCCATCCCACGTTGCTCCAGCATGCCCTCGGGCAGGTATGGTATGAGATCCCCTCTGGGGACCTGCCTTCTTCACCAGCTGCCTGCCTTTAGTGAGGAAACCTGGAATTCAGTACATGCATGTTGGCTTTTGATCCTGCTTTTACTTCCTGACCTCCAAGCTGTCTTTTACTTACTCCTGAGTCAATGGAGTGAGTGGCAAACTGAGGGAACTGTCAGTGATCACAGAAACTCTTCTGGTTACTGTAGGGAAGCAGTGTGAGTAAAGAGAAGCAAAACTGGCACTCCAGCTCAAAAAGCTGTTTCTCACTATTTTAGTTACTGCAAGTTAGCTTTTAGCACCTCTAATTAGTGTGGCAGTTAAAAAACACCACCAAAAACCTTCACAAATGCTAAAAGCTGCGTCAGCCTCCTTTGGCTTTTAACTTTTCCTGAGGCAGAAGATGATCCACAAGGCTTAGATGGAATATGTAGGATGTTGAAAGAGATCTAAAATTTTCTTGTGGACCAAGTCAGGCTGCTGTTTGCATTGAGCCCTTCTTCCATGGCCTATGTTTTAGGTGCTCAGAATGAGAGCAGTTTGCTACCTGGGCTGTGTAAAAGGCCCTGCTTAAATCCTGGAAAAAATTCATGTACTTCTGTGTTCCAAATATTCCCTGTCCTGTTCCCTCTTCCTGACCAACTGTAGGAATGACCTAGGCTTTGGTAATTTCTGAATCCAACACTGATCCCTGTCACTGAAGTGCTTTGGTCTCATTTTTCATCAAATTTGCTAAGTCATTCCTTTTTTCAGGGGAAAAAGAAGTCTGCTTGCCAATTCTATCCTGCTTTGTAGCTATAATTAGAGGTGGAAACAGCTTGTTGGTAACTGCTGCTTGATATTTAGAGGACCAGACTGCTTTAATCCCAGCAAGGAGCTGGCCTAAAGCATCGAAAGTTGCTACTTTGGGAACTCAGTTGTGAGTCTACAGGAAATGTCATGGAGGATCACCAAGGCTCAGTCCTGAAAAAGTTAAACTGTCTTGGAAGACAGGATTCAAGTGTGCAAATCCATCAGCAGCCCCAGACAAAGCAAGTGGTGAGCGAGGCCCAGGGTCTGTGTTGGGACCCCAGCCAGGAGCAGAAGGAGACAGGACAAGGGTGGGATGTACTTTTGGCCAAGGGTCTGTCCAGGAGACTGGCACAGATCCAGGGTCCATCCTGGAGACAGGCACAGCTCCAGGCCTGGGCTGAGCTTCACTGGGGCTCCCAGGTCATGGACTGGGATGTGTGTGTGTGTGGGAACCCAGCTGGGACTGGCCAGGGCCATTAAGACCTTTTGGTGCCCCCAAGGCTCTGACAGCAGTGGCCTGTTCTCCCTCAGATCATTCTCCTTTATTTTACTAATCTTGTCTGAAAGGCCCAACTTCCTCAATGGGCTATAAACAAGGTTGAAAATTTGTATTTGCATTTTTTGCACCACTTATTATTGTACATTCTTTCCAGTCAGTCTAATCCTAATTGCATGAAATGTCACTTCATTTCCATTTGTCTAAATAAAATTGTATCTGGGCAAATAAACAAAGTTACAAAGAGCTGCAAACACTTTTTTTGTTACTTCTGAAGGATCTTCTTTTTGGGTGTGTCTTATCACCCCAGGAGGCACCCCAGAATTTTCTAGAGTCTAGAATCTTCTAGATGTGGCAGCCATCTCTGCTGCTTTGTGTCAGTCTAAATCTGGGACCCTTCTGCAACTGGGAGGAAGCCAGATGGAGCTGCTTTTCCATGGAGCTCAGGCAGTGTCTGGGGTAACCCAGCAGCCTCTGCTTTGTGTTTCCTCAGAGTTCATACTGCAGTAAATTAATCTGCAGGACAGCTCAGCAAATTCTTACTCTGATGAGATTCAGGAGTTACAAGAGCACAAACATTTAATCCTGTGTGCCAGATTTTTATGTAGCAATGTTCTGAATTCTTCAAATTCCTTCAGCATTTTCTCTCCCAGCTCAGTCTTCTTTTTTTCTGGACATGAGGTGATACGAAATCTAGCCTGCATCCCAAGTGATGTTAGTGGTGGTAGTTTCTCTGATTTTAAGGAAGGAACAGGATCAGTCCTTACACTTGGAAATTCACAAGACATCCTGGAACCTGTAACTCCAGAACAGATAAACACAGTAAACTGCCTTTACCACTCTGCCATCACTGCCTTTCTGACAGAATGTCATTTTCACTTTAGAAAAAACACAAACCCCAAAACGAAAACCAAACAAAACCAACAAAAAATGTATCACATCTTAGTGTTCTAAATTTTGAGACTCCTGAGTGAAAGCAGTCAGATTTTGGAGTTCAGTACTGAGCAGTTCACTGCTGGTGCTTGGAACCTGTGGGGAAGGGCAGATGCTGCTCTGTGTTTGCCCTGGCTCAGGTGCTGCACATACTTTGGGTAGAGCCCAGCTATTGTTTGGCCTGGCAGGTTGCAGCTGTTTGCACTTGGGTTTGGGTGGGTGTTGAGCAGGGAGCTGCAGGGGAGTGGGAATGGCCTCTGCATTTTGTGCTCCATCTTGTGGCAACGCCTGCTCCCTTTGGAGCTGTTGATCTGGCTGTGCAAATTCCACTTGATTGTCTCAGCTCCAGCTGTTTCTTCTCACTGGAAAGTTTCAATCTGCCTTAGGGATGGAGCTCTCTGCTACAAAGAGAATAGAGGACCTGGATAATGTGTTTGAAATCCTGCAGGAAGGGGAAAAATCCAACTTTTTATTTTAGTACTGCTGTTCTAGAGCATATCTTGTCTGATAAAAGCAGCAGCTTAGAACAGGATTTCTATTGAATTTGAATGGGGATTTTAGGAAAGGAAGGAATAGGTGTGGCCTGAGATGAGGAATCTGTGGAATTCTGTTAACAGTATATCTAACAGTTGTGCTAAAAAATGTAAACCTAAGGTCCCTAATGATGCTAAATGTAATAAGAAAGACACTAAGAGTGCTGTCTTAACTGACACTCATGTCCGTGCTTGTGACCAAAAGGCTTTAAGTCTTCACAGCTGCTCAGCAAAGGCAGTGTGACACTCCAATAAAAAGCAAAATCATAGTTCTATTTTTTGCAAGCCATATTTGATGTTTTAAATTGATTTGTCTGCTCTCTTTTCTCAGCTTCTTATTTAACTAGAGCCTTTTAATTTTTTTTTATTACTTTCCCTTTGTTACTGTCTCCCACTGACACTATCTGATGGGATTTTCTAAAAAATATTTTTCAGGTATCCAAAACTGACCCTTCACCAAAGAGAGAGATGCCCACCATGATTCTGTTCAACGTGGTGTTTGCACTAAGGGTAAGAACTGTCTCCATTCCATCTGACAGTGGGATGTGCCGTGGATGCATGAGAGAATGCAGCAGGCTCACACTCCAGGCTTGTTTTATGATTAATGGCCAGTGTTTGAAAGCTGCCTCCTCTCAGCAGTGAGGTCATTGTAAAGGGAGAGTGCCAGGGAGCAGCAGCTGAGCAGCTAAATTAGAAGAAGGTACAAGTGAAGAATAAAGAGGTTTCAATGCTCAGCAAAAACCTGGAACAAATACATAGTTTCTGCCTGGAATTTTTTTCAGGCTTCCTCTGTTAACTAGATGCTGGTGGTAAGGGATCCTGGCTTGGCTAATTAGGTGTATAAAGCCCTAGAAATTTCATTATGGTCAAGCATTACTTGATTTCTGAGCTCTGGCTTTCTTTTCCCAGAGGTTGTTTAAAAATAAAAGAGGGAGCTGGAATAGTCATCTTTATGGAAATGGTTGATTTTTGCTTGACTGGATGTAATGTCATGATTTAAAAACCTCCAGCTCCCTGCTTGTGAAAGGAACTTTTTTTTCTTTTTAGCACTAGTACTTTTCTTACCACTGGCTTTGCAGTGGTGACATGGCCATGGCCCCAGCCTGCATGGCTTGTCCTCAGATGATGAGCAAGGTTTCACACAAGACAATTACCTGAATCAGGCAATAAATTGTTTACAAAGCTCTGCTGGGAATCCAGTGTTCTGTGCTTTGGGACACTCTTGGGTAAGGAAGTGCTAAATTTGCAGTGGAGGAGTTGATTTTAGATTTCATGTGTTAAGAGATGTTGTTTTGGTGAATTGTTAGAGCCCTGTGCTTTGCTTGCAGGGAGGTGTGTGTAGATGCACCTGCTATACGCACATTGATGCACACTGGTCCACGTGGCAGCAGAAGTGTTGAAACCAATGCTCTTCCATTCACAGTGAAGACTAGCCCACATAATTTCTAGTGCTTCTAGGAAAACTTGCTTTCTTTGCCCTTCAGCCATGTGATGATACTGATGTAATTGTGTGTGTGATGTAGCACTAAACCCATTTGCTGAATGAGACAGTTCACAGGGAGCAGTCAGGTTTCTGGAAAGTGCTGGGCAAGAAGCAAGTAGAAATTTTTTCCTAGGATGGAGTAGTGAGGTGCAGGAGGTGGGTGGAGGCCCTCAGAGATAAAGCTGAGTGTCCATCTGCAGTGGGCAGACAGAGCAGGCAAAGGCCCAAGTGTGATAATCAGCACTGATCCTGCTGTGTTTGAGCTCCAGGGCTACCAACGTGGCGTGACTCAGCAAGAACTGTGGAGTCAAAACCTGATGAGTCATGGTTTGCTGGTTTCTGGGCCAAGTGGTCACTTGCCAGAACTTTAAATTCCTTTAAATGTCTTAACAAACATGAAACAGCTGCTGACTCATGCTGGAGCTACTGAATTTCCCCTCACCCCCCTTGGCAGCTGTACTGATGTGATAGATTTTTCCAGCACTTTATTGCTGGGACCTTCATAAAGGCAGTGTTGGTAATGAGCCATATTTGTGAATTTTTTTGGGAGCGTAGATCCAAATTAATTCAGATTTGGGAGGAAAATGTTAGTCACAAGCTGGCAATTGTTACCTAGTTACTGCCTTGTCAGTACACAGGACAAACACCAGTGTGGCAGTATGGAGTGAGTGGGACATATTAGAGGCACTGCAGCCCTTGTGCTGTGAGTTTAACCTGAACATTAGGATATTCTGCTTTTTCAAATAGCTTGTGAATTTTTCAAATTCACACTTTCTTGTCTGTGTGGAGTTCTTTGCTCTCTGCTAGTAGAAGACCCATTAACAACTGGAAAAACAAACCAGAGAGCAGTGTCCTGCTCCAGGTGTGGCGTTCCTTTGATGCACATAGACAAGCTTAGAAATCCAAATTACATTTGGACATCTCTGAGCTTCTGCTTGGTTGCCAGTAGAGGAGACTGTTCTTTTTCCAGTCGAGAGGCTGATTTTTGGTATCAATGGAAAACCATTTGCCTGCTCCCCATCATGGCTGTGGTTCCGTGTGGCTCAGTGGCTGCTCGTGTTCTGTAGCCCTGGTTCATGCCTGTGATATTTGGGTTTCTCTGAAACTCTTTCCCAGACACTGTTCTGTCAACAAGAGACACGTTTTCCTAACTGTAACCTATGTTTACATTCCTTTCCCTAGGAGGGACTTCTCCTTGATGTCCCTCTAACTTGACCAATGTAATTGAAGAAGTTTGTCTTGGGTGGTTCTTTGTAAAACAGTATAAAGGGAAGAAATTCCCGGGTGATAAAGACTTGGAGTCATTGTCAGCCTTGTGAAAGTTTGGAGTCGGTGTAGCCTTGAGCAGCGTCGCTGTTCCCCGCAGGCCAACGCGGACCCGTCGGTGATCAGCTGCCTGCACAACCTGTCCCGCAGGATCGCCATCGTCCTGCAGCACGAGGAGCGCCGCTGCCAGTACCTCACCCGCGAGGCCAAGCTCATCCTGGCCATCCAGGACGAGGTGTCTGCCATGTCAGAGAGTGAGTGCTTCCTGCAGCAGTGCTGCCTCTGGCCGGGAGCGCTCCCTCACAGAGGTGCTGCTGCTGATCGTGCCTTCCGGCTTCTCTTGTGCCCGGGATCACTGGGAACAAGTTTTGGTGCTCTGTGGCATTCTGACAGCTTTTCCCTGCATTTTGCCTCGGCCAAGTTCACTATCCCTGTGCAGAGATGTGAGTTGTAGAGGTGAAGTAATTTCTTTGCTTTCTTTGCTGGTTGAGTTCAACACAATCCCTGGAGACTGTGCACTGAGCCATCATGTTTGCCTCTCCCTGTCAGGCTGACATGGGAGAGCTCCTGTGTGGCCTGCTTCACTCAACCTAGAGCAAGTTTTGCATGCTTTGATGCTGTCTGCTGAGCCACCAGACTCCTTATGTGGAAGCTTTACTCTTACATGCTGTTACCTGGCTAGCAAACAGTTACAGAGCATTTTTATAGATTGTGCTTGGAAAATGTGCTATAACAATGTGCACTATTTAAGGTGAACTCTGACAGCGATGCATCATCTTGCTGCAAGCATTAAAAATTAAAGCTAACATCCAGAAAAACAAAGCATTTAAAGTCATCATTTGTCAAAATTGGTTACGTGTGCTTAACTGAGTTGAGGTTTAGCAGAAGCTGGCAATAATTCACTGTTATTATCTTAAGGTGTAACTTGAGTTATTGTAAAAGCTTTGAAAGATAATTGTAGATTAAAATGATACAAATTCTGTCCTAAGTTACAGGTTGATACCCAGTGGGGGAAGAGGAAACTCTTTGCTTTGGAGTCAGTTATTTGCTTTCTTGTTTTCAATCTTTCCATAGCCACAGAAGGGCCCCAGTCACCTTTTCATCACATCCTACCCAAGTGCAAACTGGCCAGAGATCTCAAAGAGACATATGACAGGTAAGTTGGATTTTAGTCCTAGCTCACAGTATGCTGTTTCTCACTGAAATCTCTTGGCTTTGTTCCTAAGGATATTATCCACTTCCTCACTGGGATTTGGGTTTTAAACCAGGCAGAGCAATGCAAAGCCTGACAGTCAGGTGAAATATTTGCAGAACTGCTGTCCTAATCATTACCTTGGTCTGTCTTGGGTATCTTGTTCTTAAAAGTTGGTGATGTCTGTCACAGCTTTAAGAATTATTTTTTTCTTCCTTAGCACAGGGGCACCTAATGACAGGTGCACTGTAGAACTGACAGGTGTCATAACAGGGATGTCACAACACTGAGGAAGTGCTCTAAACCTGCAGCTAAGGGGAGAGTGCTGCAGGAGCACTGATGGCAAGTCAGGTACTGCCCTGGCTCCATCTGTGCATGTCTGGACAGCAAATTTGGATGGGATGCTGAGGTTTCCAGCAGAATGGAAAGTGTAACATGCTGTTTCTTGACTGGGTTAGAAATTCTGGCAAAGATTTCAAAGCAGTGTGGGGCTGGTGTTGAACTGGAGCAGGAACCTGTGACTGTCAGTGCTGCCTCCTGGGGCCCAGAGGCTCCTCCAGCCAGGAAATGTGTTTGGGGAAAGGCCTGGACAAAGGGACACAGAACCTCTGTGTGTGGGGGGGAAGATGCTGTACCCCATGCTTGGGGTGTTTCTCAGGGATTCAGGGAATCAGGCTGGAGTTACTCAGGGAACTTTATCATCCCTGGCTTGTGGCTTCCCGTGTACAAAGGGGATCAGAGCCCTGTAAGGTAAGGCACTGGGAGCCTAAATAATATAATGGTTGCAAAGAGCATCAGAAAACTTCTGCTAAGTTGCTCTTTGTGTTCAATGGCTGTGAATTTCATCTTGTTTGAGGGAATGTGGTACATGGTTCCACACACCTTGCACAAAACCTGTACTAAACTTTTAAGCAAGGCAGTTTTTATGGAGCCTGTAATTCTAATATCCCTTATATAATTTTCTGTCCCTCTAGGGCTATGTATTTCTGACTGGGCAAGCCCTGTTTGTGTTTCCAAACATTTTAGGGACACAGTGACATCTTGTGGCATTTTGCTGTGACTGTAGCAACACAGAGCCCAAGCTCATGGGCTGTGCTGATATGAGCCTTGCCAGAGATGAGGAATAGACAGACCGTGGAGAAATACACTTTGGTGCTGCCCCCAGCTGTAAAACAAGGCAGTTTCTCCCTCATTTAGGCATTGGAAGTGGGGAAGAAGCAATGCAAGTTGGATTTTGACACTTTAGTATGACACTGTCAAAAGCAAATGGAAGAAATAAGGTGTTGGGAAAAATCTGAAGTGCCTGTGTGCTTGATTGGAAAGTTGTACTTGAAAAGGAGCTGACAGTGTTGTTGGGTGATAAGGAGATGTTCTGCAGGGTTTTTCTATTAATACTTCATATGAGAGCATAGGAAATATGCTTATTATACCTGCAGTCAGATCAGCTGAGAGGATTTGCAGCACCTTGCCAGGCAGGCATAGATTTCAAATTATTTTTTAGTAAGGTAGAAAAAGGATTCTAGAAACACATTTTTCTTCTGCAAGTCCAGGATGAATTAATTATTCCTGTGTGGCAGCAGCTCTGGAGTGAAGTCTGTGTGGTCTTCTGTGAAGTGAGGGTTAGTCATAAGTGACATGGGGTTACAAAAAAAAAAAAGGGCAGATAGACAAGAACGCATAAAATAAGTCTTGTCTGTAAGATAGGCACCAATCCTGCTCACAGTTTTAAAACTCCTGCTGTAATGAATAGTTTATCCAGTTTGGACACCACATTTCAAGAGGGATTTAGGCCACCTAGAGAGTGTGGAGGAGTGTGAATGACCTCAGAGGGAAGATGGAAAGATTTGCTCTGTTGCTTTTAAAGGAGACAGGACTGCTGGGAAGGGTGAACCTTCAGATGCATGCAGTGACAATGTGCTGTTCTAAATTTACAGAGGCTTCTGGCATGGCCTTTGGCTGTAGGAGAACAGCCAGTGGAGTGGAGAGAGCACTTTGAATTGCAGATGGAGCCCAGCTCTCTATTTGAGATTTGCTCTAACCAGCATTTCCAAGTGCCTGCTGATTTCTGCAATTCCAGCCCAATTTCCAGGGTTGCTCCAGAGGTGCTGTCGAGCCCTTGGCTTCCTGTAGATGGTGCTGAGGTATTTCAGGCAAGACCCAGCATGTCCCTGAGCAAGTTGGTTTGTGCAAAACCACAAGTGGAGGAATATTCTTGTCATTCAAAGTGTTCCTTGGTTTTGAATGAGCTGCCTGTGTTCCATAAGGCAGGATTGGTACTCAGGACATCTTGACTAGAAATGGAGTGGTATTACACTGACAGCTCAGAGGCTTTCAGCATCTAATTCCTGGGACATTTTGTCTCTAAGGGAGAGAACTAGAATGTTTCTTTTTGATTAATTCAGAAAATTGAGCGTCTTCATTCATCTTGTCCCCAAACAGAAGCATTGGTGTGGAACAGAAGGGAATGGTTTTTAGGCCCAAGATAGTTTTCAGGACTTCCAATGCTGAAAGACTTCCTGGTGTTACAATATGTGTCTCTTTGAAGGAGCTTTCACATAGTTTTATCTGCAACTGCAGATAATATGTGGGCTTGATACTTAGTAACTGCCTGTCTGCTTCTAGCAAACTTCTCTTAGCTTTGCATTGGAATAAAAGTGAAAGTATGGAGAGGTTTTTGGGGAGGTTTGGATTGTTTGTTTCTTCCTTTTAATACAGGAAGAGCCTTTATAAATTTTTAGCCTACTGGGACTTGAACTGAGTGGTGGATCTTGCCCATCTCAGCAGCTCAGGGAATAATTCTGTGAGACTTAATGAATTATTAGACGTGATATCTGTGGCTGTGCTATAAAATATAATCCAACTACAGTTATTTATCAAAAGACAGCCCTTTGTCCTTTATAAGGAAATGTGAAGTAATTTCAAAGTTCTGAGTAGTCACAACCTCTAGGAAAACCAAACTCCAAAGCTACAAGCTCACCTCCACCACTCGAAAACATGGGGTTAATTTCTGATCTAAGCAGGATAGATGTGATATGAGGTGTGTACATGTAAAAATTCCTAACTCTTTTATAAACATGAAGTGGGATTTCTTTGTTTTACCAATAATTATGGAAAAGGCTGCAGTTCAGGGACATACTGGCAAACTTTCAGGTTCTCATTTCGGGGCAGTAGCTCAGAGTTCAGGACACAGCAGAATAGAGCAAAAGAGCAGTGATAGTCCCTAAAATATTCCCCAGCTCCCTGCAGCTCTGGAGGGGTTTCTGTACACTCAGCAGCTTTCAGCTGATCTCACTTCCCGGAATTAGCCCACAATCCTGTGAGCCAGAGTAAATATTTAACAACCACAGCATCCTCTGATAAGGAGGTCCATGGCTTAACTACTTTCTGTGTTTCTTTCTATTTCTTCTGAACTTTGCTCCTTCTAGTATCATGAGGTGTCTCATGGGCCTTATGATGGAGAGACATTAAACAGCTTTTTCCTGTTTGCCTCTCCCTGTCTCAGTTTTAAACTCTGACTCCTTGCCCATGTATCCCTCAGGTCGCTCATCAGGTGTTATCAAACCAGAGATTTAAAAAAAAAAAAGAGTTGAAACAAAGCTTTTATGGAATAAAATGTCTTGGAGGGTTTAATATCCTATTGCCTGAATCTTTGTGTCTGTACTGGGGACATTATTTAACTCTGCTGTCTGGCTAAGGGCAGTTGCAAATGTTGCTGCTGGAGGGTGTAGCTTGTTCCTTGTCAAATTAGAGACACTTAAACTATTTTCCATCCAAGGAGGGGCAGGTGAAGGAGAAATTGCGTGCATAAAGCTATAATGAAGGCTGGAAATTGTACAGCTGAATGCAAATGCAGAAGAATGAAATTAAGATCCAAATCAGAACTGAAAATCTGGTTGTCTTGTTGTCTTTAATTCTAGGCTCTTGTTGTATAGTGCACTGTAGACAAAATTATGCTGTGGAGAGCATAATTATGTAATTAAAGGTTTTGCCTTAGTGCACTTGGACCAAAGAAAGACAGGAACCAACTGGATCTTTGTCTGAATGTTAAACTCTGCAGGGAAAATGTCCCTGCAAGTGCTTCGTGCTTTCATGTCTCTCTGCTCTTGGGTAACTTGTTTTTACAACCCCAGGAGCTTTCAGGTGGTCTCTGAACTTGCTTGTCCCATTCTTTTATTGCCATGTTTCCCCTTGTGAGGATTGGGCCTGGGAGATGGTGTGGATAACCACAGCTGCAGCCCTTTTCCCTGATGTGTTTTGAGGGAATCCAGCTTTATCTGTCAGTTGTTTTGTGGTGGGATAGGCAGTGTTACTGGAGCTGCAGCATTTAATGAACTAAACCAGAGGTGTTTGTGCTTTGCATGTTCCTTCAGGGCTGGGAGCCTCTGAGCAGATGAGAGCTGGTGGGGCCGGAGAGACACCGGATTCACCCTCTCAGTTCCTTTTAAAAAGGGGAAAACACACAGCATCTGCTCCAGTAGCAGCTGGAAAAACCAGCATTTTCCAGAGTTCAATGCATGATTTGAGAACCAAACCTTTTGAAAAGCACTGTCTGCAGTGAGATGTTCCCCAGTGAGTCTGATCATGTTCGAGGCAGGAGGGGGATGGTGTTGGCTCCCTCACCACTCTGTTGTGGTTTGGTGAGTAGTTGCACCAGCAGCCAAAGCTACCCAATGTTTTTGTTTAAAGCTGGAATTTCAGCTCTCTCCAAACTCTCTACACAGCCAGATGAGCTTGAAAAAGAGCATGCTAGTTTGTGACTTGCAGTTGAATGCTGGTTATAAATGGTTAAATCACCACATAAAGACGTTTCCAAGATGGGTATTTAATCCTGGCATGTTCCTGGCTTGTTTTTTAGTCTGTTTTGTGTAGAGAGGGAAATTTATGGCAGATATTGATGCAAAAGTCAAATTGCGAGTCTCAACACACTTGGAATTTAAAATTCAGGCTGGAATTTTCAGAGTGCAAACTTTGGAATTTGGTTTTAAGTCAAGAAGAGTTGTTTGGGAAGAAAGTTTAAAATGGAAGGGCATTGAGAAACTCAGTTTTCTGGTGTAGACAAAATTAGCTGTTGCTTGAGACTGATCAGCAAGTTTATGTGTTCCTAAGTCATGAAGAGGTGTGGTGAGCCTTGCTGCTTCCTCCCAGCACAGCTGCTCCTAGGCCAGCATTCCCTGCCCATGGAATGGGAATATTGTGAGGGTTTGCAGGGTGGTGCTTGCTTAGCTCCTTGTGGTGCCTAACCATTATAAGTAAATGTAGTTCCCTCCTGAGGTGTATTCCACCTCTTGTCTAGATTTGCAGACTTCTGTAAAAGCACCTGAATGATGTTCCTGGCTCTAATCTCCAGCTTTTCTGTTTTTTTTTCAGTAAAAGAGGCTTATTGTTGCTTTCAGGCTGGGCGCCAGGGTCAGATTTACTGTCTTTATTATTCCTGAGACATCCACTGCTTCCACTCCAGTCCTGTTGTCTGGAGTCAGCTTAAGGGCTTAGCTCAGTCCCTGTGGTTTCCTAGAAGGAAGAAACCATGTAACAGGCCCGTTTGTGATTTCATGTGACAAGCAGGAACAGGTTAGTAAGGAAACAAACAACCTAAGCAGAACTGAAGGAGGCTGTTATTGTGGAAATGAGCTGCTTGGAACAGTCTCTGCCCAGTACAGACATCCTCTTTTCTTTTTCCTTGGAGGGGAATATGGAAATTGGAGGTGAAAACAGTGTGCCCAGTTCATCTTTGCCCTTTGCAGCTTTGGCTTAGAGAATTTTCCTTTGGCTTGCACTCGGTCTTGAATAAACTTCTTTTACTTGAGACACTGCTGCAATGTTAAGAGCAGAGGGAGCAGAAGGTCAGTGGTGAAGTCTTTCAAATCTCCCTCGAAATGCTGTAGGGGATGTGCTCTGTAAGTCCCAGTGTAGGAGGCCCTTGCAGTTAGGAGTCAGCTGGTCCTCAGCCAGCCTGGGAGCAGACAGGGTGCAGTCACCCTTTTCCTGTCCTGATCTAATTTCTGTGCAGGGCTGACCCTGGACCACTGTTTTCATTTGTGATACAGGGTAAATGCTGTGTGGATTTATTCCCTTCCTCTTTTAGTCTCTGCACAACAGGGGTGGTTCGTTTACACATCAACAACTGGCTGGAAGTGAGTTTCTGCCTTCCTCACAAAATCCACTACGTTGCCACCAACTTCATACCCCCAGAAGCAATTGAGAGAAGTCTGAAATCTATCAGGTAAGAGCAGCTCTGCCCCTCAGAGTGTGGCCTGTCCTTGCTTCTGTTCCAAGGGTGATGCTGCAGATGTCTGAAGTGGCACAGGCAGGGGGGTGGTGTGACTGGGCTGTGGAGGAAGGGGGCCCTGGACTCCCTGGAGCTGCTGCTGTGGCTCTGTGGTGCTGCTGGACTCATGGTGGGGGGATGGCACAGCCTTGGTAGCCTCTTTGGATGGTTGTACTGAGGGGATGCTGCAAGAGTGGCCTGCACTGTTTACAGCCAGGAATTGTGTGCTCATGTTAATCTGTTGACCCAGAAGTAATTCTGCTTTTGGAAGAAAGAGAGCCCAGGTCCTGTGATACCTTATTTCCTGTGTTTGTTTTGTTTGCAAAAGTAACTTCTGCTTTCCTCTCTTCTACTCCATTCTGTATTTCAGTAATGCAGATGAGACTTGTTCTCAATTGTGTGCCAATACAGTGCAGTCTTTTTTCCTTGTCACTGGGGTATCCAATTACCATATAACCCACTATCTCCTTTTTACAGGGAGTGTCTTATGCTGTGACATAAAAATAAGCTTATTTTGAACCCAGTTAGAACAAAAGGATGATATTATAAATTCCTTTTTTACCATTACATTGACCCCAGGTATCATGGTGTGGGAATAACAAAGCCTTCAGGAAAAACTGCAGTTTACTGTGCAAATGTATTCTATTTTTCTGCAGGCCTTACCATGCCTTATTACTTTTAAATGATGAGAAGTCATTGCTTAATGAGCTCCCGTTGGACTGCTCTCCTGCCCTGGTGAGAGTAATTAAAACTACCTCTGCTGTGAAGAATTTGCAGCAACTGGCTCAAGATGCTGACTTGGCATTGCTGCAGGTACGGGGAGCTGTCAGCAGCTGCTGAGAGCCTTTTAAATCAGGAGGTGTTTTCTCCTCTGTGCCTGTGGGCTTCTGTGGGGCAGGAGCACGGCAGCTCCCTCAGTGTGAGCAGAGCAGGGAGAAAGTACCAGCCCTGGAGCCTGGGGAAAGGCTGGAGAAACAAAGGGCAGGGGTGCAGGGACAGTGCTGGGCAGCCCTGCAGCCACAACCCATCTCAGATAGGAGCCCCCATGCCTGGGGTCTCTAGTCCTCACCACTGCTCAGGACAAGTCCATTAAAACAGGCTGATGAAAAACTTCTCTTCAAATTGTGAGCACCTCCAGGGCTGTCTCCCACAGCCTCTCTGGTCCAGCACCTGACCACATCAGAGTGAAACCTTTCCTCATATCTAGTGGGAGTTTCCCATTGTTCTCCTTGTGCATGCTGCCTCAGGACCTGTCCCTGTGTCCCTCTGAGGAGAGTGGCTCTGTCTTCTCTGTGCCTCCTGTTTGGTAGTTAAAACCAGAGCAAACTGTACTCCTGACTGACACCACAAGTGGCCTGTCTTGGTCCTGCCACGTTGATATCTACATGCAAATGAAGCACCCAGAATGCAAGTGAATGTTTACAGCTGCCATGGCCAAATATGCTACTTCCCCTGGAGCTGCCAAGATCTTTTCTACCAAATTCTTGTGAATGCCTGTACAAACCTTCCCATCCATTTCCCTTAATCCATTAGTGCACAGACTTGGCAGTCATGGGAAGAAGATTTAGTTTAGGCTTGGGCAAAGATTTTGAGCCAGTCTCCCCAAGCCAGCAGCTCTTTCCAGATGCCTTTCCAGTAGTGACAACCAGCTCTCAAATCTGAATTGCTGGAGGTGATGTGATGAACCCTTGAAAGGGAAGTTTGTGCTAGTGGAGGGATGAGACTCTGGCACTCACATGAGTTCTAAGGCCACTGAGAGACCCCTGTGGATCACTGTGATCATTTGGGATGATTTTATGAGATGATCCCAGAGGGGGAAGGGTCACTCCATGCTCCCAAGGGTCAATCCAGACCCAGACCTGTGCTCTGTGTGATGGGAAGCACAGCTCATCATCACATGTTCTCCTGTTCATGGGTCAGTGCCTTCTCTTGTTCCAAGGGAAAGGTCCTGCTTTGTAATAAAACTCCAGGTCTGCCTGCAGTGGTCTGTGGTGTTACTTGGCTATGGCATGAACTCTGGAAATTCCCTACTGCTTCTGTAGTTTTGTTCTCCACAAAAAAGCACACTTAAATGCATCTAATGATACAGGCTGGATTTTATGTCTTGTAGACACTATTTATGTGGCTTTTCCAGAGCCATTAGCAACCACTGACTTGTTTAACACATTAAAATACTTTGTGTAGCTCATTACTGAAATACCTCCGTGCAGTAAAAAGGCAATGTTGATTTCCTTTGTTTCTGTCATAGTAGGAGCTGATTCTTTTGTTTTATTTTTCATGTATTTTATTTTTCATGTGTAACACAATGCATTTTGTGCATAAAGAAAAAGAGTTTTTGGAGGCATGAGAAGGAGCTGAACTTGTATTGATACAGTTTGAAGGAATTCCTTTGAGGCAGGAAATACTAAGTTGCTTAGAAATGTGAAGCGAATCTCTGGAAATTCATAACCTTGTCAAATGCTTTTTGATCTGCCACATGTTATATTAAAGCATGAATTTATTCTGAAGGCAGGGTGAAAGGATGGAACATTTTTCTTTCATTTCAGCTCGAACAAGACTTTTTTTGTTGTTGTACAGAATGCTTGCTGAGAGTTTGTGTATTGATTTTGCTCCCCTAATTTTCCCCTGTTTTCTCAATACAGGTTTTCCAGCTTGCAGCACATCTTGTTTACTGGGGCAAAGCAATTATTATTTACCCTCTTTGTGAAAACAATGTCTACATGCTTTCTCCAAATGCCAGTGTCTGCCTGTAAGTAGAAGGAAAATGTGTTGGTGGCAGCACAGTGCTGAGGAGTGCAAATGCACTTTCCTTCCCTGGCTGGATACAGAGTGGGATCTTTCTTCATGAATTTGTTGAGACTGCAGATCACAAACCATTACATGAGCCTGAACTTGCACAGCCAGTGTGGGCAGGGAGGAGCAGCAGAGCAGATCAATATTCCTCTGTGGTGGTGAGGGCCCTGGAAGCAATATTTACCCTGTGGGGCTGCTGTCAGTGTTTTTAGTACTCCTGCTCACTGAATGTCCAATATGGGAACATTCACAAACCAAAATACCTTATGATTAAGTTAAATGAGTAGTTTATAGGGCTCTCTTTGTAGCTGGCATACCTGACATGAATCAAAAGCAGCAAAAGTTGCCATTGTGTTGTTTCATGTGCTGGCATTCCATGCTGTGTGCCTTGGCACAGACAGAAGGCAGCATGGCCCTTTGGAGAGCAGGCAGAGCCACTGCAAGGAAGATGTGGAGACAGGGCTGGGTATTTTTGCTCTGCTGAAGATTGGCAACCCTTCCTCTGGTGGATTTTGAGATGCTTTTAGATTCTGTGTTGGAACTCAGCCACAGGAAAATAGTTTTAAATCAAAACTTTGGTGATGGATGTATAAAAATAGGGCTGGAAGGGACCTTGAGGTCATTCAGCAACAACTGTGCCTGTGTCAAATATGGCAGTGCTGTTCTTGAAGACCTTTGGAGATGGAAACGCTAAGAGAGAGAGTTTTCCTGATATTTAACTTGACTATCCTTTACTTCTGTTCTGTCATATTTCTTGTCCTGTCAGCACGGGGAGGGGGCACAGCCACATCTGCAGCTGCAGCTGGCACATTTGGAGGTTGTGTGTGCATCCTGCCCAGCCCTGCCCAAGCTCTGTCCCTTTGATCAGAGGCTGCACAGGTCTGGACTTTTATCACTTTCATTTTCCTCCTCTGGATTCCCTCCACACCTTGAATAAAATGCTGGAGCTGAGTGTAAGGCTGAGGTGAAAGTGCACGAGCTTCTGGCTGGTTCTGCAGGACACAACATGCCATCAGCTGTGCTCAGGGCTTTCCCAGATCGCAGGGAGTGTTCCATTTGGGAACTGGCACTTCTGCAACGCTTAACTGGATCAAAGTTCCCCCGAGCAGCACTGCAGAGCTGACCTGTGCCTTTGCCTCTCCCCTGCAGTTACTCTCCCCTGGCAGATGCCTTCTCCTGTCAGTTCCGGGGTCACAACCTGCCCTCCATGCTGGCCAAGTTCTCCCTCCCGGTGTCGCTCTCCGAGTTCAAGAACCCGCTGGCACCGCCCGTGCAGGAGGTGAGCTGGGCCCTGCTGCTCACGAGGGAGCCTGCTGCTCCTGGAGCACTCGGTCAGGAACCTGCTGTTGCACGTTTACAAGTCCTCAATTACTGTGTTTCCAGCCTTATGATTTATTGCTTCGTGTCCTCGTGCCAAAAAGCTGTGGGGATGTTCAAGGTGAGAGAGGATGCTCTGCTGGCAAAGCACAGTCCTAAAAGAAGTATTAGAGTGTTTGAGTGTTTCTTTCCATGGAGTGATGTAGTAGGGAAAACTGAAACTCTGTTTGGTCTGTTCCAAACTGTCATCAACTGGTAGGGCTGAATCCAGTTTGTGGATTCCTCACAATCACATTTGATTATTCTATTCCATCTGCTCCAAGTTCACAATCTGTTTTTAAAAGCAGTCTGCCTGTTCACTTGGTTCTGCTGTGAAACTGGAATTGTTTAAAGGCTTTTGGAGGAAGTAGGCTCAGCATGGGGTCAGCAGAAGTCCATGTGTCACTGCATTAGTTTCTCAGTGTTCAGATCTGTGTTAATAAAATATGGATTTGGGATTTGTGAGCTGTTTTGCTTGTGCATTGATCATGGCTTCTGGCATTTCTGGGAACTGGTGGGACGCAGGAAGGAGCTCAATAACCTGAGGTCTCCTGGCTGACTCTGTTCTGTTCCCTCATGGAGGAGTCTGGGCCTCTGACTGTGGCTCAGTGTGGCAAAGGAAGCACAGGCAGAATTCTTTGGCTGGTTCCTCTTGCTGTTTGTTTCTGGCCTTCAGACTTGGGTGCCTTGGTGGCTCCATGGGTTTAGCCCCTGCTCAGGTACAGGGAAGATTACCATCACCTGTGCACTCCAGCACAGCTGTGGGGGAAGAATGGGCTGTAATTACAGGTTGGCAGAGATGATGAGCAGAGATAAAGATAAGTAATGATGTAGGTCTAATCCCAGTAGCATGTACTGGTCAGCTGGGAGGCAGGGGAAGAGCAGGACTCCACTGTAGTTACAGACAAATAAGTGTCCTGAAAATTGAAGCTGAAGTCATAACATTAATTTTATTCTAGCTGCAGTAGCTTCAGGAGACATTCTCAGTAATCCTTTTAAAATTAATTACTTGCCTTAATACTTCTCCTTGAATAGTTCTGG
Source organism: Phylloscopus whistleri (assembly GCA_017589585.1). Lineage (NCBI taxonomy): Eukaryota > Metazoa > Chordata > Aves > Passeriformes > Phylloscopidae > Phylloscopus > Phylloscopus whistleri. The sequence goes on along the minus strand of JADMLD010000856.1, from coordinate 23,769 downwards.
TTGTTCTCAGACGTCCTACTTTTGTTTAAAATGCATAAATAGCAGTCTGCCACTTACTGCTGCAGTTATGCCTTGAAACAAGGGTGTGATGAATGCTTGCCAGAGCTGATGGAGTGCTAAAGTGCTTTTGTAGTGTGTCCCTTCCCTCTGTTGCTCACCTGTCTGTGGTGGGGTCCTGAGGGTCAGCAGCACAGCTTGCTTTCATCATCCTTTCAGCCTCATTGGAAGGAGAGAGGATGGTGCTGTGAAAAGCTGTGGCTTTTTGATAAAGCAAAGTGTGACAGTTCTTAGGGGAGTTTAGATTAGAGCGAGTTCTTGTGTATTTTTGTATCAGTACATTTTCTTCTACTTTGATTTACCTATGTAGGACTTCTTGTATTATTTTTTTGGGTTTTTTTTAGTCTTTTAAAAAAGAGACGTGACTCCAATCCCTGCCCTGAAGTGGTCAGGCTCCAGTTGTAATTAACAGAGATCTAATCAATACAGCAGTTAATCAAATGAAAACTGGGTGGGTTTTTGTTCCGCTGTGATAAAAGATGTTGTACTCTGAACTGTAAATATTGCCAGAATGTATTCGCTTTGCCTTTGAAAAAAATCAGCAAAGGTGGGACTTCTCTCTGTAGTTTTGTTCTTTGTGTGCACAGGAGGGGATGTGAGGCTTTTTAGCTTTAAAGATTTCCAGTGGTTTTCTGTTATCTCGTGCTTTCCATCAGGCTGAGGGCACTGTCTGCTCCTGAAGGTCACTGTGCTGAGGGTCACTGCTGTGGGAGGGGCTGGATCTTCTGCAGAAGCTGTTGTGGCCTCGTGGCACCCATGGCATCCATCCCCTTTGATTCTTAAGCATGGCATTGGCTCCCTGCTTTTGGCATGTGCTTCTGGATGGGTAAAGGATACAGAAGGCATTAATAAAGCCCACCATTGGAAATAGGAGAGCTCTCAGAGCCCTTCCTGTTTTTTATACAAAAATATTGCTTGATTTGAAAAGGGTCAAAGTTATTTTTGTTCAATTACCATTACATGAGTGGAGTTCCTCTATTCCTTTGGGTAGATAAAAAAAAAGTGACACTCATTTTTCTGCTTTGTGTGCTGTGGTATTTTTGGTAGGAGATAGGAACAACCTGAGCAAGGACAGGACTGCTTTGGGAGTGCATGGCTGCTTTCTGCATTTGCTGTCTGCCTGTCAAGTAGGTAGGAGGTGTCAGGTGAGTGCCAGGCCTGCCAGTGCTCTCAGCTGTGCCCTGTGCCAGAGACTGAAAGTCTTGATTGTGTCATCTTGATCTCTTTTCTTGCCTGAGATGAGGAGCAGTGTATTGCAGTGGAGCCCTGGTCAGTGTGTATCTGTCAGTTGAGAAGAGTTTGGTGTCCATGCAGTGCTCCCTGCTGCCTCCCTTTCTCTGTGTTTCCCTTGGACCCCTGGACAGCAGCAGGGTGAGGATGAGCCCGTGCCCTCAGCTCAGCTGCCCTCCAGAGCTCTCAGTGCTGCTGAGCTGAGGCCCTGCTTTTCCTCTCCCCTCCCAGGTGTGTGCACACAGGAGCCTTCCTGCTTTCCTTCTTCCCTTTCCTAGAGCTCTGGCTCCTGTCCAGCCTGACTCTGTTCATTTAACTTGTTTCAGCTGCACAGGTTTTCTGCCAGCTTAGCAGGTGGAATTCACTCCAGGAGATCCAGTGAGCTCCAGGGCTGGCACAGAGTGAGAGAGGTGATTTCTGCAGAGCTTGTGCTGCTGGGGGGTGAGGGAAGCAGAAGCTGTTCTCTCTGTTTCACAGTGAGTTGTCCCTTAGCTCCATTGTCACTTGTAAGGTCACCAGGGCTTGCTGCAGTGGCTGGGTTTGTCCTGGATCTCACCAAGGTGCAGCCAGGGGGTGGGGAGATCCTGTGAGCTCACACCAAAGGGAACTCACCTTGCCTTCTGGTGTTTTTGCTGGAAAAGAAGCAGTTTGCATCTCCTCTACCCCGACCCCAAAGAAGCTGTCCTTGTTCTGCTGCCTGTGGGTGCTGGCTCATGTTCCTGTGCTCTCCTCCTGAGTGGCACAGCCTGGCTGTGAGTGCAGGGCACACTGGGGTGCAGCTCCGGGGTTGCTCAGTGGGGTGCACACCCCTTCCAAACCTCCTGGGAAAGCACAGGAGCACCTGGTGACCCAAAGCCTTCAGTCAGCACATGTTCACTGACAGGATCTGCAGGGGAAGACTTTGGCCTGCTGTTCAGGATAAGGATTTCTTTGTCCAGCATCAAATTTCTTTACCCAGCTACTCTGCGTGAAGTTGCTTTGCAAACCAAGAGTTAGGGATGATGTTTGTGGCTTCCCCTCCTCTGCACTGTAACCTCAGCCAATTTATCTGCTTCAGAAGCTGTAATACCTCTCTGCTCCACCTTGAACAAACATGGAGTAGCAGGAGGGATCTTCTCACCTGGAGAAGAATGTTCCTAGGTGAACTAAACATTCCATTTCCTTCCTGTATCCCCTTTATCATAATGCACATTGTCATTATGATTGTGGTTCTTTAACTCACCCTTGATGGGATGTGGATAACTGCAGAAAAAAACCCCAGAAAACAAAACAGATGGGAAAGCAGGACAGCTGCTGCTGAACAAAATCTGTTTAACTTTTCACTTTTGTTTTAGTCAGTCTGGGCCATCCTGCTGGGAGTCAGGCACAGGGAGATGAGGCCTCTGCCTTCTGCCTGCAGAAAACGTGCTGAGCTTTGTTCAGCAAAGCTCATGGAAAATGAGGCAGGAAAATGTGTCAGGGGATGGAGTGGGAGGGGAGCAGAGCTGCCTGCACACCCTGAATGGGCAGCTGTGTCTCCAGGGAGCCACGCTGCACATGGGGCTGCTCTGCTGGAAGGCATTAGGAGCCACTGGAGCTTTTGTTGGCAGAAGTAGGGAAGTGGGATTAAGATGCATTTATATTCAGTTGGACTGGGTATAAAATCAGGGGTTTGGCACAGTAAGTTAAAAAGAATATGTCATGCTAGGCATGAATGGAGGGAATGGTTAAGCTGAGAATTCAGAGCTGTTACCTAATGATTAAAATGGCAATATTAAACAGTAGAAGTTTCATCCTACATCAGTAGGAGTTTTCAGAGTCTGTTTCCTGTAAGACAGGGAGAAGTTTTCATAGCTTAGGTGTTTTCCATGAAAGAGCATGGTTTGAATGCTAAAGGAAGGTAATATATTTCAGCAAACATCCCTGCACCCCAGTGGCTTTGAAGGTGTCATCATCCTGAGCCAAGGCAGCCCTCAGTTCTTCAGTCAGACCTTGAAGAGGATTTGTATCAAATAACTGGATAATTCAGGCTGGAGAAAGGGGACCTGTGTGCTTCAGCAGGCAAAACAAGCTGCATTTTCACTGTCTCCTCACCTAGTGAGAAACAAGCTGGGACTGAGTCCTTCTAGGCTGCTCTTTTCCCTTCCCTTTCCTAAACCTGTCACTGCTCCCAGTTATCATTAACTTCTTAGGCCTGGGAAAGAAAACAGGCTTAAAGAATCCTTGTAGGAAATTTAACACATTTCTCAAGTTTTACAAATGGCCCCAGAGAATAAGGAATGCTGGATCTTCTTGTCCCTCTGAGACTTGGGGCTGAGCTCTCCTCTGGCCATCCCGAAGTGCCCAGCTGGGCTGATGTGCAGTGCTGTGTTTTTGGAAGCCAGTGCAGCATCTCTGCTTGTGGCAGTGAGCACAGAGCAGGGCATTGTACCAGTGCCTTGCACAACAACACCCTGGCACTGCTCTGGGAATGGCCCTGGACTGCTCCCTGCCAGCAGGAACAAGCCAGATGTGGCTGCTGCAGCAGACAGGACCCCCTCAGAGCAGGCTGCAAAGAGGCAGCATGGGCAGACAGGAAGCATGAAAGGAACATGGAGGAAATTTAGATTGAATAAGTAGTTAAATTAAGCAACAGAAAATGTCACTTTATGTTTCCATCACAATCCTGGTGTTACAGCCAAAAAAGGCTGGCTCTGGATTCCTGCTGTGCCAGAGCATGAGTCTGAGGCAAGCAGTCCTGGGATGAAGTGAATCCTTGCCTGGGAAGCTGCTCCCAGCCTGTTTGGCTTCAGCAAGGAGCCCAGCTCTAATGAAGTGCCCTGAGAGCAGGCACAGAGAGAACCCTGCACCTCTGGGGAAGGAGCAGCATCTCCAGCCAGCACAGCACAGATGGTGCAGGGAAACCTCTGCTCCTGCAGCCCTGTGTGAGCTCCATGGGAGCTTGGGAGGAGCAGATGGAGAAAGGATGGAAATGCAGTGCTGGTGTCCAGAAGCACAGGCAGAATGTGTTAGCAAAGCCTCTGCTAAGCTGCTCTGTGAAAACACTTCTGCCTTTGGTGAGAAATGGGTCTAAACCTGGGGGAAGCAGGAATGATGTGAGGTGCTTGCAGTGGTGGCACAAAGCTCATCACGTGGGCAGGAGCCAGTGCAGGATGCTGCAGCACTTGGGCTTTTTTTAGGACTGGGTTTTAAGAGGTACCAAATTGCTGCTGAAGTTTGGCTAGAGCAGAAAAAATGTCAGGGATCATCAGTCTCTGGTGCAGGGATGATTGTTCAAGTTTATTCAAGACAGAAGAAGAGTTTCCTCCAGTTCTCAGGATCTCCAGCTCTCCCACCCAGAGATGGCACAGAGGTGTTTGGCAGGGGTTGTTTGCACAAGGTTGTGGCTGTAAAGTTGTAACACCCCTGCTGCCTGGCCTCTTGTTCCACTGGGCCACAGCTGCTGGCTCAGGGTGACTTTCTAGGTATTTCCACGAGGGTGTGGAGGTGATGGTGCACATGCAGGATTAGAGAGGGCTGGATGAGACTCCATGCACATGGTGCTGCAACAAAAGAAATTGGCTATTTTTGTAATTCATGGAACCACCAGAGTGCCCAGGGTAGGCTTGTCTGGGTCAGGCCCTACCCACTGTAGGAAGTAGTTCCTGTAGCTTCTGTAGGTCTGCTAGAGCCTGTCTTCCTGTCTCCTTGGCTTTTTCCAGGGTTGTTTTGTGTTCTGAAACGTGCAGACCTCTTTCATTTGCTAATCAGACGTCGATGTGTGCCAACAGGTTGGAAATTTAAGTAAAATAAATGAACCAACTTTCCATCCAGGCCTGCATCTGGAAGGAAGGATTTCAGTAACGTAATCACTGCAGTTAAACCTCTCTCTTCCAGGCTGGCTTCAGATGTTAGCAAAGCATTATGTCTTTGGTGTCTTTTGCCAACCTTCCTCTTCTGTAGATTTTCTGTTAAACATGTAAAATGAATTATGGCTTTTCCAAAAAATGATGTTTGAAGGCCATCCCAGATAGAATGTTTTAAGATTAAAATCCACTGAGCCCCCAGAAGTGGTAATTCCTGAAAAGACAGGGTGTGGGTCTGTCTGCAAACAGAAGAGGTTTCTTCTGTGATTTGATAGCAGAGGAGGAATGGAGAGCTACCAGATTTATGGAAAAAGGAAAATTCTGTGGGCTGATGAACTTGGGTTTGGGGCTTTTATTGCGATTTGGCCCGTTACCCTGATGATTAATGCAGCAGAGTGAGCTTCCTTCTGAGCCTGAGCTCATGCTGCATGTGTTTGTCTCACCAAAACAGTGGTGGTTGCTATGAAATCCCCAAACAGCCTTGTCAGTGATTGTGTTCTGAGCCCTTTGCTCCCAGAGTTGCCTGCAGTGATATGAAAAGGCTTTTGATGCAGAAATCAAGACACAATGATACATTTTGAAGGCTCGTCCCAGGCTTCTGAAAACAGACCCTACAACACTTGCCCCTCGCTCTGCCCGTGGTGCAGGTCTCCAGCAGGTGTTGGGCAATGTTTAATACATCTCACTGCTTTTGAGGCTCTTGCTGCCTGAAAACCCAGGTGTGTTTATCAGCTTGGCCCTGTATAGCAGAGGGAGGTGAAATGAGGGATGGTGGCTCTGCACTGAGGGGGGACTCCTTGGCAGCTCAGGCTGCTGTCCCCTGCCAGGGCTGGTGCTGCTGCTGGTGCTGCCTCTGTATTGCCCAGCCCTGCCAGGCTGCAGAGCCTCTCCCATGGCCAATCAGCAGTTTCCCATCTGACAGCAAAGGGCTCCTGTTCCTGGACACCTCCCCTGGTTGCCTCAGCTCTGCCCATGACCCTGCCCTCTCTCTGGCTCTCTAGAGGAGCCTGCATTTCAATCTGACCATATGGGATTAACCCTTCAGTGGTTCATTTTAGTGGCCCTTGTGTAGAAACCAGCAAACTGAGGCAGGGGCAGAGCAGGTTCCTTCAAGGCTGTGCTGGCCAGTGTTGCATAAAGATGTGGATCATGAAAGGCCCCATTGCAGCCTGAGCAGCCACAGAGGCTCTGGGTGTGATGAAGATTTGTGTCTGGTCACCTTTTTGTGATTGGAAAAGAGATGAACTCTTGTGCGGGGCGAGAAGCATTTCTCCGTGTGACTCGTGACTCCCCACGGGCACCCTTTGTGTGTTGTTTTCCTCCTGTATCTCATTTCCCAGCTGTTTAACCCTTGCTTCTCCCCCTGCAGACCCAGCTGATCCAGATGGTGATCTGGATGCTCCAGCACCGGCTCCTGATCCAGCTGCACACCTACGTGTGCCTGATGGTGCCCCCGAACGAGGAGGAGTTCCGAGCCCAGGATGAGGACATGCCCTTCACTGCCAGGGTTGGGGGACGAAGTCTGAGCACCCCCAACGCTCTCAGCTTTGGCTCTCCAAGTATGAGCACACTTTTCTCTGCTCTTCAGACTCCACCTCCCTTCCAGAGCTCCCCTTAGTGCTGCCCAGGGCCATCAGGCCTTGGTAATGAGACATCTCCTCTTGCTGCAGTACTTGCTAATTAGGTCCAGCCTTTCCTAAATTTAGAGCTGGGCACTGGTGACCGTCCTAGGGGCTATTAGACCTCTTAGAAAAAAGTAATGCTTTGTAATTTGCCAGTTTCTCATTTGGTCACGTAAAAGATTTTTATGAGAGGTACTTTTTTTCTTTTTTAAAGTAACCTCATCCTCCCTTGCTGCACTCAGAATTATCCCGTGTTCCCCTGGCAGATTTTGGCTTTCAGGACAGAAAGAATGTGAGAATTTGTTCAAGCAGCACTGGTTTCTGTGGGCTGTAGAGCCATTACAAATTAATTGATTTCTGTTTGTGTCCCCTGATTTCTTTAATCTCCCCAGTGCCATTCTTCAGGGTGACTCCAGGAAAGCATTCTTTCAAGAGGATGAGTCAGATATGATGCTGAAATCACCAAACGTTCCTGCCTGTGCTGTTCTGAGCAGCCTTCTCAGAACACTGCTGGGCTTGGATATGGGGAGAGATTCTCTGTTTACAGGAGTCATGAATTAGGGCAGAATCATGATTCTCTGATTTACAGGAGTCATGAATTAGGGCAGAAATCTTGGAACGTGAGTCAGATGAGTCTGTGATCTGCTTTTTCTGGCTCCCTCACAAGAGGATATTGCATCTCGGCCTCTCTGCCTGCTCCCACCTTCTGTGCTGTTAGGCTTTTCATGTTACCACTTCACGGTATTCCAGCACAGCTGTCTGGGAATTCTCTTTTCAAATGTTTTTTATGGACTGTTTATGGTCTCCAGAAGTACAGTTTTCCACCCAAATTGATGACTCTGTTGAAACATTTGAATTTCCCATTGAGAAAATCGCTGTGTTGTCATATGACTAATTGCAGATTCATGGAGCACTTGGAGAGCCACTTTCTGTGCTCTCCAGAGAAGAGGGATTAGCTGGAAAGGCTGCACAGAAACAGCCTGAATTGATAAACTCTGCATCCTTATGCTGAGGAATATAAAAATTCAGTGTGTATGTGTGTCTCTCTCTTGCCCCAATAGCCAGTAGTGATGACATGACTCTGACAAGCCCTAGCATGGATAATTCCAGTGCTGAGCTGATACCTGGTGGGGACTCACCCCTCAATAAGAGGATGACAGAGAATCTCCTGGCAAGCCTGTTGGAACACGAGCGGGAGGCCATCCTGAACGTCCCAGCTGCCCAGAATCCAGAAGATCTCCGCATGTTTGCAAGGTGAGCAGTGCAGGATGCAGTCCTTGTTCCTTAGCCTCCCTGCTTCAGGGAAGGATTGGTGTGGAGTCTGAGCAAATCCTGTTAGACTGGGGGTTTGGAGGAGAAATTCTTTTGGGTTTGCTCCTGTATTTCATCTGTAATACAAACTAATATTTGTGGCACAAGAAGACCTGGTAACAAAGAGTCTTGGGTGTGTGAAGGAGCTTCAGGGAGTATGGTTGGACTTCACTGTTTGCCTGCCAGTTTTCCTTGTCCACACCTGGCAGACACAAAACTGCTCAGCCTAAAGAAACATTGTAAGCAGGCAAGGCAGAGACCCAGTGATGCTGATGCTGACATTTTGTGTCCATTGATATTTCCAAGCCAGCTCTCCTTAATTTTATGGTTTGTAAACTCCGTGGAAACATGAGACACAGATCCAGCCAGAATACTTTTACAGAGTGTCCCAAGGTGTGTTTGGCAGTGATGAGAGCTCACTGCTTAGGTTAGTTAAGCTAAAGGTGTTAGGATGTGTGATCTGTCGCACACATTTTGTTGCTACAAATTTGCACTCAACAAAACCAGGCGCTATGTGGTTCTGCATGTGGTAAAAGCAGAATGACTTCCTAAGCAGCCATCTGGGAAGAAGGGAGAGGGGGAAATACTTCTTCTTCCAAAGGATTTCAAAACTCAGTGGCATCATTGGAATGCAACCTCCATTGGTTTTCATATTTGTGGAGCAGAAAACTACCTGAGGCAAGGACTGCAGCTGTTCCATATTCTGGATTCAGTTGGTAATCCCCTGAAAACCTGGTTCTTGCCCTAGGATGGATACAGTCAGGGAAATTGTAGTAGCAGCAAGATGCTTTCCTTGTCTGTGGCAGGGTACAGCTCAGGGACTTTGACAGAGCTCTCAAAACTTGTGGGGAGTTACTGCTCTCTGAATTATTCGTCGCCTTCATCTTCTGCAACTCTTCAGAGAAATTCTCTGACTGGGAGGCAACGTTGGCCACTTGAGAACTCTGAAGCGTTCTTTTCTTTATTACCAGCTAAGTCATTACAAAACCACTGAGGAAGGAAAGTAACAACAAAATCATATTTAATATCTTAAGGCAGAATTAGTGGGGGGACTCCTTGGACCATTTCAATGCTGATACAGATTCTTAGTTATCCTAGTGAGAGGAAAGGATGTTGTGATTGCTCCCCTCTCATACCCTCAGCTGGGAAAAAGCCATCTGGAAGCTTTGGAATTGCAGATGCAAGAAATGACTCTGATTTCTTTGTGAGACCAGCTGAGTGATGTTTATTGTGCAGTTTGCTCCTGCCTCAGGTTCTTTAGCAGATCCCCAGGCCTTACCAGGTCAGAATTTCCAGTCTACTACAGATTGAATTGACAAGTGCAGAGTGCTCGGGGGCAACAGTGAGGAACAAACAGATTAAACAATAAATAAACAATAAGCAGATGGGTCCTGTGGGCAGATGCTGCAGTGCACATGTAGGAATGTTCATGCCAGACCCTCTTGGTTACTGCTGGTTTTATGAGACACCACAACTTGTAGGTTGTGGTGTATTTTTCTCTCTTTTTGTGTCATACCCATCAGAGATGAGTGAGTAAATCTGTTGCTCTCAATGAAAGAGAAAAAGCCATGGTGAAGCTGCCTGAAGGAGCTGCTCTCCCTCCTGACCCTCATGCAGGTACTGCTCCAGCCCTGGCCAACAGCTCTGCTCTCACAGCTGCCTGCAGAGCAAAGTGCTATAAATGCACAACTGGTGCCCTAAATATCCTGTGGGATTTGCCCTTCCCAGGATGCTGTGTGTGTGCACACAGAGGGATGGGCTATTTCCAGCACAGCAATAAAGCTCAGCTGGACACATTTTCCTGTGCTGGTGCCTCTGAGTGCCTGTCCCTTGTTGCACAGACAGCACACAGAGCTGGTGCCTGTCCAGGGCTGTGCACAGCCCATGTTTGAAGGCAGGAACCTTAAGGGGAAGTAAAGAATTACTAAAACTTGGCTCCAGCATTGGCTGCATTAACCCTCACAATACTGAATGGGAAGTTAAATCCACCTTCTTTCCTGAGGTGCAACTAAAGGAGGGTTGGCTTGTCCTTCCAGGAAGAAGCTTGAGAAGGAGACAAGTTTGTTTTGAGCTAGATCCTCAGTAATGTACACTAAGCCTTCCTCACTGCACATTAAGCAGTGCTTTTGAAGCCTGAAGAAGCTGCAGGCTTCACTCATGGCTTCTCTCCCAAGCCATGGGTGTGGAGTTGCTTTCAGGGCTTATTTGTTTTGCTCTGAGATTGGGAGGTGAGATCCTTCCCTCCACTGAGAAATGCTCATTGGCAGCACTGAGCTGGGGACAGTTCTGCTCTGGTTTCAAGCAGTGCTGTGGCAGGAACATCTCCTTGGCCAGAAACAAGCTAATTCTGTTTGAATTGCTAGTCTGAGAGAATTCTTTTCTTTTTAGTGTGTAGGAACACTCTGGTGCTGTCAGAGGGGCAGCTCTTGCTACTTTAGGAGGGGAAAACAGTGATGAGCAATGGAAAGCAATGATCTTCCATCACTGCATCTGGATGTCAGCAGGCACACCTGTGCAGCTTCAGAGGGACTCAAACACAGTGTCACTGCCCCAGGAAGTGCCATCTCATGCTGATTGTGTCACATGAACTCATGTGTCACATGAATGCTCATTGCCCAAAAAGGTGAAGGCAGTGCCCACCTTCTCTGGAGCTGTGAGCCCCAAGGACAGCCTGGTGGATTGGAGTTGGACTTTTGGGAAAACCTCCTCCCCAGGAGGGTGGTGCAGCCCAGGACAGATTGCCCAAGCATGTGGAGGGATCTCCATCTCTGCAGGGTTTGAAAATCTGCACAGCATTAGCAATAGTCCTGCTGGAGCAGGATGCTTGGCTAGAGTTTGGGGGTGTCTTCCAGCTGGCTTTTTTGTGATATTCTTTAATATCCTCTCTAGCTTTTACTGGAGTGGAAAGTATTTAGTCTTGACCAGTTACAAATCCAGACTCTTTCTGAATATAAGATGGATTTATTTATTGGCAAACTGCTCAGTCTGTGCTGCTGTGGAAAGCCAGGTTGTACCATTTGCACGGAAGAGAGCTGAGCCAGGATGTGAGCCCATGGGCACCAGAGCCTGACATAGGGGAGGGAGTCCCCAAAATCACTTTGTGAACTGTGATAGGAGTTGTGAACTACAAATGTTTCTGTTCATACCTGTCTGGCTTTGACAGACCCAGGAACTGGCACTGTCCCAGTGAGTGACCACCTCTCAGTGCACACAGTTGCCTTTGGCCCAGGGGAGGTGGCCAGCGAGCCTCATGTCAGTACCCAGTGGGAGACAGTGCAAAAGGCAGGTGCACAGCCCAGATACAGGAAAGACTGGAGCTGCTCTGTGTTTGTGCTGCAGGTACAGAGAGGCAGCAGTTTTGCTCTCCATGCTGGTGCCAGCTTGAGAGCTGGCAGAGGAACAGCAGGAGGGATCTGGCAGTGAGCTGGGGCTGCCCAGCCTCAGGCTGCCAGTGAGGATGCTGCTCTGAGCCCACAGAGCTCGTGGGGGAGAGGAGGGACGTAGCAAGTTGGGAAGCAGAGGAACACATGTGGCACTGGGCTGGAGGTGAAAACTCTGCAGTGGGGCATGTGATGGAGGGACACTTCTTGCACTTCTTGTGATCCTTTCCAGTCACATGGACAATTAAATCCTGCCTGTGCTAGGCATGATTTAATTCCCTTTTCATGCAAATGAGGGTGCTGCGTGACAGGAGTGCCCAGCCAGAGCAGCAGGAGGCAGCCAGGCAAGTGTTGGTCCTGCAGGAAAGCAGGAGCCACTCCATCCTCCAGAACAGGCCAGAGTGCTCCAGTGGATATTGGGTGTATTTTGAGGCTGTTCCTGCATGGGAGCTGTATGAATGGATTGGAAAACAGATCATGTCATCTCCACTCATTTTTACAGTCAGTTGGCATGAAGCTGCAGATGGGTAATGGAACATGAGCAAAGGCTGCTGGAGCAGAGAGTGATGTGGAACACATGTGGAAGCAGAGCTGGCTGTGGAGCTGGAAGGGACTCTGGCCTTTGGGCTTTCACAGGGTGGGGAGTATTTGAGTCACACGTGCAGCATGGCTGTGACACTTGGGAGGGTGTCAGGACAAGAGACTGAGCAGCAAACTCAGCCTTCATGTGGGGGGCTGGCTTGGTGTTATGGCTCAGAGGGAGCTCTGAAGAGGGGCCCTCAGCCACCGGGGACTTCTGCTGTTTGTCATGGACCCTGCGGTGACTGAGTGTGCAGGGCCAAGGTTTTCTGATGGCTGTAGCAGGTTGGTGGCCAGCAAAGGAGTATCTGTGCTGTCTTTGTTTAAAGAGAATAGGAAATTTAAGAAGCAAGCATGGTTTGAGCTTGGGCTTCACAGGATTTGTAACTCCCACAGCTTCTCTGTGGTGCCTACCACCAAAATTTCCATCTCCATGTTGTGACTGCTCCACCCAACCCAAGCTGCCCAAACCCTGAGTGCAGGATCTGTAGTTACAAAGCCCCTTGGGCTGCTGTGAGGGAAAATTGCTTTTAATTCTAAAAGGCAGTGCAGGTATTCAGGCCCCTGATGCAGAGCTGTGACAAAGGGCAGTTGTAGGCTTAGCTAAGAGAGCACAGAATAAATCTGCCATGTCCTGACTTCTCAAGGCTCATTGGCACTTGTGTTTGTTTACTTTCTGAAATTGTAACTAAGTTGAAAATTGACAGTGTTGGGAAATGCCTCCGACTGGGAAACCTCTTGATCCAAGGAAGACCTTGGCAAAGCCCCAGAGCAGGCAAGTCCCATTCTTTTCCAGGGGATTTCTGTGCTAGCCATGATTTAATCCCCTTTTCATGCAAATGAGGGACATAACCCAAACAACCATCTGATTTGCATCCCATGGGAGGAGACCTTGGGGGTGGCAGTATGAGTCTGAGCTGCTTTTGGCCCACGTGCTCCCTTGCTCTGCTGCCTGCAGGCTGCTGCACTACTTCCGAGGCCGGCACCACTTGGAGGAGATCATGTACAACGAGAACATGCGGCGCTCGCAGCTGCTGATGCTCTTCGACAAGTTCCGCAGCGTGCTGGTGGTCACCAGCCACGAGGACCCCGTCATCTCCGTCTTCCAGTCGCTCCTCAAGTGACTCTGCTGGCACAGGGGAGGGAGGAGCCTGCCACACTCTCCGTGCTGAGAGTCTAAAGGATGCCTAAGAACTGAAGGAGGTGGTTTCGGTTCCTTCTTGCCACATGACATGCAGCAGCTTGTCCCCGTCCGTGCCTCGATGTCCCAGCTGCTCCCCGAGGCTCCCGGGCCTGCTGCAGGACAGCTCGTGCTTGCTCAGCCTGGATTCCTGCCCTGCCACGTTCACAGCCCTTCCCTGGCCCTGCTGCTCCCCAGGGATTGTCAGAGTGGGACAGGAGGGTTCTGCTGTGGCGCTGCTGGCAGAACGTCACCCTCGGGGGGCACTGCCCTGGGAGTGCTGCCTGTGCTCTCCAGCACGACTGCTGGGACACTCAGCCACGAGAGCCTGTCCCATGGCACAGCATGCATGGCCTTGCTCCAGGGCACAGGGCAGCTGGCCTGGCTCCTAGGGAAGTGACCCTGGGCACCCAGGGATTCTGTTTGATCTCGCAGCAGCGAGGACAGAGGTGGGAAGGCAAAGTATCACAAGTAAACACGAAATCGTGAATGAATCACTCAGTCACTGTGTCACAGCTCATTCTTTCCTCGTCCCAATATCCTCATTCCCAAGTGTCTGTTGGAGCAGGGCTGTCACCAAGCAGCCTCTGTGTTTCTGGGCTTCCATGTTTCCCACTTTGTGCCTGGGGGTGGGAGCTTGGTTGTTGAGCAGGACTGAAAGGTGCTGGCCAAGCTGCAAGTTCAGGGACATGTTCCACCCAGAGGCTGGTGCTGAGGGCACTCGGGCTTGTCTCCTGGGGCTTGTTTTGTCCTTCCAGTCCCCTTCCACAAGCATGGCTGCAGGGAACCAGACATGGATCCTGGCCTGGGTTAAAGCCATCCAGCAGGAAAATGAGATACAGGGCTACGTTTCGTGCTCTGGTTTGGGACTCCAGCCCTGCCAGGGCCAGAGAGGTGACAGCCCTGGGACATGCCAGGGCCTGGGGACAGCAGGAGCTTGTGCCTGCCTGTGTGAGGCTGCTGTCCCCCACAGCTGCTTGCTGCTCTGTGCTGCATATGCAGGGGAAGGGAGGGGGAACTTTACCTCTGTGCTGGTGTGGCTTCTCCGGGTTTGTTGTTAGAAGATTGTCAGGTGCCCTCTGAAGACCTTCCCTTACAGCACACCCGGCAGCTGGAGCTCTTCCCAGAGCTGCAGGCTCTCAGCAGCTTCACTTGCCCACACAAACTGGGTGAAACTGGGAGCTTTAGCAGATTTACCTTCCAGCAGCCACTGGGGGAGCTGCTCCCTGACAGCTTCAGGGTGCCCTCAGCGAGTCTGGCCCTGCAGCTGCAGCAGGGATGGCAAAGCAAAAACCTGTATCTGACCTAAAAATCAGATCAACAGCCCTGTAGGCCCTGCCTCAACCAGCCCCAGCACCTGAGCATCAAGGTGAGCTACTGCAATCAGAAAAAAGGCTGCCCAGAAGGGGCTAAACCAAATTCTTTCACGGGATGGGGACAAGAGTATTTAAAAACTTGAGCTTTTTTATTGTATGTGACCCTTAAGGTGGGGTGGAGGTGGGGGGTGTGTCCCTGTCACCCACCCTGTGTGGCTGCAGTCCTGCAGGTCCTGCTCTGAATCCTGGAGGTTTTTCCTCTCTGTACCTCAACTCAGGCTGCTGCACCAGTGCTTTCTCTGTGTGGGGGTTCACACAGTGCTAAGTTCTGAACTGGTTTCAAAAGCAGCTGGGAAAATGAACAAAACCAATTCTTGTTCTCCAAGCTGGACATTAGAGAGAGGTAGAGGCTGGAAGGGGTCTCTGCTCAAAGGAAAGGTGTTAGCTCAGGGCACTCAGAACCCTGTCCTGTGGAGGTGTGAATGGCCCACAGCCTCTCTGGGGCCCTGTTCCAGTGTTTGACCACCCTCATGGGGAAAATTTTTTCCATAGAGCTAATGAGAACTTCCTGTTTTCCAGCTGGTGGGCCGTTGCCTCTCATCCTGTCTGACAGCAGCCTGGCTCTGTCTTCTCTATTCCCTCCCCTGAGGTAGCTGCAGACAACAGTAAGATCTTCCCTCTACATCCTTCTCTCCCAGCTCATCCTTTCAGTCTGCTCTGATGCCACCCAAGTTTTTGACTATTTCCCTGCAGCAACCAAGCACTGGCCTCTGCTGGGGGCTGAAGTGATGGGAGCAGCCCAGAGCAGTGACCCTTCTCCTCTCATCCATCCTAATTGAGCCTGGACCCATTGGCAAGGGAGAAAGTGGCCTTCAGTGTCCAAAACCAGCCCCAGTTCTGGAGGTCCATGCCAGTCTCCTGCAAATAAAGCTCCACCTTGCCCCATTCATTTTGCCAAAGTACATTTATTGTTAAAAACCCCCCAAGCCCCCCCATCTGCCACGATGCAGCTCGAGGCCACTGTACAGAGCACAGCTCAAGTCCTGGTCCCTGGGACACCTGCAAGACTTGTCAGCTGCCAGGGGAGTGTCCCCTTGCTGCCATCTCTCTCTCCATTTTCTTGTCTACAACACTGACAAATCTGTTTCCTCGTAAATAAAACCTGAGTGGTTTCTGTGCCCACTCCCCCGTGTTGCCAATGCCGATCCTGGTGGTGGTCACCACGTCCTGCTCCCCCGGCGGCTCCTGCCCAGGCACCATCCAGATGGCAGCATCCTGAGTCAGGTCCCTTTGGTCAAAAGCCTTGTCGATGCCAAAGGCCTGGCACAGCTTGGAGGGCCCATTGCAGAGCTGCCAGTCCTTGAGCAGCCTGCTGGGAGCTTTCCTGGAGGCCCTGCGCAGCTCCCTCATGGCATCCAAGCCCTGCAGGGGTTCCAAGGAACGCAGCAGCACTGCAGCCCCTTCTCCTGTGCAGGACAAGAGCTGGGTGTTAGTATGGGGTTGTTTCTTGGGAGTGCCTCACCTTTCAGCCCACTGCCAGCAGCGCTTCAGCTCTGAGCCTGTGGCTCAGCCCCATGGAGGAGGGAATGGCCTGGTGCACCCAACCACGGGGTCTGTCCTTTGCTCCAGGGACACTCCCTTCCCTCCTCCAAATCTCCAGTGTCCTGCAGCTCTGTGCCCTTCATTCTGCAGTGCTGACTTGCTCTTCCCAGCTCCACCTGATGTTGCTAAGTCTGGCTGCTGCTCCAAGGCTTGCCAGAGGGCAAGAGCTTTTTCTTGTGTCAGCACAATGTTCAGGAATAAATATACATCTGGTTCAGTTTTGGCAGAGGTAGCCAAAGCTGCTCCCAAACCCAGTGGATTTCTAATAAACTCTGATTACAAGAACTCCAGCTAACAAAGGCGAGGAGGAATGAGTGTGGATGCTGCCAAGCAGAAAGAGGCAGCTTGCAGAGTGAGGCTGGACAAAGAGAAAGCTGGGAAGGAGCTGCAGGCACTGGGAGCAGACACTGCTGAGGGAGCCTGGGCTGGTACCAATCCAAACTCCCTCTGGAGGTGTAACAGGCCTTGGGTCACTGCACAGCTCCAGCAGGGTGTGACTGGGACACGTGTGCCAGGGAAGCTCTCCCAGGGCAGGGAGCTGGGGCAGGACAGGGCTGCACAGTGTGGGATGCACAGCCCCGGGAGCAGCACTTAGCAGAGAGGACCTTTCCATGAAAAAAACTGACAAATTCTTTTCTCAAATGTGATTTGCCACCCTCAGAAGCTTTAGGTCTCCTGCCCTCCCAGCTGTTGCAGCCAGGTGACAGTGAAGCAAAGACACAGCTCAGAGCAGACACTCCCTGTCTGAGGAGGAAACATTTCCCAGGTACTTTCCAGTGGCCAGCAGGGAGGTCTTCTCCTGCCCCTGAGTGGGTGAGGAGAGCACTGGCACAGGGCCTGTGTGCAGCCCCACACAGGTCCCCTTGTGCTGGCCACCCACAGCTTTCCTCCTGCCAGCATCTGCGCCGTGCTGCTCCCCAAGGATCCCCTCTCCAGCCTCCAACATCTGGAGCCATGCTCATGCCTGGCAAAGGCACTGGCAGATCCCTAAGGACTTGGGATTTCCCAAAATAGAATCCCTCTCATATTTTGTACAAATCCCACACTAAATTACCCCTCTGGGCTCTCAGTGAGGTCCTGGTTCCTGGCTCTGAGGTGTGCCTGCTGCCCTGAATGATCTCGGAGCCCCTCCTGCCCCCACTACAGCTCGGTGAAGTCAACAGCCTGAATTCCAACAGCTGCCAGCAATCTGTTCCCAGGCACTCCCTTCTCCAAGGAGGGGGATTGATGCTAATCTGGCAGCCAAAAGCCACTTCCCTGGCCTAACAGTGATTTAGAGCTCAAAGGTCATTTTAGATTTTTAAGAACATGTTTCACGTCCTAATTCTGCTTTTTATCGATGCACAAAGAAACGTCCTTCTCATCATGTTGCTGCCTCCCTGCCAGGAACAACTGTGGGATTCTGAGCAATCACTAATTACACTACTTGCTTTCATCCATCTCAAATGCAAGTGGAAACTGTGGTCACACTTGAATTGAACTGAGTTCCTTCGGAGTTCACATGAAGAGAGACGAGCACTTGGAAACTGCAGGTGCTCCCAGAGCAGCACAGAGCTCAGCCAGGGGGTACTGGGAATTTCTGTCTCTGGCTGCTTTTTCTGCATTTCCAGCTGGAAGTTTCCAGGTTCCCTCTAGCAGTGTGCAACACACACCCCACTCTGCCCAGAAAGTAGCCTTGGGAAGAGGTGGAGACAGCAGGCAGGACAAGAGATGATGATCTCCATGTCATGATGAGCTACTGCCTTCTTCCCCTCACACCTCTGGGTCCTCCTGAGCAAACTTCCACATTAGAAATTTAATTTTAATTCCCAAAGAGTAGGTGAATCCTTTTGACTCAACTCCAGAGTGCTTCAGCCTGGCTTCCTCCCCCCTCCCAGCTTGCTGCTGTTCACTCTCAAGGGTCACCTGGGTTCAGCATCTGCCCAATGTGCACACACCAGCAGCAGCAGGGCCAGCTGGCAATGCTGAGTATTTATCTCCCCTGCTAAGAGTCACTCCATATAATGAGCAGCATCCAGGGCTAAAAGCTGGGATCTAACAACACTGCAGAGGCCAATTCTCTCCCTGAGCAGCTAGGAATCACAACATGGCAGTGCAGTCCCACACCCCCATGGCACAGCTTCCTGCTCCTTCCCAGAAACAGCTCCAGCTCCCGGGCTTGGAAACAGCTCTTGGCCACTGGAGAGAAGAGAATTTTCTCCTCCATTAACCCACCTGACTCAGTGCTCCCCAATGCTTCCTTCAAAATCTTAGTCTAGCAGCTGAAAGTTAGGGAGAAGTCCCTGCAGTGTGACCCTGGGCTGAGCATCACCAGGCTCTTGATTTTACAAGCTCTTCTTTCAGATCTGGCAGCAAAATACAGACCTTGGCAAATCCCAGAGAAACAGATCACAGCTAAGACAGAGAGAAGCGTGACTGGCATTTATCCTCTTCCTGAGGTGAGGGAAGCCCCACATCTCTCTTAACTCTAGGGAAAGCTCTTAGTACTGAGATTATTGTGCTGCTCTGGATGTACTGTAGGATTCATGCACACTAAAAGACTTTGGCTGTATTTCTTCTATAAGCTCTTCTCTACCACCCATGATTTCTCCAAATGTAGTGATGCCATGGCTTCAGGCAGTTGCAGTATTTCACTCAGAGATGGGAAGACCTCTCACAGTAAAATCCCCCAGGCTGTAGCTTTATCTTGGTGATGTGCACAAAGATTTCCCCTTCCTCACTGACAGAGAATACTGGAGCCCCCCCTCATGTCATTATGGTTTTATGAACACAGGGCTATGGGTGACACTCTCCCCATCCCTAAGTGATACTGGAGCCTGAACCTCAGCATAAACCAATAAACAGAGAAGGTTTATTCCACCTGGAGTCAGAGGCTGTGAGGCTGTGAATCAAAACAGGTGAATCCTTAAAGAGTCAGAGCTCCACTGCTTCAGAGGATGCATTTATCTCTTGCAGCTGCTTGCCTCCAGAGTGTGGTCTGTGCTATGAAGAAGGACCAAGCTATGTCACAAGTGATGGAGGTTTTTTTGCCAGGATTTCTTTGTGTTTTTTCACAGCCAGAGTCAAAACAAAGTTTTCAAGATCTATCCCATATCCAGGGAATGAAGTGCTTTTGCCTTCTACCCAGGTGCCACTGACTCCCTCAATCCTTCCCTCAGACTAAACAGCACAATTAAACAACTCCCTCTAACTGGAGATAAAACATCTCAGGTGTGATTCCTCCCCAGATTCTTTATTTCAACACTCCTGCATGTGGGCAAATACACAGAAGGAGCAGCTCCTGTTTTGTAGCTGCATCAGTGGTGCACAACGTGCACAGCCATGGTATTGACTGCAGAGCTCTGACAGAGCTGGCAGTGACAGCTCTGCCTGGTGTCACTCATGTGTGACAGGATGATGGGGAGGGAGTTTGTAACAAAAAATCCAACGAATTCCATCACCACAGGCAGCCCTTTAACCACTTTGCTACAAAACTGAACACAAGTATCTAAGGAAAAATTTCCAAAGTGTGTATTTCAGAGAAATCTTTCTAGAATTCAAAGGCTAAACACATTTTTCTTTTTTTTTTAAATAAAAAGTATTATTCTTAATATTTCAAATCCCATCCTGACAAATGAACCATGTGCTTTCATTATCTGAACAGACTTGGCAGGGCCCATGTAATGAAGTTCACATGTGTTCATCCCCCAGACTCCAGACCCCCATTTGAAAGTCAGGCTCTTCCCCCACACTAGAACTTGGCACTGTTTTTCTGCTGGGCTTCTGTCCAAGGGCCAAAACCTGAGCATTAATGTCATAGTTCCATTTGCTTTCCACTTAGGAATACACAAGCTTTTTAACCTTTATCACTGAAATAGTGAAAAAGAAAGTAAATTGGGTTTGAGATTTTTTCTAACAGTGAGTAGTTACCTAGGAAACACTTGCTGCCATTTCAAGGTGTCTAATTAAACAACAGCTTCATTGCAAGGCAAATACTGTCATTCTTACAGAAAAGGAAAAAAATGGAAGTTTTCACTAACACTTGCTTGTTAAGTCTTGAAATGTGGAAGGACAGTTTTAGTAAATTCCAGAATAATTTAATTAGAGATTGATTGTTTTTTCTTGAGAATAATAAAAGAAGATTGAACATCTGTAACAATCTGGGTATTTTGAGCTGGGTGGGTTTTATTGGCTTTTAGATACAGCTAGACAGCTAAAATGCTCCTACTGACTCCTTGCTTAAGCTTAGGACATCTCAGACTTTTTGTTTTCCCCAACATTTCATTCAGCTCTGAAGATAAAGGCAGGAGACAGAGGAGTTTCCTGCCATGGCAACAGACATCAAGATTTTGGCTGTCATTAATGACTCCCAGTCTTTTTCTACAGCACCACTTTTGAGGAACAAGGTTCACTGCATCACATGACTGAGGCAGCAGCCTGGGTCATCAAAACTGAAAGCTCCATCCTATCCAGGTTCTCCCTCATTTCTCAATCTTTGTGTGCCTGAACAGCTCCCACAGCTCCCAGCTGGGACAAACTGGGAAGCTGGAGATGGGCCCTGCCTGCTGTGCTGCCTGTCCACAGCTACACCCTGGTCCCAAGGGATGATGACAGCAAGTCACTGACACGAGAGAGCCCACAGAGAGCTCACAAGTGAACTGCAGCACCACTGCAGCTTGAAATGTCAGCCCCATCCTGTTGGCATTCCACCTCTTTCAGCCTCAGCTTACCTTGGCTGGAAACATTCATGCAGAAATAAATCCCGTAGATCTGATACACGTACAGAGTTCCTGGTTTCATGAACATGGCTGCGTTTCGTTGTGTTTGCTTCCCACCTTTGGAGTGGGAAGCTTCATCTTCCCCACCCAGATAAGCTTCTGTTTCAACAATCCTGCCCCAGAGCTCTCTGCCATCAGGAAGTTTGCGAACTAAAATCTGAAAGAGAGGTCAGAGTGCATCAGTTACCAGCCCTCAGTACAAAATAACCACAGCAAGAGCTGTGGAAACAGAGAAGTTGGAAAGAAAGGACCTGATGGTACTAAATCCTCTCCAGTTAGCAGCCTGTAAGCTAACACTAACTTTTCCAGCTTCCACTGCTCAGGCCACAGCCCAGTACAAGGAGTTCCTACCTGTCACTCACCCCACAAAATGCCTGGAGTGTCTAGATGAAACAGTATTAAAAAGAATCAATTTATGATTCTACATGTACTAAAGCCCACGGAGTTGCTTTTGTGGTTTTTTTTTTTCCTGTATTCTCCACTCCAATCCATCAGGTTTAAGGCAAAAATCACTGCTGATATCAACCTTGAAGCATCATGAATGTATAATCTTTAGATCAGAAGAAATATGACAGTGGCACAATTAAATAACTGCTATGATTAGACAGTTTCTCTCCCTAGAGATGTTTCAAACAAGTCCCAGTCCCAAATCACAGAGATAATCAGCTCTGGAGAGAGCATCAATGCTATTTCAGTATTTTCTGCACCACAGAGAAGGGCAGTGTGGGAGAGCTGGGAATTGGCTTCAGCAGCAGACAACAACAGATCTTTGTTATTACAGTGTGTTCTTGCTGCTGGTACCTCCTTAAATAAAACAAAGCAGATGCAGGGGAAACAAAACATGACAGTCAAAAGATTCCCTTTAAAAATAAAACAACCACTAAACTTTGTACAAAGGAATTTGTGGTTTGACCTGATTTCTAAACTTGGTGCTTTGCTTAATGTATGTGAAATCCTGCAGCAGGGCCTCGTCTGGGCACCAGCTATCAGTTTAATTATAACACTTTAATTACGTAGCCATTCAAAAATGACCTTCAGAAAACAAAGCTTAATTCCTAACAGATGTTTGTGCTGGATTGCTAATGCAGATATTGATTTGATCCATAATGGATGCTCCAGGACTTGGTTTCCAAAGCTGCAGCTCCAGTATACCACAGCTTCCATACAGCAGTTGTTGAATTGTTGAAATATCTGTTTATTATTTTTTATGAAAGAAAAAAGCACTGGTGCTCAGCAAGTGCCTGGGAACACCCCAAAAACAGAGTCATGTGGCCACATTTCTCCCTCAGTATGATGAAATGCAATGGTTAGGTTATGATTTAAACCATCCAGGCATTTCCCTGTCTTCAGACACCAAACATTCTGTTGAATAAAAAAGTTTTAAAATGGTGATAATTCCCAGCACCTCACAGTAAGCCATTTCATAAAGGTTATTTTTCTCATTGAGAATGTATCTTGATGTTATGGCAGTTCCCTCTGAAAGGCCATTTACTGCATGTATCTCTTTGTTTTCATGAACTCAGGTATTATGAAGGTAAGCAAGATTAATATACCAGATGGCTCCAAAATCTGATAGAATGAAGGTAATGAAGGAAACACTAAATTACCTTTATGAGAGAACAAGCTGAGTCATGGGAGACTGGGGGTTGTACTTTAAAGAAAATGTAAAAGTAAGATGGAAATTACATGGTTTGTAATACTAGGCCTGAATAGGAAAAACACAGAATTAGGACTCAAAAATCATCTGCCTGGAGTAACTGAATGCATGAGGGTGATGGAGCCATTAAATCAACAAAAATGTATCAGTAATGGGAGACTTCAGGCATCCTCAGATAGAGCAGGACATGTGCAATGTTTTCTTAGACCACCAAATGCTGTGCAGAGCGAGGAATCAGGAACCTCATGAGAAAAGACTCAGTTCTCAGATCTGGAGCAAATCACAAAGTCTTTTCCAAAGACTTATTCCTGAAAAACAACTTAGTATCATGACTGTGAAGGATAAAGCTCAGTGTCTTTTCACAAGCATGAAAGTCCAAAAATAATCTATCAGAGTCCTGCCTACCAGCAAGAAGAGGAAACTACGTCAAGTGAGGGAGCTTGTTGGGAAGAACTTTAGAGGCAGCCAAAGGTTAAGGCCTGAAAGGCAAGCCTCTAGCAGGATGTCTGCAAAGATAGCAACACATGTGGAGTATCACAAAGAGGTGAAGGCAGGCCAGAAAGAAACCCAGCAGGGCTAAAAAGCAGAGCAAAAGTGTCACTTACAAGCAAGATATCCTTAGAAAATAATAAAAAAAAAGGCTGGATGCAGCAAAACAGGCCAAAACCAACAGTTTGTGGAACAAATTCCTGAAGTTATCTAAAGCCATGAGAAACCAGACTGCTCACCCTGCAGACAACAGAGGTATAAAAAGGGCACAGAGTAGATAATACCATAGCAGTGAAGCTGAACACACATTTTGCAGCTGAGTTTAGAAGGTCCTGGACTTTTTATAGGGAAAGTGCTGAGGGAACTCCCTCCCCTGGAAACAGCCAGAGAGTTTTCTGAAGGACTCACTCAGCAGAAGAGTCAATCTCCACCACTCTGATTTCCAAAGGCTTTCAGCAAGGTCCAAAGACCCCTCAAAATTTATGCAATGGGCTGAGGGAGAAGTCCTTGCATGAGCTTGGAAACTCAGAAACAAAAGATAGGAACAGCAATATTTGGAGTGAAGAGTGCTTAACTCTGGGACTGTGCAATCCTTAGCACAACAAGACAGTCAAATGAAGGCAAAGAAGATGCTGCTGACTGCAGAACATTACTTTCCACTGGGCTAAGCAAGCAACAAAAACAAGTAAAGCAATTGCTGAAAGGAAAATAATGGGCCTGAAGCAGCCTTCAAACCACAAGCAGCTAAGCACATTTCAGTAAATA
>JADMLD010000143.1:0-58746 GCA_017589585.1 Phylloscopus whistleri | reverse complement strand
CACACCAGGGCACCAGTTTGTGATGGCGCAGGCAGAAACGGGACAGGACTGCTGTGGTAGCTTTACTCTTTAATGAAGCACCAGTCCTCATCACAGAAGTAAAAGCAAAAGCAGCAGCTCACAGCACCCATGCAGCAGCCAGCAGCAGCCGCAAATTTCTCTGTTACAGAGCATCTTAAGTACTTTCCAGCCAATAGTATATTACTAAAACTTTCAGACAGTTGTTTTAACCAATCAATTATAGTACACGTACACCTGTTTTCAAACAATAGTCGTTTGTATGCCTTTCTATTAACAATACCCAATGCCCTTATTAAGCTTAAGACCTTCTACTATCTTGTCAGGCATATATTTTTCTGCAGCGTTATGATTTATTCAAGCCAAACCTAAAAACTCAAGCCTTTGTTGTCCATGTCCTTGTTTGCTATACTACTATATACTACTATATACTACATATACTACTATATACTACTATATACTACTGTATCTTTTCTAGTTCCAAACTTTTCTCAGTTGCTGCGGATTCTGAGAACTCAACTTTTTCTGTTTGAGGCCTGCTTTGTCAGCTCCTAAAGATCGTTTTTGCTGATCGGGCCTCTGCTGATGGAGATTCCAGTGATCTTTAGTTCTTCTCATGCCTTCTGTGTTCCTCTTCTCACTGCCATGTTGTCACTCGAGGATTTGGGCTTGTGGCTCTGCCTCGATGTTCTGTCCACACAAATGCAGAGGAAGTGACTGGGAGCTGCCATCAGGCTCAGCTTTTCCTCTTTCAGCCTCCAAATCACATTCATTAAGCCACTTCTTTCTGCTTCCCTGACCACCTCTGCTTCCACTGTAACCCTGCTGTCCCAGTGCTGAGAAGAGTGGCCCCCCACGGATTCATGGACAACACACTCATCTCTTAGCAGCTTATTAAAAGCCAAAAGGCGGAGTAATTTTTTTAAATGAAATGGGTTCAGACTTGGACTAGGTCAATGCACAAGATGGTAGCCAGAGCGCTGAGGCAGCCACACACAAGATGGTGGCTGGGCCTGAGACAGCCACGCACCAGATGGCGGCCAGGGCTGAGGCAACCACACACAAGATGGTGGCTGGGCCTGAGGCAGCCACACACAAGATGGCAGCTGGGGCCCAGGCTGTGCCTCCCAGCGCCATCTGCAGCCCCTGCCAGCCCAGCCCCAGCCCCGGAGCAGCGTGGGGCAGGCAGGGCCCCCCTCTTCAGCCATCTGTTGAAATGGACTTTGCAGACACCCAGGAAACAGACACGGTGTGGCACCTTTGCTCTGTGCACTCAAACATAGACCAGCCAGTTTGGAACGTTGGCTGGCAGTATTTTGATGTCAAGGCAATTCAAATTGGTGAAAATAGGAAGAAACTCCAGGGATTGAACGTCTTAAAATAAAACCTTTTTTTCTTTTTCCCAGAAGAGGGCCAAAAGCATTTCCTGTGCAGATGGACTTTGTTTAGCATCAAGAAGCATCCCAACTGGTTTCGTCCAGGCAGGAGTCATAGTGACTGTGAGGTGATGAAAAGGAGATGGGATTGTTACAAAGTTCAAAATAAGGCGGTAAATCCAAAGAATGGTAAAAAGGAAAAAACACAATTATTTAATGATACAAAACAGCTACAGGAACAAGAGGCTAAGTTAGTCTCAGCCCCTCACGGCAAGCCAGAGCAATCAAGTCCGTATATACGGCCACCCCTCAGAACGGTCTGTTCCGTGAGAGCAAACCCCCACTGAGGGTGGTCAGTCACTTCTTATAACTTCAGTCCCTTCAGTGATTGGTTCATTTTGGATTCTCCGTATGATTGGTGCATTTTCTCAGCTCTCATTGGTCTTTATCGGGGTGCTTTCTACACCAATCATTCCTTCCCGCCATGACTTGATTGGTCGGTTGTATCCACCAATCAAGGCTCTGGGTTGTGGTCTCTGGGTGATCTGGAGCAGAGCAGAAGATTCCCCCCCCACCCCCGTATTATCCCTTTAACAACCCCATCACCACAGTAACCACATTGGGAATGCAACCCCACAAAATCTCTATAAACATTCCAAACTATACATTGCAATGCTATCCAACAAGCATTTGAACAACGGTACAAATGCAAGTATTTGCAACCACACAGAACCACCCAGAACCACTCGAAAAATAGACACAGCTGTGAACAGAAATTGAAACACAAAGCCAAAATACTGATACAACTATTGAAAAGTTTCAACTCCTTTTTGTATCTGGAACAGGATCTGCTTGAGGCAGAGGGTGCAGTGGCTGCTCACCTGTGATGTGTATCCCTCAGGGTACCTGTTTGTTTAGAACACTATGAAGACTACAGAGAATTGAAATACAAACCATAACTGCAGCAGGAAGTCCATTGCAGTTTAGGCTGTTGTTCATGAGATTCTTCAAGCTGAGCACAGACATTGTGTTCAGCAGACGCACAGGCAGGGGCTTCTTGGAGCGCTGCTCTGCCACCCATTCTTTTGAATAGGGGATTGCAGGAAAAAAGAAGAGAAGCTCATCAAGTATTGAAGAGGAACAGTCACTGACAGGAACCAGTGGGTTAAGAAATGTGAGGGGAAAAAGGCAGCAAACATGAGGTGACAACTGTGAGAAATGGGAGTAAAAAAAGGAGAGAAATGCGAGAGAAGAAAAGGGTTGGAAAGCTGTGTGGGAAAGGGTGAGAAAAGTGAGGGGGAAATGGTGAAAAATGGGAGTGAAAATAGGAGAGGAAGGGGAGAGGAGGAAAAGGCAGGAAATACGATGGGAAAATTCTAAGAAACATGAACGGGAAAAGCTGAGAAACACAGGGAAAAAAGGGAGGGAAATGTGAGGGGAAGAGAGTGAGAAACTTTGCTGGCAAAGAGAGAGAAACAGGCAGCAAATGTGAGGGGAACATTGTGAGAATCCTGAGGGGAAAAGAGTGAGAAACCAGAGGGCAGACAAAGGCAGAAAACATGAAGGGAAAAAGGGTGCTAAGTTTGATGGGAAAAGTGGCAGAGGAGAGGAATGAAAAAAAGGGCACACAATGCAGGAGGAAAAGTGTAAGGAACATGAAGGGGAAAGAAAGATAAACGCGAGGGGAAAAGTGTGAGAAATGTGAGAGGGAAAGGGTGAGAAACATGAGGGCAAAAGTGAAAAATGTGAGGAGACAACCTGGAGGAAAATGACCAAGAAAAGGAGAGAAACATGAGGAGAGAAAAGAGCAGGATAAGTGAGGGAAGAATTGTGAGAAACATGAAGGAAGAAAAAACCAGGAAACAGTGGGAAGGTGGAGAAATGTGAGAGGTAAACTGTGAGGAAAATGAAGTGAAAAAGGTGGGGAAAATGAGTAAAACTTGGGAGGGAAACATGAGAGGAAAACTGTGAGACTCAAGAGGGGGAAGGTGTGGAAATGTGAGAGGGGAAAGAGCAGGAAATGTGAAGAAAGAAAAGGAGAGAAGGCAGTATTGGCATAACAGCTGAAATAATTCCTAACACATTCCCCCCTCTGTTTGCCCATTTACTGGACAAGCCCAGGGCTCCTCTGTATGTCCGTCTCCACCTGTGCCCTGATTGCTGTCTGGAAGCAGCAGAAGGGGCAGGATGTGCCCAGCAGCAGCAGGAGCTGCTCCAAGCTGGGAAGGCGACAGGTGGTGCTGATTTCCAGAGGCTTCTGTCTCCTGGGTGAAGCCAAGGCAGGAGCAGGTTGAAAGGTGCTGGCACTGCTGCTGCTCTGTGCTAGAGAGCCCTGGCTGGGCAGGGCACGGCGCCCACTGCACTGGGGGCTCTTTGTCCTGCCACAGCTGGGCACACCTGGCAACAAATCATGATGACCTTGGGGAAAACCAAGGGGTTTGTGGAGGCTGCATTGCTCTGCACACACTCAGGCCACCTGCAGCACAGAGCTTTGGCCCCCAAAAAGGTAAACCCGAGGGAAACAGCTGGAAAAGGTTTCATTTTCACCTTTCCATAGAAGTGACTAAAATGGAAGTTACCAAGCAGGGCCTGCTCCCCCGTGCCAGCTCAATGTGAGAAAGGAGGCATGACTTTATTTCACTGCTGGGTGCCTGGGGAAGCACTTTTCTAACATGTGCTCACTCACAAATCTCACCTACTAATTTGTCACTATGGAAGTAAGACCTACTCATTCCTTTGCTGAAACTCACAGGCAAAACATTCCCTCAAATTATTTGATATATTTCAATCCCTTCTCAGAAGTTACTGACAGCAGAGTAGGGGTCTCTTGAGGGTCTCTGGTGGTCATTTGGGGAACATCCCACTCCTCAAATTCTCCTCGGATGCTCAAGAGCCTCCTACAAACATTTTCTTCCCCCTGAATGCATCCAGCAACCTTCTTAGGAGGACTTATTCTATTTTCAAGGCCAAGGGACCCACTTGCACACATCAACCACTGCACTGGGGAAATAGAGGGCTCAACACTGTTAATGCTAACAGAATTCATGATTTCTTACAGTTCAACATTTTCTCACCACCTTCCTTCTCTGGGAATTGCTCACAAGCATTTCCTCAATGCACCTTGAAAATACTTTTGCTGACTGAAGCCACACTGTGTCTTTCCTTCAGCAATGAAGAAAGAAAACACAAATTGCCTCCTGAAACCCTTCTGCTCCCTTCCAAATCAATTCACTGCTCAGCCACAGGCTCATCCCCGATTCCCTCGGTGAGATATGAGGTAATATTGGGCTGCAGCCAAAAGATTATTAGAAAAAAGAATGAAAGTTATTAGTTCTAGGTGTTGTTATTTAGGGATTGGATTTGTTCTAGTTAATTTGTTGGGTGTTGCTGTGAGCTGGGAGGGGGGCCAAGTTGAAGACCAGACCAAAAGGGAAGTAGGGTAAGAGGGGAAGTGACAGACAAGTAGACTGTGAGGAGAAAACATAAGATACCTAGTGTTATAGGTAACTGTTCTCTTTCCTGCAAGGGCCCTACAGGAGGTTACAAATGCTGCCCTCCGCCTTAAAAACAAAAGGGTGAGATGTGGGGTCTGACAGTGGTCAGAACATAGATTTTTAGGCTTCAGGCAGTGGATTGAAGCCTGTGAGAAAGGCAAGTACATAACACTTTCATTCTGGCCTGGGAAATCGTGAGGAGGAACCCAAAACAATCCTTGTAGATACCCTCCTCCTGACACCCGGTGTTTTTCCAACTTGTTTGCTGGTAAAGATGTTTACAAGAAGGTGTTGTTCTAAATAACCAATCATATTCATTGTTCTGAAACAGGGTATAAAAGAGTCTGTCTTTCCATAAACCTTTTGCTATAATGCTCTCTGAAGAAACCGGAGTTTCATGTATCATTATATGAGCCATCCGGAATTGTAACGATAAAAAGATACTTGTACCATGTTCGCTATTTCTTCTTCAAAGGGCCCTGTAGAAGGATGGTAAACACAGCATTTATTTGAAAGAAAAAAAAAAAAAAAGAAAGAAAAGGAGGAATTGTAGTCACACAGTTTGTGGTGATTGGGAGTGAGACTACGGCCAAGCCTCATCCCTAATGGGCTACAACTGTGTAGGACAGGTGAACAGTGTTGAAAGCAAAGGAACATGGAATGCTGGGGTGTCCTGACCAATCACAAAAGGGTGGAGAGGGCACAGAGGGGTAATGCATGTAAGATGAAGGGTATAAAAGGCTGTACTGAAAGACAATAAAGTGCTGGCACTTGGAACCTTCTTCAGCATCAGTTGTACCTCCTCCGTAACCTCCCCTCTGGCCAGAAAATGGAACAATTCCACAGTGGCTTCTTCTACCACTTCCTCTTTTCCTCCTGAAAGGAGCAGGTCATCCACATATTGCAATAACCTAATCCCTAGGGCTGGAGTAAACTCCTTTAATAGCTTTTGTGAGGCTTACCCGAATGAGATTGGTGCTTTTGTATACCCCTACGGAAGGATTGTCCATGCTCCCTTTTTCCTCTTGTTCCCACCCACAGGCAAAATGTTGTTTGCTATGCTCTGTAAGAGGGCATCCTAAGAAAGCATCCCTTAAATCAAGTGCTGAGCGTGAGGAGGGAACACGACTCAAGATGGTACAAGGATCTAAGATTGTGGAGTGCTTGGGTTTAACAGTTTCACCTACCATTCTCAGTTCCTGCACTGTAACTGACAGGATAGGAGTGTTATAGGGGGACATACATGATTCCAAAAGACCCACCTTTAATTCAGCAACAGGCTGCAAGCCCTTCCTTTCTTCCCTTGAAAGAGGTTATTGCTTTTTAGACACCAGTTGTCCAGATCACTTCAGAGTCATATGGAGACCCTCTGTATCCAGTTTTCCATCTTTCCCTGGGACTGCCACACCTCTGGGCTCACTCCAGCATTCGCACTATCCCTCACAACACTAACTTGTGTTCTCAGCTCCAGTCATCAAATTCCTTCCCAGCCAACCACAACCACAACCAGGAATAATCAGAAACTCATGCTTTTCAAACCCATCTCACACATTCAGCAAACTCTCATGGGCATCTTGGTGCTACTTTTATTTGCCGTCAAAACTCAAATTAACACACACATCTTTCCCACTTATGAAAAGAACATTTGAACAATTCTTCTCCCTTTGGCCTGAAATTCAAATTACAATAGAAGATCCTGACATCCTGAGCAGCCCATTTCTAATGTTTCCTTCTTTCCCAATTGCTGTCCTGGTGGCCTTCCCCTTCCCTGTGGCCTTGGTGCTCCCTGCACTTTTTCCTGTCAAGTGTTGTAAAAATTGCCATTATTCTTGCCTCTATCTTTACCTTTTCCTCACCCCTTCATTCATCTCTTTCTAACCAATTCATCCAGGGGCTTCTGCCCTTCCTCTAGCCCGCCTGCTACTGCCTGTGGGTACTCATTCTCCCACAGCTCAAAATCACTCGTTTCCCTAGTGATTCCCTTGTGACCCAAACAAAATTCCTTCCTGTATCAGGCCAAGCTTTGGTGGCACGTTCTCTCTTCTATTGTACACCCAAGCCAGTTGCTGTACCTTACACTGCATGTCAAAGCTGCTCCCTGTCCAGTGGCAGTGTCCAGACCTGTCCCCCCAGCACACCCGTCCGGCCCTGGGCCACTCTCCAGCACCACAAGCTCTGGAAAGCACCAGGTGCTGGTGCAGCTCAGCTGATGGGGCACAGCCAACGGTGGCTTACTGTGACCTCCTGGAGCTGGGGGCCACTGCAACCCCTGCCCGTGGAGGTTGTGGCCTTGGGCACCTCCTGGAGCTGAGCTCTGGCTGTCCCACAGCCTCAGCTCGCTCCTGCACCCCTCCCACAGGTCCCCAGCCCGTGCTGCTGGTCCTGCACTCTTGCTCCCAGCCTCGGCACTCCTCACTATAGAGGAATCCCCTTACAAAACCCAAATCCTCCACCCTGGTTCCATGGAGACCTGGGGAGGGGTGGGGGTGTAGGAGGAACACATCCCTGTTTTCCCTATCCTGGAAGCTGGGAACACCAAAGACTTGCAGCTGGCCATGTATTAGACTGCAGATTTTGAAGATAAGGCAGAGAACTTCCCAGTCTTTCCTTATGCCATAGCCTCCCGCTGCTCGTTGCCTTAACCATATTTCTCCACACTCCCCTTTGACCAATCCTTTCCCAAAACAATACCATATTGCCCCTTTGGGCATGGGTTGCCAAAACCCTTTCTTGGTGCCTCCTATTATTATTCTGAATTTGCAGTAGGGAAGGTTGGTTGCTTTGCATCAATTCACAGACCAACACAGAGCATTTGCTTTGTGATGTCAGGGCATGGTTGCCACGTCCTCGTGCTGACATCACAAGGTTGCCTTGGTGCACGCCCAGCCTCAGTGGTGGCAGAGCAGCTCTTGGGCTTGCTCAGTGCAGGAGCACCCTCCTGGTTAAGGCTTTTGTCAGTGGGCAGCTGCTCACTGACAGGAGCTTTGTTTGGTCTTGTTGTTAGAGCACAGTCTGCAAACTTGCACAGCAGTGCCAAAATGATTGGGCAACTTGCTGCTGCAGTTTGCACTGTATATGGCATTACTTATTCCAGCTATTTCCTGACTCACCTGGCAGGTAAGTAGAGGTTTTCTCTGGGCATAACCTAATTTGGCTTTTGTATGTCTTCCTGTTTTTTCTGAGTGACTGGGTGGATTTGGAAACAGAAAGACAATTAGGATGGCAATGCTTTGTTAAAGCTCCTGTCAACACATTCAGCTAAGAAGGGGGTGTCTGCAGCCACAGGGGCAGCATTTGCAAGGGAACCTGCAGGGGTTCCCTTCCCTCCACGGGAGAGTCTGTGGCAGCAGAGTCTGTCATTCCCTCAGTTTGCAGGGTCAAGCAGGACAACTTTGAAAATGTAGACTGGGAGGTCTCAGAAGACCTTCTAAAAGGTTGTTCCCAGAATTCAGAGAAAGCTTCTTTTTTCTAAATTTTGTCATGAAATGATTTGACTGTCTAACTTGACCTTTGACTGAGTGCTAAAATAGTGATTCCCTTTGCAATGAAGTGCAAACTCCAAAGCAGTGAGTGTCTGCTCCTGAACCCAGGAGCTGCTGCTCTGCTGTTTCACAATAGAACTGCCACAGCTCACAGGGATTTGGGGAAGCTTTTCTGGGCAACTGTTTTCAGCAACTTAATGAGAATTAGTGTATGCAACTGATTAAAAAAAAAGTAACTGAAGGAGAGGATTAACAAAGCTGCTTTATGTATTTGGTAGAACAGGAGCACTGCATGTTAAAAACAATTTGCAATATCTTGATCAGTCTTTATTCATTTACTGGCAAAACAAGCCAAGAATATTGTCCTGTTCTCTTGCTGGCTGTGTGAAAGAACTGTGTCTCCTGGAGGATGTTGTGAAATGGAAAATACTCCCTGTTTGTGTGGACTTGTTCTGAGGGATTCACCAGCCCAGGCAGTTTTCTCAAAGAATCTGCTTCGTTTTCCTTGCCCACTACAGGTCACCTGACACGTGTGTTCAGAGGCACCGATCCTGAGGTGAGTGGGAAAGGAACCTTTGATGTTCCCGTTTTTAAGAATTGTGGAGCAAGCTGTGAGCTTGGCCAAGGGCAGAAGAGTGTACAGGGGAATTTGGATAGGCTGAAAGAAAATCCATTTCCATGTCTGCAGCAGCAAGAGCAAAGCCGTTGCTGGCGAGTTCCTACTTTTCCATTTTGGAAAGTACTTGCAAGAACTAAAAGCTGAGTTTTGCAGAGAGAACATTGCTTGCTGGTGGCAGCCAGGGAGGAAGGCTGAAGTCAGAGCCATGTGCAGTTCTGTTGAATCAGCCCATTTCAATTGAGTTGGAGTGACTTGGAATCCCACTGCTATCAAAGCCTGTGATTTCTCCAGAGGAGAGCTGGTTGTAGATCAGAAACCAAAGAAGGTTATCCATGATAGGTCGAGGGCTGGCCCTCATGCTTCTCTCTTTCCACAGAGCACAGAACCAACAGCACTCTCTGCCCTGGCTCCCTCTGCTCCTGGAGAAGAGGCCAAAGAGGAGCAGAAGGAGCAAAATTACTACATGATTCCAGCAGTGGTCACAGCACAGCTTGAATATTCCACAACAGTAAGTGCCACTTCTGGAGGGGGTTGTCTGTAGTGCAAGGCAGAGCTGCAAGTTTCTGAGCAGCCAGCACTTCATGCTGCTGCTGGCTGAGGATGCTGAGTGCTGCAGTCCTGCCAGGACCGAGCCATTCCCCCAGCCCGGGACAGCTGGAA
The DNA here is from genome assembly GCA_017589585.1 of Phylloscopus whistleri. Lineage (NCBI taxonomy): Eukaryota > Metazoa > Chordata > Aves > Passeriformes > Phylloscopidae > Phylloscopus > Phylloscopus whistleri. Next base: position 49,097 of record JADMLD010000143.1, on the reverse strand, counting down.
AATGGGCTTGGATCTGCAGTGTTGAGGCACCAAAGAGCTGCTGCCTCTGCAGGAGCATCTGGCTGCTTGGCTCAGTGAAGCTCTATCTCTTGGCTTCTGCAGTGCTGTGGCCAAGGGCACATGGGGTCCTTCTGGAGCTCACAAGGCTTTGGTTTGTTTGTTTTCCCCTTTGGGAAACCTGTGTTTGCCTTGTGGAACTGGTCTGCAGTTTTCTTGAGTGGTTCTTCACTTCTCCAGAGTCTTTGGGCCCACCAGTCTCTTGGCTTTTGAGAAGCTGCAAGGAGATGATTGTGTTGTCCATGAAGCTGTGGGGGGCCGTTCTTGTCCCGTGCAGCAAAAGAAACCAACTGTGTAGTTCTGACCCCTCTTCTGAGGCAAAAACCAGAAGCAGCAGGTTTCTGTTGATCCACTTTGTGGTGAAGTCTGCAGCTTGGAGAACTGCGCTGGAGCCTCAAGTGGGGGTGAAGCTGCAAGTCCTTGACTGCTGTCTTGTGTTGCTAAGAACAGAAAGGACATCTGGAAATTCTGGATGCTGCATTTGAAGTCAAATGTGCCCCTCTGTGCCTGGGGAGCTGCCTGGGACACAAGGAGCCAGGGGTGCCGGTCAAGAGCAGCTGAACATGAGGCAGGGTGTGCCCAGGTGGCCAAGAAGGCCAAGGGCATCCTGGCCTGTGTCAGCAGGAGTGGGGCAGCAGGGGAAGGGCAGTGCCCATCCCCCTGGGCTGGGCAGCGCTGCGGCCGCAGCTCGAGTGCTGTGTCCAGTTCTGGGCCCCTGGGAAGCAGAAAGTCCTGGAGGGGCTGGAGCGTGTGCAGAGAAGGCCAAGGGAGCTGGGCAAGGATGTGGAGGACAAGCCCAGTGAGGAGGGGCTGAGGGAGCTCCAGCCTGGAGAACAGGAGGCTCCTGAGGGACCTGCAGGCAGACTTCCAGCAATCCCTACATGACAGTGCTCAGTGCAAGGGCTGCTTCCCTGCCAAACATCCACTGGCTGCAGCCAAGTGCTTTAGGCACTGCAGGAGGTGACACTTGCATCTTTTGCTTTGTCTGGTTGTTGGGTTGTTGGTTTGCTAGGTGCAGAATCCCTGTTCATCTTCTCTGTTCCCAGCAAGCCAAGATGCTACTGCACCACCTTTCCTGCCCTTTTCCAGCACTGGATGAGATGATTTGGAGAGAGTTGTAGTTTTCCATGTCTGCAGCACCAAGGGCAAAGGCGTTCCTGGCTAGATCCTACTTTTCCATTTTGGAAAGTACTTGCAAGAACTAAAAGCTGAGTTTTGCAGAGAGAACATTGCTTGCTGGTGGTAGCCAGGGAGGAAGACTGAAGTCAGAGCCAAATGCAGTTCTGTTGAATCAGCCCATTTCAACTGAGTTGGAGTGACTTGGAATCCCACTGCTATCAAAGCCTGTGATTTCTCCAGAGCAGAGCTGGTTGTAGATCTGAAACCAAAGAAGGTTATCCATGATAGGTCCAGGGCTGTCGCTCATGCTTCTCTCTTTCCACAGAGCACAGAACCAACAGCACTCTCTGCCCTGGCTCCCTCTGCTCCTGGAGAAGAGGCCAAAGAGGAGCAGGAGGAGCAAAATGACTCCATGACTGCAGTTGTGGTCACAGCACAGCCTGAACACTCCACGACAGTAAGTGCCACTACTGGAGGGGGCTGATTGGGGAAGCAGTAGGAGGGCAGTGACCATCCCTCTGTGCTGGATGCTCTTCCTCAGAGTTTAACTTCTCACCCTGCTCTCTTCCGCATGCCTACTGATCCTTTGGTTACTGTCCAAGCCGTCTGGCCTGTGTCATCTCATTCCTGCAGCCAAGATGCCTCATTATTTCTGTATCCTTGGGAATTTCGCATACTTGTGTCCCCTTCCCGTTAACATCCTTCCCCTTATCACCTATCTTTACATTCCTTCATGCTGGGCTTGCACATACATCCTGTCTTTTCCTTCAGAAGCAATTTATACTGAAAATTGCAGCTATTGTTAAGCATACACATCACCTTAATTCCTATTTCTAATCAATACCCCCTAATTTCTAGTCCCGTGTTTCAATCCAGGGACCCAGCCAGCACCTTGTGGAACAGCAGGACGTGGAAGGCAGCGGGGATGTGTCACCAGCAGGAACACTCACTTCGGCAGGGGCAGAGAGTCGTGAGGCACATGAGACCCTCAGCCCCCCAGCTGATGAGCCGGTCTTCTTGAATGCAGCTGACCTCGTGCACACTGAGGTGGTTCAGAAGGCCGTGCTTGTGGTGCAGAGACCCTTTGAGGAGCCAGAAGAATCGTCCAAGCAGAAGCACAATGAACATGAAGAGATGGCAGCAAATCACAAAGGAGCAGAGGCAGAGAGCCCTGCCTATGTCCCACACAGCCCCAGAGCTGATGGCCTGGTTCTCCTGGACACAGCCCAGGACATGCCAGCCTCAGCAGAAGGGACAGAGAGCCCAGGACAGACCGTGCACAGTCCAATAGCTGACACTTCAGTGTTCCTGGATTACAATGACTTCCTCCGGGCTGAGGTGGTTAAGAAGGCTGTGCTGGTGGCCCAGGAACCATTGGAACAGCCAAAAGAACCACAGAAGCAGGAAGGAAGCATGGACGAGGCCAGAGCAGCCAGAGACAGAGAGCCTGGCACATGCCCCACACAGCCCCACAGTCCATGACCCACCTCTGCTGGAAACAGCAGAGTATGACAGGAGTGGCTTCCCCCTCTTTTTTGTTTCTTCTTAGTTTGTAGGCTTTTAATGGATAAAAAACAATATGTCTATCCACCTATACATATACCTATAGATACATTTATATAGAGACCTATATTTATAGAGACACATGTATGTACACATATGTATATATTTATATATACACACACATATATTCCTGTACCTATATCCATGTTTATATCTATATCCAATGTATAATGCACCCCTAGGAGTTAGTTAGTTACTTACAGCTCATGTATTATTAATGGTACTGCTACGTCTGTAGCAAATTGATTTGAGCTATCCCAAACTGGGCCTCAGTTTTATGCCTGTCTAGGAGTAGACAGACTTGTGGCACAGTTATAATCTAGTTTAAGGTGTGTTTAAGCTTTAGATAGCGTAGTTATAGTGTGGTTATGGTGACTTCCTTAAGGGCAAAATTGTTTACATTCTTTCTTACACTGAATGCCAATTAGAAAACACCTGTAACTGTAAACTATCTAAAACTGTATTTTACCCCCCCTTTCCGGAAGAATAAACGGAGAACGCATGATCTAACCAAATTGGTCGTATGTGCGTTGCTCGGTCCAGCTTCCTTTAATTAGGAGTTCCCTGGTTTCATCTGGTGCCCGAACAGGGACAAAGTTCGCTTAAATGAGGTTTTTTGTTCGCTTGAATGCGGTTTTGATTGCTTAAATGCAGAGTTTTGATTCGCTTTAATGCGGTTTTGAAGTTCGCCTAAACACGGAAGGAGTCTCCGTGTTTGCCTCTGGACCAGAGCGAGTGGGAACCAAGTTTCCCCGAACTGCGGACGGTGCCGAAACGAGCGAAGGAGCTGGGAAGCTGGTAGCGTGATCGTGGAGTTTCATTTGAAGAGTTACAGCGACACGCAGTGGAGAGAGAGGTAAGCCGCGGTCTGGAAACAAAGGAATCGAAAGTAAGATGGAAAAAGAATTCCAGGCAGCGACTCAGCTTCTAGCAAATATTATCTCAAACAGAGGAAATAAGATTAAAGAAAGTGAATTAGATCAGTTGGCCCTATGGGCCAGGAAGAGAAGGAAATTGAGCAAACCATCGCTCGTGTTTAGTGAGGCAGAGTGGAAAGAAATAGGCGAGTTGCTATGGGATCTCGCCATCAGCAGCGGGAGAGAAGGAAAGCTGGCTCAGGAGTTAGGAGCCACTTGGAAAAAGTTCATAAATACCTTGCAGACATTCTTGGCTGAGCGAAAGGCCGCCCAGGCGGCGATCCAAGCTCTCGAAGGGGTAGCGGATGAAACAAAAGAAATCCAGAGATCTTCTAAGGTTGCAAGGTTTTTCGGTATCAGTACCACGCATCCAGTAAGTGGAAATGCAGCTCCAATTTGTTCCACGCTGCAAGAGGTAGTGAACGTGGTCTTGGAGTGCGTGGCTCAGCCACTGGAAGTGCCTCCGCGACAGCCAGGCAGACTGAGATAGAACAGGAAGCACCGCGCTCCCCAGACCCAGGGGGTGTGGTGGAAGATGAGATCCTAGGCGGAGCCAAATGCAGAGAGGGGCAGAGAGTGGGGCAGTGACGAGAGCGAGGTGGCGCGGCTCCCTCCCCCACTGGAAAACAAAGCGGCAGCGGTGTGGGCAGGAGCAGCCCCGCATTGTACAGCTGCGGCTCCACAGCCAGCCATGGTGCAGCCAGCAGCTCATTTTTCAGCAAGTCACAGCGGCGCAGTGCACCCTGCCCTCTGACTCCGATTCAGATGGTGAAAATCCCGATCCCAATTTTCATGACACACCGCGACTGCAGAACCAATCACAACGTTCAAACAAACTGCAGCAAATAATAGCCAAGCTTGCTGAATTATCAAACCGCCAAACTCAATTAGAACAGCAGACGGCTGCGGTTTCCCAGTTTTCCCCACGAAACAGGCAGAATCTCGCAGCTTTGCAGTCTGCACAGCCTGCTCCACCGTTTCCACCTCCTGCACAGCAGATGGCACTGCCAGTCGCCCAACAGAACTCGATACAAAGGCGCTGGGCCAGCGTCTTGAAACAGGCGGTCCTCGAAGGAGATTTACACGTACCCAACTCAATTGCTTGTCCAGTTCTTATAGAAAATGCCCAGGCTCGGTGGGAGCCTCACGAATGGAAGGTATTGAGTTCAGCAAAGCAAGCAGTTGCTACTTATGGAATTAGATCTGAAGCAGCCAAAAACATAATTCAGTACATCTTCACAGCAGATGTGCTGTGTCCTGCAGATTGTACAAATATAGCTTCACTGCTGTTAACACCCTCACAGCTCCTCATTTTTGAAAGAGTGGAGGTGTTTGGCAATTGAAGAGGCAAATAAACATCAACAAGCAGGGGATCCTTTTTATGGTCTTCAACCCGACATGCTGACAGGACAAGGACCGTATGCTACAACCAACATCCAGCCCACCTTCCCCATTGAGATCCATCAGATGGCTCAAACATTGGCCCACAGAGCCTTGCTTCTGGTTCCTGACAAGAAGAAACCTGCACCATATGCTATCATCAGGCAAGGGGCCACAGAACCATATGGACAATTACTGATAGACTGTCAGCTGCTTTAAAAGATGCACAAGACCTAACTACAGAGGTGCAAGATCACCTATTTTGTTCCCTCGCCTTTGAAAATGCCAATTCACGTACCAGAGCCATCCTAGCCTCCCTCCCTCAAGGTTGTGCAGTTGACGAGATGCTAGTACAGGCAACCAGAGCTGAACAGAGTGACCAGACAGCAGCATTTACAGCTGCCATGAAAAATGCGATACAGAAACAAGCACACATCATTGCAGCAGCTCTGTCAGGAGACATCAACTATCCCAGTGACAACGAAAATCCATCATCCGACATTCCTGATTTTCAGTGTGGTGAAACAGGCCATATCATGCTAGCGCCTGCACCAACAACTTTGGACTCCCTTGAATGATACACAAGGGATGAAAGAAGAAAACAACCTGCAGTTGTGATACATCACCATGCAGTGAAGAAGGGAAGACCACAGGCGATTCCAGGACTTTATGTTTGTCACAAGAACATGCAAATGGGTGAATGACAAGGACTGAGTTTTGTGTTGTTTAATGCTTGTAGTTGTATGTGTGTTTTTGCAGGAGAAGCAGAACCTGTTTGGTGCTGAGTCGATTTACCCGTGTATGTTCCCAGTCAGAGATAACAGCTAACAGTGATAACAACGGTGACAACAACGATGTACCTTAGAGCACCCTGTGACGGCCCTGAAACTGCTGAAAACTGATTCTGTAAAATACAAAATATAATTATGGTTATAAAATTAAGTTTAACAAGTTGTTTTTAGTATTTAGAATTAAGTAATAACCAGTTAAATGAAGTGTTTGTTTTGGTTAGTGGTTTGGTGAAAAAGGTATAACTATATTATTTAATTTCTTTTGTATTTGTTTAATTGGAGTGTTGGTGATTTTTATGATAGAGTTCAGAGCTTGAACTCAAGCCAAAATTAACCCAAAAAGTGTTTTGGGAGCATAAGCTGTTGCCATTGCACCAAATTTCAAAACCACTGGTACCGAGCCCTGAGAATTTGATCATTTGGGCTATATGCCAGAAAAATATTGTTTAATATTTGGACATTTTGCCATAAAATCAGGTTTGTTGTCCATGAAAGAAAAGCAGCCAAAAATGGCAACACTTAACTGTTTTTTGAGTTTCTATTGTATTATAATTATTTTGAATTTGTTAAACCATTTTTAAATCAATTTATAAACAGCTTTCACAGCTGAAGAGTAACATGGGAAAATTTGTGGCTGTTGACACTCCATTTGACAAATGGTTTGATTTATGGGGTTTTATTGGGTGGATCAAAGATTTGATCTGTTTTGGTGTGATGATTTTGTTGTTATTATAGTTATTTTAGGTTTTATGCTTGTTTGTTATAATGTATGCAAAAATAATTAGCTGTGCTTTTAAGTTACCTTAAAAAGAAAATGGGGGAGATGTAGTAAATTGAGCTGAGCTATCTCAAACTGGGCCTCTGTTTTAGGCCTGTCTAGAAGTAGACAGGCCTGTGGCGCAGTTAGAAATTCACTTTAAGGCGTGTTTAAACATTAGATGGCATAGTTATAGTGTAGTTTTGGTGACTTCATTAAGGGTGAAATTGTTTACATTCTTTTTTACACTGAATGCCAATTAGAAAACACCTGTAACTGTAAACTGTCTGAACTGTATTTAACCCCCGTTTCCAGAGGAATAAACGGAGAACGCATGATTCAGCCACATTGGTTTTCATTCTGCATTGCTCGGTCCAGCTTCCCACTTTAATTAAGAGTTCCCTGGCTTCATAAACTGGCCAGGGCAGGGGGAAATCTCTACTGGTCTGTAGATATTCATACTGGTCTATACTGGTCTGAACTGGTTTATACTGCTCTGTACTGGTCCATACTGGTCTATACTGGTCTATACTGGTCCGTACTGGTTTTTCCTCACACACGCCCACACACAGCACCATCAGCCCCATGGCCAGCCTGTGCCTGGCCCGCAGCCAGCGCTGGCACCGCTGTGCCCAGTGCTCCTCATGCTCCAGCTCCACCGCCAATACCTCTGAGGGCCCAGCCCTGCAGAGAGCTGGCTTGAAAATAATTAGCTGGACAGCATGGTCGAAAGTGTCTTGATAAATCAAAAAGGTTTAATAAAATAAAGAAAATAATACATAACAACAAAGATTAAAGCCGAACACAGTGTAGAGACCGATCCCACACCTGTTACAACGCCCCGAGAATGCGAGGAACCCCTTTGTTCTGTCCCCTTTTCTACTTAATGACTGAGGATGGATCTATTGGAAAACTGCCAATAAAAGAGGTACAGGTTTTGACAAACAGTGACAAGGTCCAACAGGTGCTCCTCTCCTGGCAATGAGCCAATTACAAAGAGAAAAACACAACTTTCTGGTTAAGTTTCCTAAAATGTCCAAAGGTAAACCGAAACCCTTTCCTTATACAGAAATGCCCACTCGGGAGTGGGGGGTGCATTACTACAAGGGGCCCTGGCTCCCTTACAAATACCTGATTTACACCCATGTCCTGGATCAAGGGTTCCAAATTCCTTGCCTCACAACTGTCTAGTTGCACACCTGTACCCACAGGGTCCCAGACCCGAAGTAACCAGGCTGTGTAAGCCTCATGTCCCCATCATACAGTATCTTTTTGCAGATTACCTAGACTTTCATATGACAGGGACTTGGTGATGATCTCAACTTGTGGCTCACCTGCGGGCTGTGAGGGCCCTCCTTTCTTGTCCTTATTACCTGGGTTTGATGATTTCACCTCAGACTTCTTTGTTTCCACAGGGGTGACTGCTGCTGGCTGTGACTGTCCCTGTGGTCCAGCTGGAACCTGGACGGTTGTAATGTCTGTGCGTTCCACTGCTGCACAATCAGACTCTCTCTTTTGGGGCAGGAGGAGGGCTTCCCACTAGCTGGGGAAATGTACTCCCTCAGCATCTGGCCCATCTCGCATATCTCCTTCAGCAAAAACCCCACCCAGTCCGGCTGGTTTATTTCTGAGGCTGGCTATGGGGCAAGGGCGGGCCATGGGGCAGCATCCCTATTTTGTGGGCTAGGTATGAGGGGGGCTACCCAGGTCAATCTCCCCTTATGTCTGAATGTTAAATAAAGTAAGCCTATAAGCAACACCAGCCACTCTATGATATCATTAGCATTCAGAGCAGATTTGAACCCTTCAAAAACTGCTGCGACCCAAAGAGCTGGGTGAAGGGTTGGGAAAAATTTTCCCCCAATGTCATTTCCTCACAGTAGGTACCATTGTTAAAGTAACCCCAAGACTACACAGTTAGTGTGTGATACCTCAGAATCCATGTGCCTGCCTTCCAGAGGAAGTTAAAGATCCATGAATTCCTCACCTCACTAACCCAGAAAGCAAACTGGATAACAGCCACAGGAGCCTTAGTTATAGGGCCCATGTTTAGATAAGAGCCTGCAAATGGAAGAAATACAGCCACAACCACATGCCACCCAAACCAGGGTAAGACCACATTAAGAAGGTTTCTATATCCAGTACACAAGAACTTAAGTCACTCCAGAACTGTTACTCCTTTTCCTCTCAATGCCCTTGTGGCTCACGTTGGGCAACAAAAGCTGTCTTGGTTTGGAAAGACAGGTATCTGCCAGGGAAAGCTGGAGCTCCCCTTGGAATGGAGAATGTAAACCCCTCACCCCCTCCAAATTATAATTTCACAAATCAGGGCTTTCAGGCAAAGATTTGGGAATAGGAATAACAGTTGTTTACCAGAAATATTCACAATACAAATGTAGTAGTACAAAATTAACCCAAGCAAACAAACAAAAATCTGAGAAACCCTGACAGAGTCAGAGACACAACCTGACACCCTGTTGGTCAGGCTGTTGGAAGCAGTCCACAGTGAGTCCTCCTGGAGTGGCAGATGTGGTTCTGTTGGGGTAGTGATGATCCTGAGGGGAAAGGGTCCAGTGATGGTGAGAAGGGTCCGATCTTCCTCCAAGAATCCAATGGAACCAGATCCCTCATGTTCCTACGTCTCAGTTTTTATCCAGGTAGGAATGGTTGGCTCCTCCCACTGGGTGGAGCATCTCACAATGGGATGATGGAATGTGTCCTGTCATTGGATTGAACACAGAAGGTTTTCTGGGGTTGAAAGTCAACAAATCCACTCTCCCCAAGGAATTCCCAATGTCCGTCTGTGTCCCAATGAATGTTCCTGCCCCGGCGTTCATCCAGGTGCCCACAGGGAGACAAAAAGATGTGGAGCCCCCTTAGCCAGGTGTCTTCCCAACAGGGATCACCAGGACCACGGATCACCAGGGCTCTGCCCAACGGGGGTCACTGGGGATCATCCAACGCTGATCCTCCCATGGCGCATGGAGGTGGAGTAGCGCACGAAGCTCTTCTCTCTCTCACGGCACTCCCAGGGCTTCCCCTAGTGTGCCTCCGTTGGTGTCTGGTCAAGTTAGATTTGTCTGAGAAGCTCTTCCCACACTCAGGACACTCGTAGGGCCTCTCCCCAGTGTGGATGCGCTGGTGGACAGTAAGAGTGGAGTTGTACTTGAAGCCCTTCCTGCAGTCAGGGCAGCAGAAGGCCCTCTCCTCCATGTGAATCCGCTGATGGACGAGGAGATGGGAGCTGCAGTGAAACATCTTCCCACACTCGGGACACTCGTAGGGCCTCTCCCCAGTGTGGATGCTCTGGTGGTATTTCAGGCTGGAGCTGCATCCAAAGCTCTTTCCACATTCCAAGCAGGTGTAGGGCCCTTCCCTAGTGTGGATCACCTGATGCTGGATCAGGGTTGAGCTTCTTCTGAAGCTTTTCCCACATTCCCCACACTTGTAGGGCTTTTCCCCAGTGTGGATCCTGTGGTGTTGCCTAAGACGGCGCTTCTGGCTGAAGCTCATCCCACATTTCCCACACCCATAGGGCTTTTCCCCAGTGTGGACCCTCTGGTGTTGCACCAGGTGGGAGCTCTGCCTGAAGCTCTTCCCACACTCCCCACACTCAAAGGGCCGTTCTCCAGTGTGGATCAGCTGGTGCTGGAGCAGATGGGAGCTCCGGCTGAAACCCTTCCCACATTCCAAGCACTTGTGGGGCTTCTCCCCTCCATCAGGTTTCTCCTCCAGCTCTGAGCTCCGGCTGGATCTCCGGCCGCCCTCCTGGCACAGGGTGGGTCTTTCCTCCTCGCAGCTCCCTGGGCTGGGTTTGCAGCCCCTCCTCCTGCGGGAGCTCCGGGGCTTTTCCTCCTCCTCCATCCGGACACTCCTTGGGAATGGAAAATCCTGGTTTGGGGAAAAAACAAGAGGAGAGAGTCTTAGCCTGGTGGCTCCTCCTTGCCCAAGCTCCTCTCAGGAAATCATTGGGCACCTTGTGTCTGTAAGAACCTCCAAAACATCAAGATTCAGCCCAAATGTCCTCCAAACATCAAGACAAAGATCAAAAACTCAACAAATATCCAGACTCAGACAAAACCTCTTCTAAATTATAAGGATGTCCCATAAACAGGGGAGCCCCAGGGAAGGAAGAAGAGGAAAGTGTCTTTACAAACAGATGCTGAGAATCTGCTTGGAGATAGGGCCAGGCACTTGGACAGAAGGAAGGCACAGAAGAAGCCCTCAGTTCCAGAAAATGTTATTAACTGACCACACAGACTGCTGCTCAGCCAAGGTCCTGCTCAATTCATGAACTTGGAGAAGAAGAACCAAGACTGAACAGAGCTGTGAATATCCCTACCTAGACAGAAGTGGGGTGCATATTAAGGGGGGGTATGTGGGAGGTGCATTGGGAAGTCTGTACCTCTCAAGTACTTCAGCCAGTGGGGAAAGGGAGAGGGAGATGCAGCCAGGAAAATCAGGATGAAAAGGAGGCTGTGACCTCCAACAACTGGAGAGACCCCATGGGAAACGTCCCATGGCCTCTCCCTCTTTTTATGAATGAAATTATTTGTACAGGACTCCTCTGCCTTCTGGACACAAACCTCTGGTGATGGGAATTCTTCCACACACCTTGGGGCTGGTCTGGAATTCCTTCCACCGCCCGGGGCGGTGGGCAGTGAGTGGAGCTGAAGGTGCCTCACCCAGTTTGGGTGATCGGCTCCCTTGGGTGGCGGCGGCACCGGGGATTGACTGGGGACCCGAGAGTGTCCAGGAGACAGACGAGTGACAGATCAGGGGGGGCTGTGAAGAGTCAGCAGGGAGAGAGCACTGAAAATCTCATCAGGGAGGACACTGGGATCTTCAGGGAGTAAACATGGCAGGGCACCCATGCAGGGTGGAAAAGGGAAAGCCAGGAAGGGGTCCTGGCAAAAGGGAGGATGATCCCAAAATGTCTCTGAAGGGTCCCTTGGGAGAATGTTGAGGCAGTTTGCACATTCTCCCAGAGGGAATTAAGGATATGGACACCCAAGGGGGGCAATTCGGGAAGTCAAGAAGGGATTTAGACAACAGGGGATGGATGGTGTTGGTGTGCTGGGAAGGGAAAGGGTGAAGGGGAGTGTGCAGGAATATGGTTGAGGCAAGAAGCAGCAGCAGGAATCGCTGTGGTAAGAAAATGGATGATGGAAAAGAGGAGGAAGAGAAAAATACTGAGGAGTGGGACATTTTTCAGCAGGGTGTGATGCTCAGAATTTGCCAGCTGATGCAGATCCCTTGTATCCCCGGTTTCCAGGAGAGGAAAACAAGGAGGTCAGCATCCTCATGAGGAGGAAGTCCACCCCTGCAGGGACATGGATTGGGAGGGGTGGCAGAGCTCCCATCACACCAGGGACCCACCGCACTGGAGCCCTTGAGAACATTCAGGGTGGCTCTGCATTGACAGGAGGCCTTTCCTCACAGACACAGGGGCCTCTCCATCCACTCTCAATCTCAGACCTAAGGGGGGAAAAGGCAAAAAATGTCTTTGATGATTCAGGGGTTAAGTGGGAAAGATGAGCAGCTGTGTTTTATTCAACCATCATTAGCAGATGTGGGGATGGGTTTGAAATGCAGGAATTTTCATTTGCTCCTAAATGTGATTGTCATTTACTGGGAAGGGATTTGACGGCTACATTGGGAGTGCAAATTAATATTGTCAAAGGTGATACACAGGCTAGTTCTCCTGTACCTTGGTGACAAATGTCTGGCAAGGCCCGGGCTGAAGTCAACCCAGAAGTGTGGGCAGCCCCTGGGAAATTGGGAAAATCAGATCCCCAGCCTCTCCAAGTTCCTCTGAAGCAACCAGGACAAGTGGGGTCTAAAAGCAATACCCCATTCCAAGGGAGGGAAGGAAGGGCTCACAGCCTGGTATTGAGCCCCTGGGAAAGGCAGGGCTTTTGGAGCCAGGGGTCTCTCCCTGGAATGCTCCTATGCTGCCAGGCAAGAAATCAGATGGAATCCACAGAACGGTGCAGGACCTAAGAACAATAAATGAGATTCTGAAACCCAGGCACCCCACAGTCTCAGATCCTTACACCATCTGGGACCAGGTTCCCTCCTCACACTGCTCCCATTCAGTCCTTGATGGAAAAGATGCTTTCTGGGGGTTTGGCCTTGGAGTGGGAACAAGAGGAAAAAGGGAAAATGGGAAAGACATGGTGGGTCTTGTTTGTGGACCATTCAGGGAGGAGGGGTGGAGCTTCCTTTGCTGCTGGGTGGCTGATTATAAGAAGTCCCTGGGGAGCACGGCGAACAGGAGCGGGCAAACAGGGGTGTGGCTCAACTCAGGGCCTTGGACAAGGCAGTTTGCGCGGCACTTCGCGCAGGCAGGGCAAGCCGGCAGGGTTGCTAGTGTTCTTGCTGGCAAGGTGTGCTGTGTGTTATTTTAGGTATTACTTCTGGTTGCTTCCCTTGGTTCTTTTTAGTAATGGTTTTTACAAGGTCAAAAACTATGGTTGGTGCAAGTGTATGTGACCAAGTGGAGCCCTCCAGAAAGGACGTGTCTGTACAGACCCATTCCTGCCCAGAGTGTTTGAGCTTATCAGTGGCTTCAGGGGGTGTAGGGGATGAGGCCTGCCTGAGGTGTGATCAGGTGAATGACCTCCTTTCGCTGGTGGCTGAGCTTAGGGAAGAGGTTGAAAGATTCAGGAGTATCAGGGAAAGTGAAAGGGAGATAGACTGGTGGAGTTCAACCCTTCCATCTTTAAGGGAGTTCTCTGACCGAGAATCTGAGGTCTCACACAACTCCCACTCTCAGGCAATAGAAGGGCACCTGGTAGATGAAGAGGAGTGGAAATGGGTCCCCGCTCGGGGAGGTAATAACAAAAACTCCTCCCCATCCCCCAGCCAGGTGCCACTTCAGAATAGGTATGAGGCCCTGGATCTAGAGAGCTTACCAGATAATTTAAAAGATAATTTAGAAGAAAATTGTCTGCCCAGAAAGCCTCTCAATTATGATTAATCTCTAAGACAGATCACCACCTCTAACACCAAGAAGAAAAGAAGGATAATTGTAGTAGGTGACTCCCTTCTGAGGGGAACTGAGGGCCCCATGTGTCGACCGGACCCATCCCACAGGGAGGTTCTGCTGCCTCCCTGGGGCCTGGGTATGAAATATCACTGAGAGACTCCCTGGGCTGATTCAGCCCTCTGATTATTGCCCACTGCTGATACTCCAGGCTGGCAGTGATGAGATTGAAAAGAGGAGTGTCAGGGCAATTAAAAGGGACTTTAGGGCACTAGGACAAGTGGTTGATAGGGCAGGAGCACTGGTGGTGTTCTGCTCAGTCCCTTTGGTGGCAGAGAAGAATGGTGAAAGAAACAGGAGAACCCACATCATCAACAAGTGGCCCAAGGGTTGGGTGTCATTGGCACAATTTTGGATTCTTTGATCATGGGGAAACTTTTATGGCACGTGCTCTGCTGGAACCAGATGGGATACATCTCTCTGTTAAGGGCAGAAGGTTTGTAGCTCAAGAACTGGCAGAACTCATTGAGAGGGCTTCAAACTGGGTTTGAAGGGGGAAGGGGATGCAGCTGGGCTGTCTAGGAGCAGCCCCAAGGCTGGTGAGGCTGAGCTGGGGTGAAATCAGCAGCCCAGCTGAGGTGCATGCACACCAATGCAGGCAGCGTGGGGAGCAGACAAGCAGAACTGGAGGCCAAGGTGCAGCAGCAAAGCTGTGATGGAGTTGCCGTCACAGAAACGTGATGGGATGACTGACATGGCTGGAGCACTGCACTGGATGGCTCCAGGCTCTTCAGGAGAGACAGGAGAGGGAGAAGAGGTGGAGGGGTGGCCCTTTATATTGGGGAAGCTTTTGATGGCATGGCTGTTGAAGCTAATGATGATGGAGTTGAATGCCTGTGGGTAAGAATTAAGGGGAAGGCCAACAAGGCTGACATCCTCCTGGGAGTCTGTTATCGTCCACCCAGCCAGGAAGAGGTGGACAACTTGCTCTATGGGCAGCTGGAGAATGTTTCAGGATCTTCAGACCTTGTTCTTGTAGGCAACTTCAACCTGCCAGACATCTGCTGGGAACTGAATAAAGCAGAAAAAAGCAGTCCAGGGAAATTTTAGAGTGTGTGGAGGACAACTTGTTGTCACAGCTGGTGAGTGAGCCCACCAGGGCAGGGACTGTGTTTGACCCGTTGTTTGCAAACAGGGATGGGCTGGTGGGAGCTGTGGGGGTTGGAGGCTGCTCGGGGCAGAGCGGCTTTGTTGGGTGCCAGCGTCACCCCTGGCCACGGGCACCCCCGAGACCCCGCACACATTTCTGGGCACCCCTGAGCTCCCCCCCGCCCCGCACCCCGAGGTTCCCCCGGCCCAAAAATCCAACCCCGGGGCCGCAGCGGCCCGGAACCCGCTCAGCCAATCAAAACACGGGCGGGGCGCGCTGCGGCCAATGAGAGCGCGAGTCGGTGGCGCGTCATCAGTTGCCGGGCAGAGCCTCGGGACAATCGGTGCCCGAAAGCGCTCTCAGCCAATCAGAGCGCGCGGCTTCGCCGCTGAGCCCGCCCCGGGCCGGACTGGCGCTCCCAGCGCCGCGAACTTCATCCCCAGTTCCTCCCGGTGCCACCCCAGTCCCTCCCAGTCCATCCCAGTCCATCCCAGTCACTCCCAGGTGGGGCCGGGGGGGAGAAGGGGGAAAAGGGGGAAAAGGGGGGAGCCCGGAATGGAAGCGGGGGAGGAGGAGGGGACCCCCCAAAGGAAGAGCGAGAGGGGCCGAGGGTCGGGGGAAGGTGAGGGAGGGGTGGGAGAGGGTGGGAAAGTGGGGAAAAGGGGAGGGTGGGACCCCAAAACTGAGCGGGAGGGGGCTGGGGATGGGGGGATTGAGTTCAAAAGGATGGGAAAGGGAGAAAAGGGGGGAACAGGACCCCCAAAGTGATTTGGGGAAGCGTCTGGAGGTGGGAGGAGAGGGGATGGGAAAGGGGAAATTGCGGGAAGGGTGGGAAAGGGGAAGCGGCAGCGCGGGCAGGAGGGACCCGTGGCGGCCGTGGGGCACAGGGGGTGCGGAGCGGGGATCCGGGGTGGGGGGGGGCCGGAGCTCGGGGGGTGCTGGGGCGGCAGCCCCTGACCTGTGTCCGGCACACCCAGGGGTGTTCCAGCACATGTATAAGGGCGAGTGTTACTTCATCAACGGCACGGAGAAGGTGCGGTTTGTGCTGAGGTTCATCTACAACCGGGAGCAGTTCATGCACTTCGATAGCGACGTGGGGCTGTTTGTGGGGGACACCCCACTTGGGGAGATGAATGCCAAGCGCTTCAACAGCCAACCGGAAACACTGGAGTACATACAGGCTCAGGTGGACAGGCCCTGCCGGCACAACTACGAGTCGTCCACCCCGTTCACCGTGGATCGCAGAGCTGAGCGTGGGGCAGAGCGCGTCCCCTCGGGCCCTGCCCTGGCAATGACCCTGGAAACCATCAAAACCTCCCTAGGAATCACCCGAGAGCCCTCGGCCCTCCTTGGGCCCATCTCCGGGACCTCCCAGTCTCTCCCAGTCCATCCCAGTCCATCGCCGTCCATCCCAGTCTCTCCCAGTGCCCCGCCCCGCGTGTCCATCCCGGCCAAGCGTGGAGCTGACGCCTCTCAGCCAATCAGAGCGCGTGTTGCTGATGACTCATCAGTTGCCAGGCAGACCGGAGGCACCGAGTGCCCCGCGCCGGACTCGGCCTCCCAGTGCCGCGAACTTCATTCCCAGTTCCTCCCAGTGCCACCCCAGTCCATCCCAGTCCATTCCCAGTGCCTCCCAGTCCATCCCAAGCCCACACCACCCCTCCCCTCTCTCTCCCACTTCCCTCCAGCTGATCCCAGTGTGGCCCCGCTCTCTCCCAGTGCCCCCCAGCGTTTCCATCTCTCTGCTGCCCTCGAGCTCCCAGCCCGGCCCCGGCCACCTGCTCTGCTCTGTGATGGATTTCTACCCTGCCCAGATCCGGGTGAGGTGGTTCCAGGGTCAGCAGGAGCTCTCGGGGCACGTGGTGGCTACCGACGTGGTCCCCAACGGCGACTGGACCCACCAGCTCCTGGTGCTGCTGGAAACGCCCCCCCAGCGCGGGGTCACCTACACCTGCCAGGTGGACCACGTCAGCCTGGAGCAGCCCCTGAGCGGCACTGGGGTACGGGGGAGCCGCTGGCCGGACCGGCAGAGGCACTGGGATGTGCTGGGAGCAACTGGGAGGGAGCTGGGGAGAGCCCGGATGGAACTGGGAGAGGAGCTGGGGGCTGTGGAAGGGCGGAGCAGGAGTTTGGAGGATGCTGGGGAGGGTGGGATGGGGTTCCAGGGGTGCTGGGGGACCCTGGGAGGGAGTTTAGGGGTGCTGGGTGTAACTGGGAGGGGTCTTGGAGTGAGCCTGGAGGGGCTGGGAGGAGCTGGGGGATGGGAAAGTGGGGCTGGGATGAGGTTGGTTGTGCTGGGGAGAGACTGGGAGGGGTCTGGGTGAGTCCTGGGGAGGCTGGGAAGGGCCTGGGAGAGGCTTTGGGGGTTCTGGGGCGGTGGGGGGCAACTGGGAGGGGGTTGTGGGATCCTGAGAGGGACAGGAGGGGCTTTGATGGGTCGTGGGGAGGCCGGGAAGGGATTGGGTGGAGGTTTCAGGGGGTCCTGGGTGGGCTGGGGGAGACTGAAAGGGAGCTTGGAGGGGCTTGGAGTGTCTGTAAGAGATTTTGGAGGGTCCTGACCCCTGCAGACCCCCCAGAGTTGCCGCCGGACACCGCCCACAGCAAGATGCTGACGGGGATCGGGGGCTTCGTGTTGGGTTTCGTCTTCCTGGCGCTGGGGCTCGGCTTCTACCTGCACAGGAAGGTGAGTGGGGGTCCCGGGGGTCGTGTCCCTCCTCCCCCGGAGCGTGTGTGCTCCCCCTGGGGCCCCCCAGCCCAGTGTCACCCCCTTTTCTCTGCCCACAGAGCTCCTGAGCCAGCAGCAGCCGCAGCCCCTCCCCGTGGCCTCGGGCCCAGCTGGGACCCCCAGCTCTGTCCCTGTTGTGGTGTGTTTTTATTGTGTTTCCAATTGCAGCTCAGTTTAATGGTCAGTTTTATACCCCCCCATATTTTGTATTGTTATAGTATATTTTATCCCTAATGGATTGTTCCTTTCCCCCTGTATTGTTGGTTTTGCCCTGGCTGTTTATCTTCCCTCGACCGGCCCTTCCCTCCTCCTACAGAATTGTCAATCCTTCCCTAACCCTGCCCCTTCTTCCAGACCCTTCCCTGTCAATCCCCCAACCTTCGACGCCCCAGTGGTTGGTTTAAACTGTTCCCTCCCCTTGTGTTCTTTCATTGCTCTGTGCATTGTACTCCCCGCCTTATGTTCCTCCCCCATGTCACCCTTATTGGTTGGAAATTGTATCCTCTCCCAAGACCTCCCCCACTTGTAAGCCCCTGCAAGCCCAGGTTTTGTGCCTTTTTCTGTCCCTGACCCTCGGGGCAATAAACACCTTTGGAAATCACACAGAAGCCTCTCCCTGTTCCTTGTCCCTGCCCTCGAGGCGTGCCACCTGTGCTATAGAGCAACTGTGCCCTCCAGCTGCACCCCGGATTGCCTGGCTGTCTGTGCCCTGCAGCTGCACCCCGGATTGCCTGGCTCTCTGTGCCCTACAGCTGCACCCCGGATTGCCTGGCTGTCTGTGCCCTGCAGCTGCACCCCGGATTGCCTGGCTCTCTGTGCTCTACACCTGCACCCCACATTGCCTGGCTTTCTGGGGGCAGCCCACTCCTGGCGCCGGTGCTGGGAGCTGGCTGGGCTGAAGAACACCAGCATGGCGTCAGCTGGGCACAGGGATGGGGACACATGAATGGAAACGGGGACACCAGGACTGGAATGGAGGCACCAGGAGCAGGTTGGGGATACCAGGAGGAGGTTGGGGACTTGCCAGCCATGCTCAGCTCCATCCCTTGGGATTCATTTCCAGCTCCATGTCCCATGTCTGAGGTGTCCCCCGGAGAGATTTGGCCGTGTCAGGCTCATGGAGGAGCAGTGGGATGGGGGAGGGGTCAGGCCAGGCCTCGTTGTCCCCAACGGTCCTTGAATGTCACAAAATCAGGGTTTGGGATCTCAGAGAGGTTCCCTGACTATAACCATGGCCATGATATGAGCCATGGCCATGAGATGAGAGTGACCATGCATGACACAACCCTGAGATGACCATGACCATGGGATGACCATGACTGTGGCCACGACCATGACTATGATATGACCATGACACAATCACAACCCTGACCCTGAGATGATTTGGACCAAGAGAGAACCATGGGTTTGCCATGGCACAACCATGGCCTTCAGGTGACCCTGATGTGATCGTGGCCATGAGATGACCATGAGGTGACAATCCTGAGATGACCGTTACAGTGAGATGACCATGAGTATAAGATGATGGTGATCAGGAAATGACTGTGACCATGAGATGGTCATGACCATGAGATGAGCATGGGATGATTATTACCATGACACCACCATGGCCATGAAATGATGAAGGCATTGAGATGACCATGACTGTGACCGTGACTCAATCTCAACCAAGAGGTGACCATGAGATGACCACAGTGCACCATGGCTATGTGGTGATCAAGACTATGAGATAGATGATCATGACACAACCATGGCTGTGAGATGATTTTGACCATGAGTTGACCACAAGATGATCATGAGATGACCATGACCATGTGGTCACTGTGACTGTGACCATGCCCATGTGTTGCAGGTTAGGTTTCTTTCCTTTTGTTCCTTCTTACTTACAGAACTTTTTCCTATAGGTTGCTAGGAAACACTAACAACTGGGTACTTGAGGAAACACAAAAAGTGATCAAGCTCGGGGGAGGAGGGCATCTGGTTGCACTTATCTTAAAGCTATGAGTAATCACAGCTTGGAACAGGGATATCCCATGGTAGCCATGCTGGGAGAACAACTCCATGGTTTGTCCCACAGGGATATTCTCTTTGCACTGCCAGCTACAAGCACAGACCACTCGGGCAAGTCCGGGCTTGTCCCTCTAATAAATTACCACAAGTAAGTGTTCACTGAACTAAGTTACGGAAGCACCTTGTGATCTCATCATCCGGCAAAGTAAACAAAAGATAAGCAGAACTAAAAACTGACTAACTAGCTTTTTTTGCAGAAGAATAGCTACATACTTCATTCCCACGACCACCACTACCAACCACCATTACCGGGAGGCGGATGAAGAACTCCCCAGCAACACTTCGCCTAAGCACAAAGGAAACAGAAAGATATACATATCACAGGAAGCTGCAAAGTATAAAAGAGTGGGGACTCTCGGGTGGTGGTCGTGAGCTGTGGTGGGACAGGAGATCCCCCGGCCGCCCAGCGCTGTTTTGCTTATTGTTGCTTGCTCAATAAATTCCAATATTATTTAATTGGGCTTGTGTCCAGTCAATTATCGGGACACACATATAACAAATTTGGTGCCATGACTCGGATAGAGGCAACCCGGTGTGGGTCACCATTCAGGGGAGGCGCCCTGCTGACAAGTGGCCCCTGTTTGGGTAGCACCCCATCCGATCCTCTACCGACGAACCCTAAATTCAACAGTAAGCAAAAGAAAGCCGGCAACCCCATAATCTTTGTGCACGAAGCCCGAGCGAAGACGCAGGAGTGCGTGAGTATAGGCTGGTTATCCATTCGGTCGGGGTTGGGTATCCCAGAGTGTGTCATTGTGAGATGTCCAGTGGAGGACGAAGCGAGTGTGGACTCCTCGGTAGTGCGGTTCCCAAATCCCGCGAGGGACAGGGCCACGAAAAGGAGGCGAAGTATGTGTGTGTGTGTGAAGGCACTCTGGAAGATGGGACAGGGGAAAAGCAAGCCCTCTGATCCCACGGGTGGGGGACCCCAAGTGAAGCTCCTCAGACACATATTGAGATAATTACCCCTTCTAGGCGGGGTAAGAGTAAAGTAAAAAATGATTCACTATTGTATGGAGGTGTGGGGTGGAAAGCAAATTAGAGGCGACCACTTATACTGGCCTGTGTTTGGTTCCTTTGAAGATTGGATTTGTCAGGCTTTGAACATTTATGTAAGTTCCAGGGAACCTCTTAGTTTAGAGGAGAGTGAGTATGCTCATCTCTGGATCGGGTCAGAAACTAGGATAAATTTATACCCTCTAAAAGAAAAAAAAAGGGGGGAGGAGAAAAAGAAAACACAGAGAGAGGATGAAGTACCTGTTTCGCCTCCTCCTTATATACCACCACCCCCTCCCCCGGCACCTCTTCCGTCTGCACCCCCTTCTGTGCCAAATTACCCTACGAAAAGTACACCTGGGATGAAATCCAGTCTATACTGGGCATCCTATTTACAGCAGAAGAGAGGGGAATGATCAGAAGGGCTGGAATGAGAGTGTGGGACCAGCAACACCAACAGGGTCCCGTGGCAGATGTTAAGTGGCCCCTCCAGAGACCAAACTGGAATAATCAGGATCCAGTGGATCGAGGCCATATGCAAGATCTAAGGACAATTATTGTCCAAAGAATAAGAGAATCAGTCCCTCGAGGGCAGAATATCAATAAAGCTTTTAATGAACAACAAAAGAAAGATGAAACTCCCACCGAATGGCTGGAGAAGTTACGAAAAAGTCTCCAGTTATACTCTGGGGTAGATCCTAATATCCTGGTGGGACAAACCCTGCTGAAAACTCAGTTTGTGGCCAAATCATGGCCAGATATTAGAAAGAAGCTAGAAAAGATAGAAGATTGGCAAGATCGTGGATTAGATAAGTTGTTGAGAGAGGCTCAGAAAGTTTATGTAAGGCGGGAGGTGGGAGCCACAAGCGCTGTGTGCTGCTTTAATCTTTTCTGTATTTGTTTTCGTGCTTTCCCCCCCTTTTTGCTACATGCGGCCTTAAGAAGTTTTTTTTTTTTTGTGTTGCTTTTCCCCCCCGGTTCTCTCCGCGGGTGTTGGGGCCGTGCCGGGCCCGCAGGGCTCCCAGCGCTGCCCGGCACTGCCGAGCTCAGGATCTATCCCTGCGGCTGTGAGCACAGCACGGCGGCGTTCGCTGTTCCTTTCCCCCGCAGCAGCAGCAAGGCGGCAGCGCCCGGAGTTCTCTCTCTTTCCCCCTCCTCTCCTTTTCCTTGCGGGCAGCACAGCCTCCGCTCCAGCGCGGAGGGGGTTCTGACCACCTCTGTTTAATAAAGCTTTAAGTATTGCGTTTGTGTGCCTTGAAAACGTGTTGATATAGACTTTTTAAAGTTAATTTTGTTTTCTGACTGAATTCTAATTTTTTACCGTTTTACAGTTGCTGGAGAGATAGAAAGCAGTAAATGCAGTGCCTTATTACCTAGTCTGATTTCTTTAACAAGACTGTTAACAAATTGGCCAGATGAAATTACACAAAATACAATCATGAGAAGCTACTCAGCTGTTCAGCAGTCTGCCAAATTACACGTTACTTTTTTCAGTAACCCTGGGCTCTAAAAAGTCTTACTAAATTTCTGTTTCCATGAAATCTGCAGTTACTGTGGGTTTTTCTCATAGCTAAATTACTTAGAAATTTAATATGCTTATTGCAACTTTTATCCCTCCAGTACACCATCATGCTGTTATTTCTCTTATGGATTGGTCACTTTTTCATTTTATTTTTGTGTCAATAACAGTAGACTAAGCTACATCTTGTCATATCTATAACTTTTAAAGGTACTGATTTGCAGTTATGTTTAGTTAAGATCCAATAATATAAAGCTCTCTTACCTTCTGTTAAGCAAGGCTAAGTTCTGTTAAGTTAATTTTGTAAATTTCATGTCTGCTAAGTTTCAGTGTTATTAAGTTTAAACAATGTTTTATTCCAGTTTTATATAAATCAGTTGTATTTAGTATTAATAATGATTGAGTTTTCCTAAGTGTACCTTCTGTTTTACTGAGGTAATAATTGAGCTACATTTTATTAATATAAAATCCTTTTAGGGCAGAATTCTATTGAGTCCATTTTGTTAAGCTTTATTGCTGTCAAAATTTGTTTATACCAGGTTTGAGTGTTATTCCATCTGAGTTATTATAGCTTTTACTAGTAAGTTGTTCAGTATTTTCTTATGTTTAATTTTACTGTTACAGATACATGAATGTCTGGAATATATTATCTCAACTTTTTCAGCTAGTTACGACTGATACATTTTTAGGAGAAAAAGTTACAGATGACCTCACCCCTGACAAGTCACAGCTGTGTTACGAGCGTGGTAAAAGAATGAGTTAGCTAATCAGGGGAAGATCCTGAGGAAAAAGGAACTGAAGGTATTGAAGGAATGGTTTGGGAAGATTAGAAGACTGACCAAATGAGAGAGACACTGCTGTGAGAAATCTGCTGTGGGGTCAGTCTGGGGCTGCAGCTGGGCCCTGCAGTGAGAGTTTGCAGTCAGAACTGAGCTGGGTGAAAGCCTGCAGGGAGAGACAGCAAGGAAATACTTGTATTCATATTCTAGTAAGAGATAACCAGCAGGCAGTCTGTAAAAAAAAAAACCCTACAGTGGGAGTTTGCTGCGGTCAAAAGTCAGTGAATACTTAAGATCAGGATAGCTGAATTATAAAGAAGAATAAACTGAGACCTTTTCATGTTATTAGACAAGAGCCTGTGGCCTGACCCATCTCTATCTCAATTGTGAGGTCTGCTGTAACAATATTAATGACATACTGTGAATTTACTGATATGATAATAGGCATTATTCATAAGTTGATATTATTGTCTTATAGCCAGCTTTTCGTGTACTTTACCATCTCTTTGTGTTATTATCAACAAGACACGTGTCATTTCAAGACCTTCTTTTGTTCTCTAGCTGCTTATGCATCTCTCAGACCAGGCTACCTCTCCAGCTAGTCTCTGCACTGCCTCGGTGGTTTGAGCCAGTGCTGTCTCACAATTCCCAAGTATTTTTCAGAGTTCCAAGAAATGTTATCTGAGCTTCATCGAAAGCCTCCTTTGAACTGATGAAACTGCTATCCGGACAGCCAAAAGAGGGTAGACTAATGCAAGCCAAGTAAAAGGGCCTGTCCAAGACTTCTCTTCCTGGCAAGTTATCAGCATACCTGGAGATTCAAAGATCACGCTTAAAATGACATAAATGAACTGATCAGTAACGAAAATATGCATGAGCAATTATCATGAAGTAACTGAACCACATGTAAATAGTAGCAATATTAGAATTAGATGTGAAAAATCCTGATTGCAATTGTTACCTTTTTGTATGCTTTATTTGTAAGGTGTGCCGAGAACGGTGGTGGTTCCATTGTCAACAGGGATACCCTCCTTCTGGAGTGTGCAGCCCTTGTTGGAAACAAGAAAGAGAGATCTCGAAATTTGCCTTAGACTTTAAAGTATTAGGAAGAGAAATTAAAGAAGGTTCACAATGAATGGTGAGAGGTATTTGTATATGGAATTTGGCCTGAATATTATTTTTATCATTCCAACAAACCAATCCCATTCGTAGCAGAAATTATAAAGGGGTGTTGCCATAGAGCTCTGAAAAGAGTCAGGTGCGATATACCTTTAGTGAAAAGATAAAAATTGGGAATCTTATAAGCAGAGGCAAGTGACAAAAAAAACCCCAAAACAAAACAAAACAAAACAAAACAAAACAAAACAAAACAAAACAAAACAACAGCATTAATGCTCCTGAAGAATACTCTTGCTGCCGAGAAGATGGTACCCCTCGTGGCTCGAAGCAACCGAGTCGACGGGCGAGGCAGAAGGGTAAGAAAGTGTGGAGAACAAAGTCCCATGAATGGGACTGTGCAAAAATGCTGGAAAAGCTGCCTCGTATCACTAGAAAAAGGCACCTATGACTCCACAGGCAAGAGTTCTGGCAAACCCCTGAGACCAAAAGAAAATTTAAGAGTAATATGTAGACAGAAGGACTCCCACCCTTCGCGGCATGCTTTAAGACTTACGGTATTTGTAATGTTCTGTGATTTAGTAATGACGGAAATTGATCAGTATGAACACCAACCATTTAAATGGTCTCTAGTTGGGGGGGAAGACCAGCAGGTGATTCAGACAATTACTACTCCCGGAGGCCCTAGTTTTACGCCCACTCTGTGTCAAATAATGCCCATAGAACCCTGTCCGAATCTGAAGGGATTCTACATCTGTGCAAGTTCGAATCCTGGAAAAGGATATTGCAATAGTCCAGGGCATTATTACTGTGCGTATTGGGGATGTGAAACTATTGCAGCTGACTGGAACCCGGGAGTGGGCCCTGATAAGTTCCTCAAAGTAGGGTGGGGACCATGGGGATGTAATCCACCTGAAAAGGATTCATATGGTGGCATTCAGCTGGGCCCCCGGCGTGGCATCCTACTAGGCAAAGTAAATTGTAAATTCATATATGTGAACATATCTAAGCCTATGGATCCCGGCTGGATAACTGGAAAAACATGGAGCATGAGGTTCTGGAAGTCTGGTACTAATAGAGGCGGATTGTTCCTTATCAAGAAAGAAGTGGTAACACCTGAACCACAAGCAGTTGGTCCCAACCCAGTTATTAGACATCTGAGAGATCCAGGAGTTCCGCACATAACAGAGGCCCCAGTCTTGAATATTACCGATACAACAGAACTTAATCCAAGTTCAAGTATAAAAAATGACCCATTGTGGAAACTCTTAAATACCACACATCAAGTTTTGAACTCTACTAACCCAAACTTGACCCAACATTGTTGGTTATGTTACGATGTCAAACCACCTTTTTATGAATCAGTAGGGGTCTGTTCGAGAATAAGACGAATTAATGGATCAAACCCATCCCAGTGCCTATGGAAAGAGAAGAAACAAGGGATAACAATGCAATACGTATCTGGGAAAGGAAGGTGTATAGGTAATGTGCCCCCAGGTAGAAAACACCTGTGCGGAATAATAACCTCCCTGAAAGAAAAACCACCTGCAGACTGGCTAGTACCAGACAGTAATACCAAATGGATTTGTTCCAAGACAGGAGTCACCCCTTGTCTATCCCTTAAACTGTTCAATGAGAGTGAAGAATACTGGGTACAAGTGACTATTATCCCTAGAATAATATACCATTCCGAAAATTTCATGTATGATCACGTAAATTCCCATCATTTGCAGAAAGGAGAACCTATCACTCTCACTGCCCTAACAGTCGCTACCTTGATAGCTGTAGGAGCTGCAAGAGCAGGGACAGGAATAACTTCACTAGTTCAGCAAAATCAAAAATTCCAATCATTAAGAATAGCTGTAGATGAAAATTTAGCTCAGATAGAAGAATCAATTAGTGCTTTAGAGAAATCAGTCCGATCACTGTCAGAAGTAGTCCTGCAAAACCGAAGAGGGTTAGATCTCATGTTTCTTCAACAGGAAGGGCTGTGTGCTGCCTTGGGAGAACAATGTTGTGTTTATGCAGATCATACTGGAGTGATAAGAGATACCATGGCTAAACTCAGAGAAGGCCTAGAAAAGAGGAAACGAGAACGAGAAGCTCAACAGAGTTCGTATGAGTCCTGGTTTAATCACTCCCCCTGGCTACCTACACTGTTATCAACCATTGCAGGACCAGTAATCTTGCCAGTTCTGGGATTAACATTTGTACCATGTATATTAAATAAAATAAATGAAATAGTAAAAAGTAGATTAGAAGCAGCGCACTTGATGCTCATCCAAGCCAAATTGAAAATTAACATATAGAGGCCGAAGCTCTGATTCTGAGCCAGCAAGAGCTGCAGAGAGGAGAGAGAGGAGTGGAGAGGACAGGAGAGGAAAGGACTGGAGAGGACAGGTCAGGAGAGGAGAAGAGAGGACAATAAAGGACAGCAGCAAAGCAGAGCAGTGCAGAGCGTCACAGAGGAGAGGACAGGACAGGAGCTGCGCAGAGCAAAGGAGAGAGGACAGGAGAGGAGAGGAGAGGACAGGACAGGAGATGACAGGACAGGAGAAGACAGGAGCGAAGCGGAGCTGCGCAGAGTGCAACAGAAGAGCTGAGTGGAGAAGAGCAGAAAGGAGTGCACAGGACAGAAGCTGCGCAGAGCAGAACGGAGGAGCTGAGCGGAGGTGAGAAGAGCAAAGAAGACAGGACAGGACAGGAGAGGAGAGGAGAGCAGCGAAGCGGAGCAGTGCAGAGCAGAACCGAGGAGTTGAGCAGAGATGAAAGGAGTGGAGAGGACAGGATCTGACAGGAACTGCGCAGAGTGGAGAGGAGTTGAGCAGAGCAAAGGGGAGAGGACAGGATAGGACAGGAGCGAAGCGGAGCAGCACAGACTGACACGGAAGAGCTGAGCTGAGAAGAGCAGAAAGGAGCGGACAGGACAGAAGCTGTGCAGAGCAGAATGGAGGAGCTGAGCGGAGGAGAGAAGAGCAAAGAGGACAGGACAGGAGCGAAGCGGAGCAGCTCAGAGCGGAACCGAGGAGTTGAGAGAAGAGGAAAGGAGCGGAGAGGACAGGAGCTGCACAGAGCAAAGAGGAGAGGAGCGGACAGGAGCTGACAGGAGCTGCACAGAGCGGAGAGAAGCTGAGCAGAGCAAAGGAGAGAGGAGAGGGGAGGAGAGGGGAGGAGAGGAGCTGCGCAGAGCAGAACGGAGAAGCTGAGCGGAGAGGAGAGAGGAGTGGAGTGGACAGGAGAGGAAAGGACTGGAGAGGACAGGACAGGAGAGGACAGGAGAGGAGAGGAGAAGAGAGGACAGGAGAGGACAGCAGCAAAGCAGAGGAGTGCAGAGTAGAACCGAGGAGTTGAGAGAAGAGGAAAGGAGCGGAGAGGACAGGAGCTGCACAAAGGAAAGTGGAGAGAAGCAGACAGGAGCTGACAGGAACTGCGCAGAGCGGAGAGAAGCTGAGCAGAGCAAAGGAGAGAGGAGAGGAGAGGAGAGGAGAGGAGAGGAGAGGAGAGGAGAGGAGAGGAGAGGAGAGGAGAGGAGAGGAGAGGAGAGGAGAGGAGAGGAGAGGAGAGGAGAGGAGAGGAGAGGAGAGGAGAGGAGAGGAGAGGAGAGGAGAGGAGAGGAGAGGAGAGGAGAGGAGAGGAGAGGAGAGAAACAGCAGCACAGAGTGGAGAGGAGAAGAGCGGAGAGGACAGAAGCTGTGCAGAGCTCAGTGGAGAGAATAGGACAGGAGAGAAGCTGCGCAGAGCAGAACGGAGGAGAGGACAGGACAGGACAGGAGCGAAGCAGAGCAGCGCAGAGTGGAACGGAAGAACTGAGCGGAGAAGAGTGGAAAGGAGCGGACAGGACAGAAGCTGCGCAGAGCAGAATGGAGGAGCTGAGCGGAGTTGAGAAGAGCAAAGAGGACAGGAGAGGAGAGGACAAGACAGGACAGGAGAGGACAGGAGAGGACAGGACAGCAGCAAAGAGGAGCAGCGCAGAGTGGAACAGAAGAGCTGAGCGGAGAGGAGTGGAAAGGAGTGGACAGGACAGAAGCTGTGCAGAGCAGAACAGAGGAGCTGAGTGGAGGTGAGAAGAGCAAAGAGGACAGGACAGGAGCGAAGCGGAGCAGCTCGAGGAGAGGAGGAGAGGACGAGAGGACGAGAGGAGGAGCGAACAACAAAGCAGAGAGGAGGGGAACAGGACAGGACAGGAGTGGAGCAGCACAGAGCAGAACAGAGGAGCTGAGCAAAGAGGGGCAGAGAGGAGGTGCGCAGGGCTCAGCGGAGGAGAGAGGAGCGGAAGGGAGGTGTACAAAGCTCAGCAGAGAGCAGAAGGGAGCAGAGAGGAGGCTCGCAGGGCCCAGCCGAGCTGCGCTTTTCCCGCCCGCTCCGTTCCGCCGCCGCCGCTTTCCGCAGCCGCTGTGAGCCCCGCTGCCCCTGGCGACAGCCAATGGGAGCCGAGGAACGGCCGGGGGGGCGGAGCCAGCGGCGTTCCACAGTGTGAGCACACAGAGGGGGCGTGGCCAGAACGCGGCCGAGCGATCTGATTGGGCGGAAGGCGGAGGGTTCGAAAAGGGGCGGGGCCGGGGTCCGGCGTTGGGGGAGGGGCAGGTGCGAGGGTGGGGGGGGAGGGGCAGGTGCGAGGGTGGGGGGGGAGGGGCCGGGGCCAGCCCGCGATTTTGGGAGCAGCTCCGGGTGCTCCCGGTCCCTCTGCAGCTCCCGGAGCCCCTTCACGCCCTGCAAGGGGCTCGCAGCTCTCCCTGCACCCTTCCCTTCCCTTCCCCAGGTGAACATTCCCAGCTCTCCCAGCCCGGCTCCGCAGGGGCTCCAGTTCCCCTGGGCTCGCCCCAGCAGCTCCCCATCCTGCAGGGGGGCTCCCGGCTCTGCAGGTGGGGTCTCACTGGAGCGGGGCCCAGGGCCAGGAACCCCCCGGAGCTGCTGCTGCCCACGCTGGGGGTCAGCCCAGGCCACCTTGGGGGTCATGTCCAGCCTCTCACCCACCCACACGGTGCCCTTGGCGGGAGCTGTGCAGGTGACATCAATGACACTTTATTCTCTGCACCTGCTTTGTCTTTCATTCAATATTCCTTTATCGAGTATAGACTTAGGAAAGATTTAGCATCATTTTAATCCTCCCCTATATGAATGGGGGAAATGAAAGGCAAAGTGAGTTCATCCAGGTTTATAGGTATGGGGGACACCAATGGTGACATTGCCAGAAATGACAACAAAAGCAGGAATCCAAAAGAAAAAAATAATCATACTCATCACCTAAATCTTTAACTCCCAGATCAGCTGGTGTTGATCACATTTCAAGAGCTGAGTCAAACGTGCTGTAATTGTGCCCGCAGCCCGCTTGAATCCAACCTTTCTCTAAGAACTGCCCTCCCCAGAGGGCTCGGCAGAGGGGGAGGTTGGATCAGGGGAGCCCCGGGGACTCAGGGCTCGGGGCGGCAGCGCCCTCCTCGCCGGGATCCGGGAGAGCCGAGTCCAGCCCTGCGGCTTTGCAGGACATTCCCAGCCAGGACAGGTCCCCGGGGGGGTCTCGGTGGCCCCCGGACCAGGAGAGGACTGGGGGAGGGGGGAATTTCCACGCTGGCACCGGGCTGGTGGGAGCTGTTTCCAAGGGCCCAGGGGGGGTTGTGGCAGCCGGGCAGAGATTTCTCGGTGCCGTGCCTCTTTTCCTGGCCTGACCCGCGGGATCCGATGGCGTGTGCCTCTCCCGGGAGCCGCGCCCGGGCTGTGGAATAAACGCTGAGGGCCGTGCGGGACGTGGCCCCCCCGGTCCTTGTCCCTCGGGCCATTCCCTGCCCAGACGGATTCCCTGCAGCTGGGGGCTGTGTCCCGGTCTGCTGGGGCTCCCCAGGGTGAGAGTCCGGGAACGCTTCGGCTTGGAAGGGACCTTGAGCGCATCCCGTGCCAGCCCTGCCGCGGCAGGGACACCTCCCCCTGCCCCGGGCGGCGCCGCAGGAGGTGGAGGGGGAGGGACGGACACCGGCCGGAGCATCCCCCGGGGGCTACGGACCGACGGACACCGGCCGGAGCATCCCCCGGGGGCTACGGACCGACGGACACCGACAGAGCATCCGCCGGGGACATGAGGGACCGCGCCGGCCCCCCCAAATCGGAGGGACGAGGCCATCGCCCCGGCCTGCCAAAGGTAAGGACAAAATAAAATTGGCAAAAACCCCATCAAATGCTGGGACGGATCTTTGCTTGCCCATCAAAGACGCCAACAAATCACGAAGCCCCCGCCCTGGCCATGGCAGAGGAGCACCGAGACCCCCGGGCCCTCAGCCGGGGCCAGGAGCACGGAGGGCCCGGGGTTGTCTCCGTCCCCCTCCTCCCGGGGCACTCCGGGGGGTTCTTCAGCCTCTCCTGGCGGGGAACGATCGGGGCTGGGGGGTCTCTGTCCGTGTCACACCGGGGGATTCTCGGAGATTCTCTGGAATTCCCTGGAATCCATGGAATTCTGTCGTCATCCCGGTGTCAGAGGAGCTCCCAGCCGCAGCCGGGCCAGCGGGTTTCTGCCGGGCTGCTGCCTTTGGCCACGGCCGGGCGGGGCTCGGAGCAGCCCGGGGCAGGGGGAGGTGTCCCTGCCACGGCAGGGCTGGCACTGGATGGGCTGGAAGGTCCCTTCCGACCCAAACCGTTCCCGGATTCTCCTCCTGGCATTCTCGATGTGTTTAACTCAGCTCTTGGAATGTGATCAACACCAGCTGATATGGGAGTTAAATATTTAGGTGATGCTCATGAATTCTTTCTTTTCTCTTGTATTCCTGCTTTTGTTGTAATTTTCTGGCAATGTCACCATTGGTGTCACCCATACCAATAAACCTGGATGAACTCACTTTGCCTTTCATTGCCCCATTAAATAGGGGAGGATTAAAATGGTGCTAATTTTTTCCTAAATCTAATATCAATGAAGGAATATTGAATGAAAGACAAAGCAGGTGCACAGAATAAACTGTCATTGATGTCACCTCCACAGCTCCCACCAAGGGCACCGTGTGGGTGGGTGAGAGGCTGGACATGACCCCAGAGGTGGCCTGGGCTGACCCCCAGCGTGGGCAGCAGCAGCTCTGGGGGGATCCTGGCCCTGGGCCCCGCTCAGGTGAGACCCCACCTGCAGAGCCGGGAGCCCCCCTGCAGGATGGGGAGCTGCTGGGGCGAGCCCAGGGGAACTGGAGCCCCTGTGGAGCCGGGCTGGGAGAGCTGGGAATGTTCACCTGGGGAAGGGAAGGGTGCAGGGAGAGCTGTGAGCCCCTTGCAGGGTGTTCTAGGGTGACTTTATGATGCTTGTATCCCCAATCCTCTGCTCTGGTTGTGCTGTATATTCAGTTCTGTACCTTTAAAATGGTTCTGGGAGCGAAGGGGCGAAGTTTGTTTTGAGAAAACTGCCTGACTCGCACCCGTCCTTGCTGCGGCGTTGGTCTGAGGCACGGACAGCGCTGGGACAGAGATCTCCTGTGCTCTGAGTCAGTTTGAGCTGCCTGAGGCAGAGAAGTTCCCTGGAATGTTTTTTTTTCTTTTTCTTGGGACTGTTTAAATCTGCTCTGGACTGAAAAACCCAGAGGAGCAGCGAGGGCTGGCACCTGTGGGGCCTGGAGCTCCGGAGGGAGTGGGGCTGGGGAGAGACTGAGTGAGCTGAGCTACACCCAGGGCAAGGACTGGCTCAGTTTGCCGTCTCTCTTCAGAGTGACGAGAGGTTTTATTGTTTCATATTATTAATTCTTTGTGCTTGTGGGCATCTTGTTTGTTAAATAAATAGTTTTTCCCGCTTTTCCCCGAGGAAGTTCTTTTTTCCCAAACTGGCTGGGGGGAGGGGCCGTTTGAGTTTGCTTTCCAGAGGAACCCCTTTGGAGGTTTCCTCCCAAATTTGCCCTAATCCAGGACAGTCCTGCACACACGGGGCTGTTCCAGGAGATGGTTCCGTCCGGCTGTCACTTCATTAAGGGCACCGAGCGGGTGAGGTTCGTGGAGAGGAACATCTCCAACCGGGAGCAGCCCCTGCACACGGGCAGCGATGTGGGGCTGTACGGGGGGGACACCTCCTCTGGGGAGAAGCTGCCAGGTCCTGGAGCAGCGACCCGGGATGGAGGGAGCACAGACGGGCTGCGGTGGACAGGCACTGCCGGCACAGCTCCGAGTTGTCCACCCCGTTCCTGGCGGAGCGCAGAGCTGAGCGTGGGGCAGAGCGCGTCCCCTCGGGCCCTGCCCTGGCAATGACCCTGGAGCCCCTCCAAACCTCCCTGCGAATCCCCTCAGCCCTCCTTGGGCCCATCTCCGGGGCCTCCTGTTCCTCCCAGTGACCCCCGTGGCTCTCCCGGTCCATCCCGGTCCATCCCGGTCCATCCCAGTCCATCCCGGTCCATCCCAGTCCCTTCCCCGTGTCCATCCCGGCCGTGTGTGGAGCGGACGCCTCTCAGCCAATCAGAGCGCGCGCTGCTGATGACTCATCAGTTGCCAGGCAGACCCGCAGCGCCCAGTGCCCCTCTCTGGGCTCGGCCTCCCAGCGCCGCGCGCTTCATTCCCAGTCCCTCCCAGTCCCTCCCAGTCCATTCCCGCTCCCTCTCAAGCCCACACCAGGAGCTCTCGGGACACGTGGTGGCCACCGCCGTGGTCCCCCAGCGGGGACTGGACCCACCAGCTCCTGGTGCTGCTGGAAACCCCCCGAACACGGGGTCACCTCCAGCTCCAGGTGGGGCACGTCAGCCTGGAGCAGCCCCTGAGCCGGCACTGGGGCACGGGGGAGGCACTGGGGGGACTGGGAAGGGGATTGTGGTGTGCTGGGGGGAACTGGGAGGGATTGGAGTGAGCCTGGAGGGGCTGGAAGGAGGTTGAAGATTAGAAAGTGGGGGTGGGAAGGAGGTTGGTTGTTCTGGGAAGAGACTGGGAGAGGGTTTGGGTGAGTCGTGGAGGAGCTGGGAAGGGACTGGGAGAGGCTTTGGGGGTCCTGGAGTGGTGACGGGCAACTGGGAGGGGGTTGTGGGATCCTGAGAGGCACAGGAGGGGCTTGGTGGATCCTGTGAGGCCGGGAATGGATTGGGAGGAGGTTTCAGGGGGTCCTGGGTGGGCTGGAAGAGACTGGGAGGGAGCTTGGGGAGTCTGTGAGAGGTTTTGGGGGTCCTGACCCCTGCAGAACCCCCCAGAGATGCCGCTGGACGCTGCCCACAGCGAGATGCTGACGGGGATCGGGGACTTTGTGTTGGGCTTCATCTTCCTGGTGCTGGGGCTCAGACTTGGGGGGACCCTGCAGGGGGACTGTGAGTGGGGGGGTGGGGGCAGAACGGGCCCTGGGATGGATCGGGAATGGGGACCCCCGTGTGTCCCCCTGTGTCACCCCGCTCTGGGGACTCTGGGGATTTGAACCCCTGTGGGAGTCCAGGGCATTCCTTTGGATACCCTGGACAAACAGAAACCTGTACAGGGGGGTTTAAAACCTGGGCAGGGGGGTCTGGAGTTTGTACAGGGGGGTTGGAGACCCTGGCACAGAGCCCAGACAGGCAAGGGCCTTGACTTCAGTCCATGGGAAAGGTTGCCAACATTAAGAGAGGAATTGCAAGCCTCCAAGGGTGGTAAAAGATAATATTATTTTCACATTTGGTGTTTTAGAATAGGGATGACCAGAGACAAGATGGAGGATTTTGGGCGGTGCCCTGAAGTCTTCTCCTTCTTCTTCATCTCCATCTTTTGCAGTGAGGATGGCACCAAGTAGATTTAGAGGGATTGGATTAGTATAGAAATAACCTGTTCAGTGTAGAGTGTAGATATTGGTTTGTAACTGTAAATAATGTACACACAATTATCTGTATAAAAGATGACGAGCCTTGGTCAGAGGAGGAGTCGTCACCTGTTGCCCGTGCTGCTCAGACCTCTGCCAGGCTCAGAGAAAAAGAACTGAGATAAGATAAAATAAACAAAAGAAACAACCTTGAACAAGAACTTCTGAAGACCTCGTTTGTTCGGGCATTCGGCCTGGGGCTCTTCTGAGGGCAGAAGGGCAAAGACCACCCTGATCTCGGGTGAGCAGAGACCCCGAGAAACCCCGACAAGGCACCCAGTGAACCCCAAAAGGCACCAGGACCCCTCTAAGCTGCCAGGGGAATTTGAGGAGGGGGCTCATGGGGGGCACCCAGGCCGGGCGAGGAGCCCAGCACTGCCCCAGCTCGACCTGCCCTGGCTCCATCCCGGGGATTAGAAAGGAGGAGTGGGATCCCTCCCAAGGCAATCCCCAGCCCCCACCCCATCTTATGGGGTCCCAGCCCCCTCTTTTCCCTTCCTCTTCCACCCCTTCCCCACTGCCCCCTATTCCACCACCCCTCTCACCCACGCTTGGTTTTGGGGGTTCCTGGCCCATCCAAGTGTTACCCCAGTGTTGGATATTTTTAAAGGGATGAAGAGAAATTAAAAGTAAATCAAGGCCAAAAGAAAAGGATTTTTGTGTCCATGCCGGCTGAGGATCCACGTGCTTGGGTGGGAGGGAAGAAGCTTTCTTGGAGGGGTATCCACCCCATTGTCTCCAAAACCTTGGTCTTGGCCCCAGTTCATCATCATCTCCCTATGGAAGACACCCCTGGGCAATAGGAAATCAAAATCGTGCAATCCCTGAGGTTGGGAAAGACCTCCAAGACCATCCAGTATTCCTTGATGCCCCAGAAGATAGGATTGAACACAAAAGATTTTCTGGGGTTGAAAGTCAACAAATCCGCTCTCCCCAAGGAATTCCCAATGTTGGTCTGTGTCCCAATGGATGCTCCTGCCCCTGCGTTCATCCAGGTGCCCATGATGAGACAGGAAGATGTGGAGCCCCCCAGCCAGGTGTCTTCCCAACAGGGATCACCAGGACCATGGATCACCAGGGCTCTGCCCAACGGGGGTCACTGGGGATCATCCAATGCCGATCCTCCCACGGGGGATGGAGCTGGAGCAGCGCACGAAGCTCTTCCCGCTCTCAGGGCACTCCCAGGGCTTCCCTTACTGGTGCCTCTGTTGGTGTTGGGTCAAGTGAGAGCTCTGTGAGAAGCTCTTCCCACACTCAGGACACTCGTAGGGCCTCTCCCCAGTGTGGATGCGCTGGTGCCTGATGAGGTTGGAGTTGTCCTTGAAGCCCTTCCTGCAGTCGGGGCAGCGGAAGGGCCTCTCCTCCGTGTGAATCCGCTGATGTCTGAGGAGATGGGAGCTGGTCTGAAACCTCTTCCTGCACTCGGGACACTCATAGGGCCTCTCCCCAGTGTGGATGCGCTGGTGTCTTCTCAGGCTGGAGCTCTATCCAAAGCTCTTCCCACATTCCAAGCAGGTGTAGGGCCCTTCCCCAGCGTGGATCACCTGGTGCTGGATCAGGGCTGAGCTTACTCTGAAGCTCTTCCCACATTCCCCACATTTGTAGGGCTTTTCCCCAGTGTGGATCATCTGGTGTTGCCTAAGATTGCCCTTCCGGCTGCAGCTCATCCCACACTCCCCACACTCAAAGGGCCGTTCCCCAGTGTGGATCACCTGGTGTTGGATCAGGTGGGACCTGTAGCTGAAACCCTTCCCACATTCCCCACACTTGTGGGGCTTCTCCCCTCCATCAGGCTTCTCCTCCAGCTCTGAGCTCCCGCTGGATCTCCGGCCGCCCTCCTGGCACAGGGGGGGTCTTTCCTCCTCCCAGCTCCCTGGGCTGGGTTTGCAGCCCCTCCTCCTGCGGGATCTCCGGGGCTTTTCCTCCTCCTCCATCCAGACACTCCTGGGAATGACAAATCCTGGTTTGGGGAAAAAACAAGAGGAGAGAGCCCTAGGCTGAGGGTTCCTCCTTGCCCAAGCTCATCTCAGGAAGTCATTGGGCACCTTGTGTCTGTAAGAACCTCCAAAACACCAAGATTCAGCCCAAAAGTCCTCCAAATATCAACGCATCAGATCAAAAACTCTCCAAATATTCAGCAAAAACCTCTTCTAAACCATAAGGATGTCCCACAAACAGGGGACCCCCAGGGAAGGAAGAAGAAGGAAGTGTCTTTACAAATAGATGCTGGGAATCTGCTTGGAGATATGGCCAGGCACTTGGACATAAGGAAGGGACAGAAGAAGCCCTCAGTTCCAGAAAATGTTATTAACTGACCACACAGACTGCTGCTCAGCCAAGGTCCTGCTCAATTCATGAACTTCCAGAAGAAGAACAAAGACTGAACAGAGCTGTGAATATCCCTGCCTAGACAGAAGTGGGGTGCATATTAAGGGGGGTATGTGGTAGGTACATTGGGAAGTCTGTACCTCTCAAGTTCTTCAGCCAGTGGGGAAAGGGAGAGGGAGATGATGCCAGGAAAATTAGGATGAAAAGGAGGCTGCGTCCTCCAACAACTGGAGAGACTCCATGGGAAATGTCCCATGGCCTCTCCCTTTTTGTATGAATGAAATGACTTGTACAGGACTCCTCTGCCTTCTCTGTGGACACAAACCTCTGGTGATGGGGATATTTCCACACACCTTAGGGCTGGTCTGGAATTCCTTCCACCACCCACGGCGTTGGGCAGTGAGTGGAGCTGAAGGTGCCTCACCCAGTTTGGGTGATCGGCTCCCTTGGGTGGCGGCGGCACCGGGGATTGACTGGGGACCTGAGAGTGTCCAGGAGACAGACGAGTGACAGATCATGGGGGTCTGTGAAGCCAGCAGAAAATGTGTTTAGGGATGGGCCTTCAAGGGCAGGAGAAGGGAAAAGAGTTACAAGACATGCTGTTATTTAGGAAAGCGAATAGGCAAAGCACAGGTTACCACCCACATGGTCAGCTCAACCGGCAGAGCTGTGTGTGCTTGTGAGAGCCTGGAACTGAAATGCCCTGAGCAGGAAGGCTTAAATATCTTCTGCTAACACCATGTCACCTAACAGGGTGGTAAAAGCAATTCTGACTGCTTCAGCAATCACTGAATAACTTATTAAGGTATTTCCAAAACAAAGAATTCCAAGAGAAGGGATTGTGGAAGCAATAGTCTCAGATGGGGAACTCATTTTACAGGAAAGATCCTTCAGGGGGTTATGGCAGCTTTAGGAACACAATGGGACCTCCACAACCCCTGGCACCCCCAGAGCTCAGATCGGGTAGAAAGAATGAGTGGGGAAATAAAGAAACACCTTTAGAAGCTGGTGATAGAAACCAAGATGCATGGGTACAGCTTTTGCCATTGGCTTTGGCAAGAATAAGAGCCAGACTCAAAGCAGATACTCAATTCTCTCCCTTGGAATTGGTGTTTGGAATTCCTTACCCTGGTCATTCTCCATCACATGCAGGGTGCAGATAAGGGATGCATATTTCAAGCAGTCTGTGGCCAGAATCCTGTCTCCTGTGAAATCTCTCCCACAGGAAGCTCGGCTGGCACAGACCCTGCCTTGGGACTTTGCTGCTCACAACATCCAACCAGGACATCGGGTCCTGCCCAAGGAGTGGGAAGAAGCACCACTGGTGGCCAAGTGGCCTGGCCCATCCCAAGTGTCCCTGAGCACAGAAGCAGCCCCAGCACAGCTGAACACGGGGGGACCCCTCACCCTGAGCTCAGGGTCTCTGAAGCCCCCGAGATTTGGACTTCCCGGCTGCAGGAGGAGGATGGGAGGCTGCGACTGCCCCTGCACTGAAGGCAAGGGAGCAGCAGCCAGGGCTCCACAGCCCCGGGGGAAGCCCCTGTGGCTGCCCACAGATCCTCTGCTGGAATGCTCTGCCTGGGCACCCTCCCTTGGCATCTCCAGGCACTGCGGGCCAATCCTTGCTGACACTGCTGCAGCTTCAGTGCTTTCTGTGCCTGCACTCGCCACAGGGGCTGGGGAGACAACGGGAGAATTCCACTCTGGGGCTCAGGCAGACTCACACACGGGGCTGGGTGGGATTAGATGGTTGGAAATTAGACCGACTTTAAAATTGTTTTTTATTTTATTTCTCCAGTCAGGCTGGTTTCCCTTTTCCCTGGGGAAAGGAATTTTAAAGGTTTTATTTTAAGGGATGTTACACCACTCAACAGAGATGAGTTGAACATCTCACCAGACTGGGAAGAGCCCAAAAGATCCCCACAGAGAGAACGACCATCAACAAAACATCAACCACCATCAGCAAACAGCAACCAACACCCACCCCAGACACTGCCCCTGGAAGAGCTGCAGACACCTGGTCTGGAAAAGGCTGATAAGGAATTCCAGGAGTGCAGACCTAATTAACATCAGAGGCAAAGAAATCCAGCTCCAATACGAAATCAAGTGCTATAAACTCAGCAACTTGGAAGCAATGAACATCAAACCAATGGATTTCTCTGGGTTCAGACTGTAAAGAGTTTAGGAAAAATCCAATAAAACTCCCATGTCATGGAATGATTTTCTCTGCACACAGGGCAGAAATGATTTCTGTTTCCCATCCTGGCCAGAATCAAGTGATGCCTTGATTATCTAACACAGAAATGTTGTTGAAGAGTTTTGGTTCTTCCTGCAGTTTCGGTGACAAGATTATAGAAGTAGAATGTTTTTTCCGAGTAATCTTACTTTTATACTGTCAGTTAGGTTTGGCAAGGAGTGTAAGACTCAATTTTGAGTCCTAGGAGAATTACCAAAAAGCTTTATTACTTCAGGGTTTTCTCCTTTATGTGTGTGTGTGGCTGTTAGAGATTGCAAAATTTTGGAATGGGTTTTTTGATGTTCACCTTTAGGCTGCATTTTGCAAAACCAGAAGAGCTTTAAAGGTGGCACTTTAACTTGTAAACGTGTTTTAGAACATTGTTTTAAAAAACAAAACAAACAAACCAACCCCGAGGAGGGGAAGGGGGGAAAACGTGAGCGATTCAATGGCTGCCCTGGAAGAGAAGCTTCCTCCCAGGCAGCCAGGAGAGGAGCTTTAGAAATGCAAATTAACACTGCTGGGGAAAAGTGTGCACAATGCACCAGGGGCTTCTTGCCTGGGGCAGGAATTGGGTTGATTCCCTCTGTCCCTCAGCCCAAGCTCTGCCTGCTTGCACAGATGGAATTGGCACAGCCAAGGGCAGAGCCCAGAGGGAGGATCTCTGACTCTGCAACACAAATTGGTTCAGCTGCAAAGGGAAACAGCAAATGGAGAATGTTGGGAAAACTTCACTAAAATCAGTGGGGGGGAATCATCCCTCTCCCCACTCCAACATGTGCTGTCACTGTCTGTGTCACACAGGGAGCATCAGAACACTGGGGGGTTTCTGCTACCACAAGTTCAGGGAAATCAGCTGGGAATTCAAGTCTGTGATGATTTAATTAGAAAAAGGAGACAAATTGACGCAGCCGTGGCTGGAGGGAGCACCCAAGAATGGGGAAAAGATGAACGGCCACCAGAACAAATCCCACAACACCAGGGACCAGCCCCAGGGAACCCCAACGAATTCATATCAGGAGCCAGAGAACCCAGTGATCATTTCAATGGCATAACTGAAACGGCTACAAAAGCACAGGGAATGAGGTCACTGAGAATAATCCCAAAACCAAAGAGGACCCAGGCAGAAAAAACAGAGTCAATGAGTGAATCTGCTTGGAGATAGGGCCAGGGACTTGGAGATAAGGAAGAAACGGGAGAAACCATCAGTTTCAGAAAATGTTACTCATGACACGGACTGCTGCTCAGCCAAGATCCTGCTGAATTCCTGAACATGGAGAAGAAGAACAAAGCCTGAACGGAGCCAGGAATATCGGATGTTATACAAAAGGGGGGTGCATATTAACGAGGACATGCAGCAGGCGGATCGGGAAGGCTGAACTTTCCAAGGACCTTCCCCACTGGGCAAAGGAAGAGGGAGATGCAGAAGGGAAAATCAGGATAAAAAGGAGGCTGCGTACTACAACAATTGGAGAGACCGCATGGCAAATGCCGCATGGCCTCTCCCTTTCTTCATCAACAAAGTCACTTTTACAGGACTCCTCTGTCTCCTTCGGGCACCGCTCAGGCCCGGGGACAGCGCAGCCGCCTCCGTCCCACCCACAGGAACCGGGACGAGCCAGCGCTGCTCCGGCACCGGCTCCTGCCCAGGCACCCGCGGGAAGGAGACCGCGGGCAGCCGCTCCCGCAGCGCCCTCAGGGCACGGGGAACACGGCGCGGACACGGCACAACCGAGCCACAGCCAGAGCCCCCTGCCGCCCCCTCCGCCCGCAGCCAGCCCCGAGCCCCGGCACAACCCAGCGCGGCTCCCACCTGCGCCGGGGCCGCCTCCGAGCTCCGCCGCCGCCTCCCCGGGCTCCGGCCGCTGCCGCCCCTCCAGGGCCGCACAGACGCTCAACAATGGCGTCTCTCCTTCTGCCTCACGGCCGCTCGCAGGCCGACACCGGGGCCGCGCTTCTCGCCGCTCTGCCCAATCAGCGTGCAGCCAGAAACAGCAGTGACGGCACCATCAGCCAATGGCAGCGAGCGAGGGGCGGGCTCTGCACACGGCACA
The DNA here is from genome assembly GCA_017589585.1 of Phylloscopus whistleri. Taxonomy (NCBI): domain Eukaryota; kingdom Metazoa; phylum Chordata; class Aves; order Passeriformes; family Phylloscopidae; genus Phylloscopus; species Phylloscopus whistleri. The sequence goes on along the minus strand of JADMLD010000143.1, from coordinate 8,795 downwards.
GCCTCTCAGGTCCCCGCGCTCTCAGGCCCCGCCCCCGGGCTGTCTGAGGGCAAAGCCGCAGATCAGGAACCGCCCTGGGACGCGCCCGGGCCCGAGCCGGGATTGAACTGAAAACACAAACAAAGTTCTCCGCACCTCCCGGACCGCCTGGCCCAGCCCTGCGTGTTCGCTGGCAGCGGCTCAGAGGAAGCCGTCAGTTCTCCTACCCGTAATTAGGAGCATCAGTGCATGTCTTGGGTTTCCCCCAAGAAGGGAAAGAACAAACCAAACTCAAGGGAGGTGCGGCCCCCCACCCATCCCGGGGGGTTCGGCCCCTCACCTTTCACCCCCGGGAACAGCGCCGGGATCGGGCGGGTCCGAAGTGGGACTGGGTGCGGCATAGGAAGCTCCCCAGTACCGAGAGGGACCCTTGGGGCTCGGTCCTGTCCTTCCGCCCGCCGTTATCAGTGGGAACCACCCTTATCAACAGGGACCACCCCCCCGAAAATTACCGGGGCCCTCCCACTCACCGGGACCCTCCCATTGTCTGCCCCTCCCCCTTTACCGACCCCCCGAAGCTCCAGGACCCCTCCAATCCATGAGCCCCCCCAGTGCGCCAGGACCCCCCACTCACCGCCCCTCTCCCACCCATGGGAACCCCCCCTCACCGCGTCCCCCCCAATCACCAGGACCCCCCCAATCCATGGGACCCCCGCACTCACCACGCACCCCCCCTCAGAACCCCCCGGGCCCCCCCATTGATTGAACCCCCCCGGAACGCCCCCAGCCCCTCCCCGATCGGCCCCGCGAGCCCCCGGCCCGCGTTGGGCCCCGCTGGGGCCGGGCTGGCTCCACCCCCGGGGCCGCCGCTCTGCGGAGCTGTCAATCAACGCCGGTCGGTCTGGTAGCCACGCCCACAGAGGGGTGACAGTGGAGGTGGGTACACCGTGCCGTGTGCAGAGCCCGCCCCTCGCTCGCTGCCATTGGCTGATGGTGCCGTCACTCCTGGCTCTCGCTGCGCGCTGACTGGGCAGAACGGGGAGAAGCGCGGCCCCGGTGCCGGCCCGCGGGAGGCCCTGGCGCCGTATAGGCGCCATAGTTGGAGTATCTGTGCGGGGCCGGGAGCGGCGGCAGCGGCCGGAGCCCGGGGAGGCGGCCCCGGAGCTCGGAGGCGGCCCCGGAGCTCGGAGGCGGCCCCGGCGCAGGTGGGAGCCGCGCTGGGTTGTGCCGGGGCTCGGGGCTGGCTGCGGGCGGAGGGGGCGGCAGGGGGCTCTGGCTATGGCTCGGTTGTGCCGTGTCCGCGCCGTGTTCCCCGTGCTCTGAGGGCGCTGCGGGAGCGGCTGCCCGCGGTCTCCTTCCCGCGGGTGCCTGGGCAGGAGCCGGTGCCTGAGCAGCGCTGGCTCGTCCCGGTTCCTGTGGGTAGGACGGAGGCGGCTGCGCTGTCCCCGGGCCTGTGCGGGAAAATTCACATGGCCAGAGGTTTCTGTGGCCGAAGGAGACAGAGGAGTCCTGTCAAAGTGACTTTCTTGATGAAGAAAGGGAGAGGCCATGCGGCATTTGCCATGCGGTTTCTCCAATTGTTGTAGTACGCGGCCTCCTTTTTATCCTGATTTTCCCTTCTGCATCTCCCTCTTCCTTTGCCCATTGGGAAGGTCCTTGGAAAGTTCAGCCTTCCCGATCCGCCTGCTGCATGTCCTCGTTAATATGTACCCCCTTTTGTATAACATCCGATATTCCTGGCTCTGTTCAGGCTTTGTTCTTCTTCTCCATGTTCAGGAATTTCGCAGAATCTTGGCTGAGCAGCAGTCCGTGTCAATGAGTAACATTTTCTGAAACTGATGGTTTCTCCCGTTTCTTCCTTATCTCCAAGTCCCTGGCCCTATCTCCAAGCAGATTCACTCACTGACTCTGTTTTTTCTGCCTGGGTCCTCTTTGGTTTTGGGATTATTCTCAGTGACCTCATTCCCTGTGCTTTTGTCGCTGTTTCAGTTATGCCATTGAAATGATCACTGGGTTTTCTGGCTCCTGATATGAATTCGTTGGGGTTCCCTGGGGCTGGTCCCTGGTGTTGTGGGATTTGTTCTGGTGGCTGTTCATCTTTTCCCCATTCTTGGGTGCTCCCTCCAGCCACGGCTGCGTCAATTTGTCTCCTTTTTCTAATTAAATCATCACAGACTTGAATTCCCAGCTGATTTCTCTGAACCTGTGGTAGCAGAAACCCCCCAGTGTTCTGATGCTCCCTGTGTGACACAGACAGTGACAGCACATGTTGGAGTGGGGAGAGGGATGATTCCCCCCCACTGATTTTAGTGAAGCTTTCCCAACATTCTCCATTTGCTGTTTCCCTTTGCAGCTGAACCCATTTCTGTAGCAGAGTCAGAGATCCTCCCTCTGGGCTCTGCCCTTGGCTGTGCCAATTCCATCTGTGCCAGCAGGCAGAGCTTGGGCTGAGGGACAGAGGGAATCAGCCCAATTCCTGCCCCAGGCAAGAAGCCCCTGGTGCATTGTGCACACTTTTCCCCAGCAGTGTTAATTTGCATTTCTAAAGCTCTTCTCCTGGCTGCCTGGAAGGAAGCTTCTCTTCCAGAGCAGCCATTGAATGACTCACATGTGCCCCCCACACAATCTGCCTTTTTTTTCTATTTTCTTTTTTTTTAGCAATATTTTATTAACTGTTTATGCTTAGAAGTGTCATCTTTAAAGCTGTTCTGGTTTTGCAAAATGGAATCTGAATTTGAACTTTGAAAAACCCGTATACCAAAATTTTGCGATTACTAAGTGCCACACACTGACATACACAAAAACATTCCAAAGCAATCAAGGTTTTTCTACTTCTTATCCTAAGACTGGTAATTGATTCTCACACCCCTGGCCCAAACGTAACTGACAATATAGAAGTAGGATTATTGCAAAATTTTTCTAATGATAATCTTGTCACTGAAACTGCAGGAAAACCCAAAACTCTCCAACAATATCTTTAGTGTTAGAGAATCAAGGCATTACTTGATTCTGGCCAGGATGTGCCACAGAAATCATTTTGTCCACACATAGCCTGTTGTGCAGAGAAAATCATTCCATGACATGTGAGTTTTCCTCTATTTTTCCTAAACTTTTTACAGTCTGAACCCAGAGAAATCCATTGGTTTAATATTCATTGCTTCCAAGTTGCTGAGTTTGTAGCAATTGATTTCATATTGGAGCTGGACTTCTTTCCCTCTGATGTTAATTAGGTCTGCACTCCTGGATTTCCTTCTCAGCCTTTTCCAGACCAGGTGTCTGCAGCTCTCCCAGGGGCAGTGTCTGGGGTGGGTGTTGGTTGCTGTTTGCTGATGGTGGTTGATGTTTTGTTGATGGTCGTTCTCTCTGTGGGGATCTTTTGGGCTCTTCCCAGTCTGGTGAGATGTTCAACTCATCTCTGTTGAGTGGTGTAACATCCCTTAAAATAAAACCCTTAAAATTCCTTTCTCCAGGGCAAAGGCAAACCGAGCCTTAGTGGAGAAATAAAATAAAAAATAATTTTAAAGTCGGTCTATTTTCCAACCATCTAACCCCACCCAGCCCAGTGTGTGAGTCTGCCTGAGCCCCAGAGTGGAATTGTCCCGTTGTCTCCCCAGCCCCTGTGGCGAGTGCAGGCACAGAAAGCACTGAAGCTGCAGCAGTGGCAGCAAGGATTGGCCCGCAGTGCCTGGAGATGCCAAGGGAGGGTGCCCAGGCAGAGCATTCCAGCAGAGGATCTGTGGGCAGGCACAGGAGCTTCCCCCGCTGTGGAGCCCTGGCTGCTGCTCCCTTGCCTTCAGTGCAGGGGCAGTCGTGGCCTGTTTGACATTCCCAGGCAATTCCAGTTCCTTTGCTGAGCCTGGAATAGCCATGGCTGGGGCATCAATCATTTTGGGTTTTTTATTTTCTCAAGCTTTGTTCTCTTTCTCGTGTCCATACCATAACAGTGAGTCTGTCTGGGGTTACAAAGTCACACAATGTTCTGGCTGGAGCAGAGAATCCTCAGTCCAGGTCCTGCAATTCCCTATTAATCCTCAGAATTGTCACAGATCCTTTTTAGTTCTGGATAAGCTTACTTCTGAGATTCCTTGCACTCTCTCTGGGTCAACCCACCACAAACCTTCAGTCAAAATATGTCCCAAATATTTAACCTTTTTCTCCACCATTTGAAGGTTGATGGTTTTTTTCAAATACTCAAAGATGATTCTAACCTGAAAACTGAGCCATTTCACAGAGGCTTCTTCTACCACTTCTTGTCCTCCTGACTGGAGCTGGAGTCATCCACATCCTGCATTAACCCAATCCCTGGGGGTGAGGTAAATTCTTTGGATGTTTTCTGCCAGGCTTGCCCGAATTAGGCTGGTGCTTCCCTGCATCCCTGCAGCAGGCCCGTCCATGTCTTTCGCATTTTCCCTCCTGGGGGCTGGGGGCCACTGCCGGCCCTGCCCGGGGGGTGCTGGGCTCAGGCAGCGCCCGGCGCTGAGCCCCGGCTGCCCCACAGCCCCGGCCCGGCCCCGCAGCTCCCCACAGGCCCCCAGCCCGTGCTCCCGGTGCCGCAGCTCTGCGCCCGCTCCTGCCGCTGCCAGCACAGAGAAACCCCCTGAAATCCTGACCTCCTTGTTTTCCTCTCCTGGAAACCGGGAATACAAGGGATCTGGAGCAGCTGGCAAATTCTGAGCATCACACCCTGCTGAGGAGCGTCACAGTGCTCAGTATTTTCCTCTTCCTCCCCTTTTCCATCATCCTTTTTCTTACCACAGCGATTCCTGCTGCTGCTTCTGGCCTCAACCATATTCCTGCACACTCCCCTTCACCCTTTCCCTTCCCAGCACACCAACACCATCCATCCCCTGTTGTCCAAATCCCTTCTTGACTTCCCTAATTGCCCCCCTGGGTGTCCATGTCCTTAATTCCCTCTGGGAGAATGTGCAAATTGCCTCAACATTCTCCCAAGGGTCCCTTCAGAGATATTTTGGGATCATCATCCCTTTTGCTGGGACCCCTTCCTGGCTTTCCCTTTTTCCACCCTGCATGGGTGCCCTGCCTTGTTTCCTCCCTGAAGATCCCAGTGTCCTCCCTGATGAGATTTTCAGTGCTCTCTCCCTGCTGACTCTTCACAGCCCCCCCTGATCTGTCACTCATCTGTCTCCTGGACACTCTCGGGTCCCCAGTCAATCCTGGGGGCAGGAGGAGAAGGGAAGGAGAAGCAGGGATGAAGAACAAAATGGTCAAAGGATGCACGTGGGAGGAGAAGGTGGGATTGTGCTGGAGAAGGATGAATAGTAGGAGGAAGAGGAGTGTGAGGAAGAGTAGGGACACAGGAGGAGGAGGAGGATCAAAAAAAGGAGGCACCACAAGGTTCCACCCTTCCCTGGATCTGCAGCCTCCCCCAGCCCCGGGAGCGTTTGCCCCCGCACATGCAGCAGGTGACCAGGGAGGGGGATCCAGGATTTTCATGGGAGTGAATCTTGGTGTTTCTGAGCTTTATTGGGCTAAATGTTTGTGCTTTGGGTTTTTGCAAGGGGTTGAGTCTATATTTTAGAAGAGGTTTTGTCTGAGTCTTGATGTTTGAGGAGTTTTTGTTCTGTGTCTTGATGTTTGGAGCGTTTTTGGGCTGAATCTTGGTGTTTTGGAGGTTCTCACAGACACAAGGTGCCCAATGACTTCCTGAGAGGAACTTGGGCAAGGAGGAACCCCCAGGCTAAGGCGCTCTCCTCTTGTTTTTTCCCCAAACCAGGATTTGTCATTCCTGGGGCGTGGCTGGATGGATGAGGAGGAGGAAAAGCCCCAAATATTCACCTGGAGGGGGGGCTGCAAACCCAGCCCAGGGAGCTGCGAGGAGGAAACAACCACCCTGTGCCAGGAGGGCAGCCAGAGATCCAGCCGGAGCTGGAAGAGAAGCCTGATGGAGGGGAGAAGCCCCACAAGTGCTTGGAATGTGGGAAGGGTTTCAGCTACAGGTGCCACCTGATCCAGCACCAGGTGATCCACATTGGGGAACAGCCCTATGAGTGTGGGGAATGTGGGAAGAGCTTCAAACACAGCTCCAGCCTGATCCGACACCAGAGGATCCACACTGGGGAAAAGCCCTTTGAGTGTGGGGAATGTGGGATGAGCTTAAACCGGAGCTCCAGCCTGGTGCAACACAAGAGGACACACACTGGAGAAAAGCCCTACAAGTGTGGGGAATGTGGGAAGAGCTTCAGAGTAAGTTCAGCCCTGATCCAGCATCAGGTGATCCACACTGGGGAAGGGCTCTATACCTGCTTGGAATGTGGGAAGGGCTTTGGATGCTGCTCCGAGCTGAGAAACCATCAGCGCATCCACACTGGGGAGAGGCCCTACAAGTGTCCTGAGTGTGGCAAGAGGTTTCACACCAGCTCCGCTCGCCTTAAACATCAGCGTATTCACACGGAGTAGAGGCCCTTCCGCTGCCCTGACTGCAGGAAGGGCTTCAAGCAGAACTCCAACCTCACTGTCCACCAGCGCATCCACACCGGGGAGAGGCCCTACGAGTGTCCTGAGTGTGGGAAGGGATTCTCACAGAGCTCTAACTTGACCCATCACCAGCGGATGTACCACTAAGGGAATCCCTGGGAGTGCCCTGAGAGCGGGGAGATCTTTGTGTGCTGCTCCAGCTCCATCCCCTATGGGAGGATCGGTGTTGGATAGTCCCCAGTGACCCCTTTGGGCAGAGCCCTGGTGATCCGTGTTGGGAAGACACCTGGCTGGGGGGGCTCCACATCTTCCTGTCTCCCTGAGGGCACCTGGATGATCGCATGAGCAGCAACATCCATTGGGATACAGACGTACACTGGGAATTCCTTGGGGAGAGTGGATTTGTTGACTTTCAACCCCAGAAAATCTTTAGTGTTCAATCCTATCTTCTGGTGGCCTCAAGGAATACTGGATGGTCTTGGAGGTCGTCTCCAGCATCAGGGATTTCACAACTTTTATTTCCTGTTGCCCAAGGGTGTCTTCCGCAGCCAAATGGTGATGATCTGGGGCAAAGATCAAGATTTTGGAGACAGTGGGGTGGAAACCCCTCCAAAAACGGTTCTTCCCTCCCACCCAAGCACGTGGATCCTCAGCTGGCACGGACACAGAAATCCTTTTCTTTTGGCCTTGATTTGCTTTTTATTTCTCTTCATCCCTTAAAAAAAATCCTACACTGGGGTAAAAATAAGGACATTGAGCTAACACCTGGTGAGGACACAAGGGGACATAGACATGGAGAGTGATGTGGGGACACATGGACATGGAGGGGGATGTGGTCATTCATGGGGACACAGAGGGACACGGGCTCCGATGTAGATATGGGGGACAATGACTGGGATAGAAACGTGGGAAGACAGCCATGGGTGAGGCCATGGTGGGACATGGCCAGTGACATGTGGGGACATGCCCACGGCCAGTGCCATGGGGGGAACATGCAGGGGCTGTGGGAGATGCTGGGTTTGAGAGAGCTGAGGGTTCCTGGGAGGGACTTGGGGCTTGCTGAGGGCTTTGGGGACCCCAGGCCGAGCGGCTCTGGCAGCACTGGGAGACCCTGGTGGAGGTTCTGGGGCAGCTGCTCAAGGAGCCCCTGACCTGAAGCCCCAGCCAGGCATTGGGTTCCTGGAAGGGAATGAATGTCCTTGTCCCCAGGAGGGAAATCCCAGCAGCCCCCGGGTGTTGGGGGCAGCTGAGAGGCCACAAGAGGGAGGGCAAAGCCAGACAGAGCTGTCCCGCTCCAAAACTGCCCTCCAAAAATCCCCAAACTCATGGATTCTTTGCAGGAAAAAGCTGTCAGGAGGTGCCTGAATTAAGGGAAAGAGGGCATGGGACCCCTGGAGTGAGTAGGAGGGGCCTGGAACCCCCAAACCCAAGCATGGGTGTCTTGGGTAATGTAACCAAAAATGTGTATTCTATTTAATCTGTTGAAAGCAGCTGGGGAGATGTTTTTCTTCATCTCTTGTATCTCCAGTGGGGAGGAGTGCTGATGCTTTCTGATAATGGGCCAGCTGTTCAAACCAGGTGGGGCAGTGTTTCTTATCTCTTTCACCACCTATCTACCTTCCAGGGGGAGATCTGCTGCTAATGGCCCATTAAGGCTTATCTTCTGGTAATGGCTCATGAAGGATTATCTTCTGCTAATGGGCCATTAAGGCTCACCAATGACAGGACACATTCTGTCATCCCGTTGTGAGATGTTCCTCCCAGTGTGGAAACTACCTGGGAAAAAAATGAGACGTAGGAACAGGAGAGATCTGGTTCCACTGGATTCCCAGAGGAAGACCAGACTCTTCTCACCATCACATGGACTCTTTTCTCTCAGGATCATCTCTACCCCAACACACCCACGTCTGCCATTCCAGGAGGACTTACTGTGGACTGCTTGCAACAGCCTGACCAAGATGGTGTCAGGCTGTATGTAGCTGCCTTGACCTGCCCTGGCTAGCCCTGGCACAAGATACAGGCAAGCGGTACAGCTCAGCATGCTGACCAACTGAGCTCATCCGGTGGGTTCCTTACAGCCCAGCTCCAGTGTTGGAAGATGTGATGAAGGTGAGGAGAATAAAGGAGGACTCCGCTGAGGAGTTGCCACTGAGGTTTATTGAGGGTCTTGAGGGAGCAGCCTTACCCCAGGGAGTCTGCCTCAGCAGAGCACAGACTGCCCTGTGTCAGCTGCTTTTAACAGGGGGAGGAGCGCAGGGAAGGAACCAACCAGGGAAAACTGGGGAGTGGTTCCAGGAATGAGAGACTCCTCCAGGAGCCAATCCCTGGTGGGAAGGAGAGACTTCCTCGGATCCTGGCCTACCACACGATGTCTTCCCTGG
>JADMLD010000145.1:0-58792 GCA_017589585.1 Phylloscopus whistleri | reverse complement strand
GGGAGATGACTTTGCTTTCCCAGGGAAAAAGGCCACCGTTTGTGTGTAATGCTGTCTGCCTATCAGTGGGCTTCTGCCACGCTGAAATCCCATTACAATTCAGAACGGATGAGGATTTCTCCCAGATGGAAGCTGTCACTAGCTGGAAGCCTTGCCCTTGGGGATAATAAGATGGAGCACCCTGGGCAGTTGTGCCTGAGGAGCCACTTGGGGAATGGGTGGCAGGGCCAGGGGTGACGTCTGGGCAGCTGGCAACTGGGGTGCCACTATTTGTTTTCCCACACAGTGGTCTTTAATGAGTTTAACGACAAGGATTACCTTCAACATCAAATTGAGAACAAAACAAAATTTTGCAAGATGTTTCCCTTTTCGACATTGAGGGCAAACGAGAGGGACTTATTTTGTGCTGCTGGTGCAGGGCAATCCTTTTCAGGTGTCCAGATTTCCCACAATTAAAACAAGCCCTTTTGCAGGCTCAACTTTCACAGCTGCAAGGGTTTTTTCAATAGTTTTCCTTTGTGCCTCCACGACCTTTTCAAGTTTTTCTCCCAGTTTTTCTCCCAATTTTTCTCCCAACTTTTCTCCAAATGAATTTTGAGGTTTTGCAATCTGCTCCCCAACGACATTAGCTTGTACCTTAGCAACATGCTGGGGTGTGCCAAGCTTACTGCAAGCCGAAAGCATTTGAGGGATAGTTGGGACTGATCAGGCAAAGCTAAAATAACTTTCTTGCATTCATCATTTGCATTAGTAAAAGCAAGGCTTTTAAGGATATAGGGGTGTGCCTGTTCATCTGAACACTGCCTTTCAACAGCTTGTGTTAGTCGATCTAGAAAAGCACCATAGGGTTCAGTTTCACCTTGCATTATTGTAGAGTAAGCATTTATGTGGCCACCTGCTGGTTCAACAGTGAGCAAGGCCTTTCTAACAGCATTTTTTATATCATCAGCACAGCCCTAGGCATATCACCCACATGATCTTCAGGCTTATCATATGGAGGATCTCCAGCCAGCTGAGCAACGGTAAAACGAGCAAAAGAACTACCTTCATATGGCAATGGTTTCAGGCATGCAGTACAGCCCAGTAGGCTGGCCAACCGAGCCGATCCAGTGGGCTCTTTCAGCCCAGCCGCTGGATGTGGTCACGACGATGGCGAGGAAAGAAGGAGGACTCTGCTGAGGGTTGCCACAGGAGTTTATTGAGGGTCCAGGGGGGAACAGCCTCACTCCAGGGAGATCTGCCTCAGCAGAGCGCAGACTGCCCTGGGTCAGCTTCTTTTATGCAGAGGAGGAGTCAGGGGAGGTAACAGGGAAAGAACCAATGGGAAAGGAGCAGGGAGTGGTTACCAGGATGAAGGACTCCTCCAGGAGCTAATCCTAGTTGGAGGGGATGAACCTCCTTGGATCCTGTCCTATCACTCGACACCCCTCTCAGAACCTTCCAGATTCAGGGAGAGGCCTCGAGTAGACAGACAGGTCCTCGGGGGTAGGGAGCAGAAGATTGACAACTTGGGTAAAACCAAACGGAATTACACACAAGGGGTACATGGAACAAACCAACATAACAAACTCAAAACTTGAACACACCACTACATTCATATATTTTAGTTAACTCGTTGAGATGTTTTTTCCACTCCACGTCCCATAACATGTACTGCAAGTTGGTTAGAATCATGGAAGCCACGTTGTGACAATCTGCTGGAACAAGCTCTTGTTTGGAAGGAGGCATAGACTCATGCTGTTTCACTGCAGATTTGGTATTGGACCCGGGTCGGGTCACGGTATCTGTCTTTTTAAGAACTTCCAGCAAGGCTCGGCATACAGGAAGTAACTTAGTTACAGTCCCATCTCTGTTAACAGAAACAGCATTATACAATTTCCAATTAACTCTATCCCAGAAATCAAGAGTGAAGACACCCTTTGAGTCTATAGCTTGAAAGTTTGCAGTCACCCAGGTCAGCAAGTTTTTCAGTTCATCTTTTCTGGACATTTATCCGAGATTTATCTTTTAAAAGAGTATCAAGCCAGTTAAAAACGTCCCATTCCTGTCTGGATGTATGTTGCCCCATTTAAAAGACCCCCAGATCTCCTTGTCAACTTACCCTGTCTGAAGTCCATGGCGAGAAGCAGCAGTGCTTTGATTTCAAGAGAGAATCCTAATTTGTTAATGCTGGGACTTCCAACGCTGGTGATCCACAGTCCATGAGAAAGTCTGAGCTTGCTCCTCACACCAGGGGCACCAGTTTGTGACGGCGTGGGCAGGAACAGGATGGGACTGCTGTGGTAGCTATTCTCTTTAATGAAGCATCAGTCTCATCACAAAAGTAAAGGCAAAAGCAGCAGCTCACAGCACCCATGTAGCGGCCAGCAGCAGCAGCCAGCAGGAGCAGCCAGCAGCCCGCAGCAGCCCCAAACTTCTCTGTTACAAAGCATCTTAAGAACTTTTCAGCCAATAGTATATTACTAAAACTTACAGACAGTTGTTTTAACCAGTCAATTATAGCACACGTACACCTGTTTCAAACAATAGTCATTTATATGCTTCTCTATTAACAATACACAATATCCTTATTAAACTTGAGACCTCTACTATCTTGTCAAACATATACTTTCTGCAGTGTTATGATTTATTCAAGCCAAACCTAAAACTCAACCTTTGTTTTCCATGTCCTTGTTTGTGGATGTGAAAGAAATGTTTGATAAGTTTTAGTTATGAATATAGTATAGCATTTTAATTGTGAAGTTAGAATAGTGTTACCCTAAAAAGGCCCCTTGTCTTGGAAGGTACTTTATCAGGATTGATAAGGTTACTAAGACAACGGGAACCTCTGCTTGGAGATTTTCAAGGTCTCGAAGGGTCGGACCACTGGTTGGCAGAACCCTAGAGACCACCTCTAAACTGGTATTGGATTTGTTAATGTTTAGGTAACTTTGTTGGAATGTTTGTTAGAGTTGTTTTATTGGCTTAAAAATATTGTATCCACCCCTGAATTATCCTGAACAAAAACCCCATGCAACCCTTTGTCCGGGGTCTCTCTGGAGGCACTGGACAGGGGCTGGGGCACCCCCAGACCCCCCAAATAAAACCTCTGTTTCCTGAATGCCTCCAAGGGTCCACTCTTTCCAACCACAGCCGTGACAGGGTAAGTCAAGACTGCTTGCTGACCCATAGACTCTCAAAACAGTTGTGTAGCAGTGTGATTGAGCAGCTGGGTTGGCCCAAATAAGCCAGCAGGGCCTGAGAGTGTCACGCGAAGCTACACTTGTTCACTATACAATATATACTACTTTATCTTTTCTGTTTCCAAACTTTTCTCAGTTGCTGAAAATTCTGAGATCTCAGCTTTTACTGTTTGAGGCCTGCTTTTTCAGCTCTTAAAGATCCTTTTTACTTTTAGTGTTTCCCACAGCTGGCCAGCCCTGCCTCGCCCCCGCTGCCACACTGGCCTGGGGCAGGGGCAGTTGCAGCCGCGGCAGGAGGAGGGAGGTAGATGGGGGGAAAGGGCAGGCACGGGACTGGAAAAGATGGACTGGCGGGAAAGAGGGGATCTCAAAACCACATGGTCAGCGCCATTTTTAGAAGGAGCGCCCGGGACGTTGCTGCCACTGCCTTCCTGGGCAGGGAACGGGGGATATGGAAAGACAGGGGGGCGAAGGAGGACACAGGACGGCAGGAGGACGGTAGCGCACCCACATCACCTCTGGATGGTTTCCGACCTTGTCCTGCCTTCAGGGAAAGGAGGATAGGTGTGGAGAGGGGCAAAGGGTGATGGAGAGACGGTAGCAGCTCCGAGCCATCCTGGCGGTTTTCACTCCTTGCCGCACTCTTAGGAACAAAGGGTAAGGAAAGAGGCAGCTTCACAGAAACTGAAAAAAGTGAGGTTTCACAGGAGGGAGGACCACTGATCTAGGGTGCCGACACTTTGCATGCAATCGTCCACAATCGTCCATAAGTAGCCACTAGGGCTTTATCATCCATAAGCTGCAGCAAACATGTCAGGAGAGTTGGTGAGAGTCCCAGCATGATCCTTTTTGCAGGCACATTATCTGACTGTAGCTCTTAAAACTCCCTCCCATGAAGAATGAGAAGACTTGTGATGGTAGATGTTAGTCTCATCTCTCGGTCCCAGTAAGCCGGTCCCTTACTGGGTATTTCCCTCCCCGTAAGCCTTTTACCCCCATGTTTTTAAGGTCACTCTCAACCTGGTCTCCAGCCATGGTACTCTTGAGTCTTCCTTTTTAATATCGGGGTCCTGCAGGGGGTGACTTACAGGGTGCTGGTCCTGCTGTCCTCTCTGGCTGCCTGCATTCTCCACCATTTCTGGCAGTGTGATGCAACAGTGATCATCGGGTCCAGGGAGGTTCAGCCACAGGCAGGAAAACAGACGAGACAAGTCTCTTTCTTAAGCTCAAGAATCCATTTATTCCCCCACCCCAGGCCGGAGAGGGGGTGAGAACGAAGAGAGAGATCATGTGGTTTTTCTCAGTTATACAGTGTCTCAGGTTCCTGGGTGGTACAGGGGGCAGGGCAGGGGGCAATTGACCATAGGGAAGACAGAAACTGGACACCAGGCCCCCATAGCCAACAGGGAAATAGGGAAAGGGGATACCATGGGGGGGGGATGGGCTTGAGAAACCTAGGGAGATTACACAACAAAAGTTCAACTTCTCATATGTGTAACAATGGTGTGGTGGTGTCCCAGCATGGAGTGCCTCTGCCACGGTCAGGGAGCCAATTTGGTGAAGCACCAGAGCAGCTGAGTGGCAGGAACAAGGCATCTGCCTGGAAGCTGCTCATGGCCTTTGACACCCAAGTCATAAGGGCTTCACACCAGCCCGGCCCCTCAGGGGGCTCCTGTCCCCATGGAGCCTCCTGCCACCCACCCGCTCCCTCACACATCCCCCCGGTGCCTTCCCACTGCCTTGTCCTGTCAGGGCCTCCGCAGCCCCTCCTCCCTTCACAGCATCCCCACTGCCCCGTCCCCTCAGGGTCTGGCCCGGCCAACCTGTCCGGCAGCAGCGGCGCAGCCCCACAGGAGCTGCAGAGGAGCCCGATCAAGAGGCGGCTCAGAGCCCTCAGCAATCCAGCCAGCAACACACGGGCAGGAGGACACAGATTGCAGTTCCTGGCTGGCACAGGGCTTGTGGCCATCTCCAGGCACCGGCCTCGCAGGGATCCCAGCAGCTCCGGCCCCTGCCCACCCGCTCTGTCGGCAGAAGCACCAAGGGCCCAGGAGCTGCTGGCCATTTTCCCTGCAAGGCTGCACACCTGGGCAGCTTGCTGGCACAAGCACAAGCACCTTTTTCCCCTCGTCACCTATGCCCTGCACAGTCTAGGAAGCAAAAGAAATCTCCTTGCATTCTGAGTATTATAACACATCCTTTATTTATATACTAAACTAAAAGAAGAAAAGAACCATCTTGAAGAAAAAGAAAATGCCTGCTGGCTCAGGTGGCCCCAGCAGACAGAGCCTCCCAGATCAGCTCTCTGCAGACCTCCAGCAGCGCAGCCAGCTGAGGCCCGACAGTCGAGGCCGTGTCCTCCATGCCCTGTGCAGCCTATCTTGCAGGTTCTCCAACATGGTATATGGAGAGATGTCTACAGCCTGGAGGATGTAAAATGTTTGAATTGCCAAGTTTCTGATGTCAGGGCTGATGTCATCTGCCATGTCTTCAAGGGCTGCAAGAGAAAGCAGCAGAGCCACGGTCAGATCCCAGAGCTGCAGGCACCCGAGGACAGTACCTGAGCCAGGGCCATCCCAGCCCGCTCTTGCCGTGGCCAGGAGGGAGTAGGGACCAACGGGATCAGCCCACAGCTGCTGGACACGAATCCCCCACGTGCCCCTGAAACCTCTGTGGGCTCTGCTCATGCCAACCCTGGTCCGCACAGGGAGCAGAGCGCTCGGCAGCCAGGCCAGGGTTTTCAGCTCCCCCACGCCAGCGCACTGCTGAGGGCCCGCTGCCCTCACTCACCTTTGTAGATCAGCTGGAGCTGTGCCCGCTGCCTCCTCAAGCTCCGCCCGGCGATCCCTGGGAACACAGAGCCTGTCACGGCCCCAGCGGCACAGCTCCCTGCCAGCGGCCCTGTGGCCACACGGCCTCCTGCCCTCCTGCCCCGGCAGGGCTCAGCCCGGGCCCTTGCCGGACGCTGCCGCCGCCCAAGGGCACGGCTGCCAGAGAGCGGCAGCAGCCCCGAGGGCAGGCGGGGCTCCACGGCGCCGGGCCCGGATGCCGCTGCCGGGGCAGCAGGCGGGGCTGGGGCCGAGCTGCGGCGGGCCGGGGAGGGAGCCCGGGCTCGTGGCTCACCCATGAACCTGATGGCCGCCTCCTGCAGGGGCTCCTGTGGGCTCTCCAGGTACGGCAGGGCCCGGCGCAGGTGCTCGGCCGCTCGGCTCCTGTCTTCCGCCAGCTGGAGAGAGCGGCAGGAGGGAAGGGTTGGCGCGGCCTCAGCCCCTCGGCCGGGCTCTCGCTGTGCCCAGCCCCAGCCTCCCCTGCCCTGCCCGCACAGCCCTGAGGCCCGGCCAGCAGGCGCTGGCGCCGGGTTCTGGAGGGGGCAGAGAGCCGGGTGCTGCCCGGGGATCCGCTTTGCCGCCCCGCCCTGCAACCCCGCTGGGCCGGGGCTCCATGGGCCCCCGGCTCGGGGCCACAGGAGCCCGGAGAAGAGACCTCGCAGGCCAGGGAAGGGAGCGGCGTGTGGGGCGCAGGCTGGCGCCCCTGGGTGCAGCACTGGGCCGGGCCACAGCTGCCAGCCCCACGCACTGAGCACTGAGCACCGCGGTCAGGGGGCTTCTCCCAGCTGAGGCAGGGACTTGTAGGCCCTTCTTACCAGGCACTCAGTGAACATCCACAGCTTCTTCTTCTTCACTATTTTTTCAAGGTCCCTCCTCTTCAGGAACATGGCCACATAAAGCAGCGTTTCCCAAGAAGCCTGGAGAGTAGAACAGATTTGTAGATGTTACCACAGCCCAGGACACAAGACCTGTGTCCCTGTGCCAAGGCCTGGAAGAAGCTGCAGCCCACAAGGTGCCAGGGCAGGAGGCAGCCAAGCCCCCTCCAGGGGGACACATCAGCAGCCCACGAGTCCTCACCTTTGCCACACGCTGGTTCTCGTCATGGCAGTGGAAGAACAGTGGAATCAGGCTCTGGCGTGCATGTGTCTTCAGGGCCTTTTTTTCCATTTCCACTAGAACGGTCACCAATGTTCGGAAGAGATATATGGACAGCAGCTGCGCCTGGCTATTCCGCTGTATGGAAGGAAGTAAAAAAGGACCTCAGCCTTGGCTGCTCAGGGCACAGCTGGGTACAAGCCTGCAAATCCACATGGCACACAGGGTTTGGGCAGCACCCAGTGGCCATGGCTGAGGGCACAGAGCCTTACGTGGTCAAAGAGTGGCAGGAGCGCCTCGACCAGCTGCAGGGCAATGGGGCTGGGTATCAGCATGCCATTGTCCAAGACTATTAAGCTGAGTAGCATCACTGTCATTTTAACTATCTCTCCATCTGGGTCCTGTAGTAGCTCCATGAGACTTTCAGTCAGGCTCCACATTTTTCCAGTCTGTGTGGGACACAAGTCTGTGAAACACTACCCTGCTGCCAAGGGCCCAGAGCCCAAAGGCCTGTCCCAAAGCACTCAGGCAGCTGAATAGGGAGGCAGAAGAGCTGGCAGCGGGTGCCTCAGCACCCGAAGCTCAGCCCAGCCCAAGCCACTGCGTTGCCCAGCCCCACGCTGCCCGCACGGCTTCAGCTGCTGCCCCCTTTCTCACCATCGAGGGATCGTCAATGAGCACAAGGAGCGCCCTGAGTGCCAGACGACGCCTCTCGCTGCACTCACTACGCAGGTGCCTTGACAAGATTTTCAGGACTCTGTTACGACCGCGTTCACTGAAGTCCACAAAATCTAGAACCTGAAAGGCACAGGGCAGTGACTCAGGACCTGGCCAGCAAGAGCCCAGAAGCGCACAGGGCCGGGCCCGGCAGCAGCAGCACAGGGTGCAGGCAGCGTCCCAAGCAGGTGCCCTACAAGAGGGCAGAGAGCTGGGAGGCAGCTCAGCCAGGCAGCGCTGGCCTTCAGGCTCACCTCCACAAGGAACGCCAGGGCAGGCAGATCCCAGCGTAACTCCTGTGCACTGAGCGGGCGGAGCAGGTAGCGAATGATCCGGGAACACAAGGGTGCGGAGACACTGGACATCTCCCTGGCAGGAGAAAAAGGAAGCAAGACTGTGAGCCAGGGAGTAACCTCTCCCCACGACGGAGTCACAGAGGTCTGTTCTTTCACCACCATCCTGCAAGGGGACCTGAGCCATCTGGGAGGCGGCTCCTTCTGGGCTCCTCCTCCTCTCCCAGATTTTCCAGTCCTTTTGGCAGAATCTCGGTGACAAGGCCGTCTGCCCCACAACTACGGGGGCTGTGTGGGGCACCCGAAACATAAAGCACAAATGCCAGAGGCAGTGGGGAGAAGGGGATCTCACCTCGCCAGCAGACCCACAGCATAGTGGTGGGTTTCAGCACAGAGCAGTGTGTCCCAGCCACGCTTACGTTCCATTGCCACCACCACATGCTCACATTGCATTCGGCAGAGCAGGGACTTCAGGGTCTGCACTGCAAACCTGTGCAGAGCAAAGCCCAGGTCATGCTGGGAGCACTGGCTCCTGGCCTGGGGATATGGCAGGCACAGGAGGACTGGGATGGAGCACCTGTTGGGGCTGGTGGCAAGGCTGTGTTGCTCCTGGCATGCCTTCCAGAAGGTATCGACCTCCTCTGGTGTGTCCAAAGTGCTGAAGAACACTTGGAAGAGCAGATGCACAAGAGGCGGGGGAAATGCACTGTCAGCATGTGTGGGACACAGGGCATCTGGAGGATCTTCCACATCACCACAGTTGCCTGCAAAGGACAAAGCACCCCGAGACAGCACTCAGTGCCGAGGTGTCCGTGTGGGCCGAGGGCCCGAGCGTGGCAGGGAGAGGCCAGGGGAGACGCAGGGGGAGCAGCGGGCCTGGTGCCCCTGAAGCTGCCCCAAGGCCAGGTTTCCTCCCAGTGCCTGAGGCAGGGAGATGCAGTGGGGGAAGGAGGATGGAGAGCTGCTGGAGAGGCAGCAGTGGGGTGAGCAGAGGGCAGTTCCAGAAACTCACAGCCAGGGCAAAGACATGCGTGTCATCCCCATCTGAGGTGCACGTGCTGTGCGCTGGCCAGTTCTGCAGCACATCAAAGAGTTTCAGCTGCACCAGCTCCACAGTCCTGGGCGAGCTCATGATCGTTTTCCACATGGTCATAGCGGCTCTGTGGGGTCAGAACTCTGTCTCAGGGGGGTCTCAGACACAGCACTGTGGCCTGGGCAGCAGCGGGGAGATGAGCTGGCTGCCAGCTCTGCATCTGCCCCACTGTCCCTTGCCCGTAGCACCCAGGCAGCCCAGCCCTGTGCCACAGGCCTCTGAGGGGCAGGGAGGGAGCATGGCACCAGGCTCAGGTGCCAGCAGGGCTGGGAAAGGGAGGAGCCAGAGGGCTCTGGAATTCTGCTTTCGTCAAATTCCTGGGACAGGCTGTACAGGGTGATGGGCTGGGGAGCCCTGAGCCCTCTGGGCAGGTGGCCCCATACCTGTCACACGATGGGGCCACACGCAGGAGAGTCATCACCACATCAGCGGGCTCTGCCTCGGTGAGATCCAGCAGGGTCCTGAACAGCTTGTCCTCAGTAGACTCATTGGCCACGAGCCACTGGTGGATGTACCTGACCATGGCAGGCACCTGGAGAAGGCACAGGGAGACTTGGGAAGCTGCCAGAGGGAGTCATGTCCCCAAATTTCCCAGAGAAGTGCTTCCCTTGCCACCACACTGCGATGGCCTCAAAGCCTCACAGAGACAACAGGCTTGGCTTGGGAGGCCAAGCAGTTCCTGGAGGATCAAACCCTGGTCACAGGTCACAGATCACCCTGCTTACTTGCTCTGGCCTGGAAAATCCCTCCTCTACAAGCATATCCAGCAGGGCAGCACTGGTCTTGGTTTTGAAGAGGTTTGAGTATCCTCTGACCCCAGTGCCCATGGCGCTGGTCTCTTCCTCCCGAATTCTCCTGATGAATTTGCTAACCAGCTGTAGGAGAAGGGCAAGAATCCAGGGATGTTCCATGGAGTGCTCCAAGCGCGGTGCTGGGCTGAGCAGTGGCAGCAGCGCAGGGGATGGCTGCAGGTACCTGCGCTGTTGTGCGGAAGCGGCCACGGGCAGGCTCCTGCTCTTGTGTGCGGTCCATGGCTGCATCTGGCAAAGAGCGAGCGCAGCCAGAGCTGAGGGGCTGCGGGAGAGGCCGGAGAACAGAGCCCAGCCCTGCGCTCCGCAGGCAGGGACAGCCCCGGGATGCCCCAGGGGATGGAGCAGGGCCACTGCGGGCTTCAGCTCCGGCCCCTTTTCTGTCCTCTCCAGGGGTATGTCCCTAGGGGTTGGGATGGGATGCAATGGGATGGGATGGGGCCCAGCTGGCTGCAGGCATCAGCCCTGCGGCCCAGCTCTGCCACTCACCCTCCTGCGGTGGCTGGAACTCCTGCACCTTTTCAGTCTCCTGTGCTGGGGCAGCTCCAGGGCCTTCTTCCTCCTCCTCCACCCAGGCCAGCTTGGGCACCCTCGGGGGTCTCTGCTCCATGTCAGTGACTGGATTTAGGGCTGCTTACAGGAGAGATGCCTTGGAAAACCTCCCAGTCAGCAAGTCCTGCAGTCGTGCCTGGGAGGCACCTGCAGGACTGAAGTGCTGGGAAGAGTACAGGACAGAAAGCTCTGCACTCTGGTCTCGAGGGCTCCTGCTACAAGGACGGGGACTCCTTGTCAAGAATTCTGTTCTGGCCTCGAGGGCAGCAGTGGCAGGGATGGGAGATGCCTTGGAAAAGCTCCGGGCACCAGTTCCCACAGTCTGCCCTCAAGAGGACCTGCAGAAGGGATGCCTCGGGTAGGCCACGGGTCACAAAGTCCTGTGGTCTCGCCTCAAGGTTACCTGCAGGAATAACGCCTCAGAAAAGCTCCGGTCAGACAGGAACGAGTGCGCTGTGGGGAGGCTCCTCATGACACCGCTCTCTCCCCCGTCCTGTCCCGTCGCGTGCTCCGAGCACTGAGGCGTGGCTGCGTCACCGCCAGCACCTATGTCACCACATGTCACAAAGGGCCCTTTGACACCCTGTCCCATTCCCTCCCACGGTGACCGTGCCGCACCGTGTCACAAAGGGCCCTTGCACACACACCCAAAGTGGCCCGGGTTGGAAGGAATCCCTGGCCCAGGTGTCTGAGACAGCCCAAGAGAATCTTTAGGAACGGCTCAAACCATCAGCAAATGCTGCCTGCCCTGCCTGCGGGCTCAGGGCAGCAGAAGGAGCCCCCAGGGCGGCCGACGCAGCCGCAGCGGGAAGGGCACGGGGCCTTCCACAGAAGCTGGCACGGCCTCCTTGGGACACGTCCCGGCCGCTGGCCGTCCTAAACCCGTGGGTGTGACACAGACAAGAAACGTGTGGGCCAGGGCAGGAATGCTGCTCTGACCCCTGGGGCCCGGGGAGCACTGAAATCAGCAGGTGTGGCAGAGTCCCTGCCCAAGCACAGCTGCCACTGCCACCCCCTGAGCCCGGGCAGCGCTGGTGTCATCTCCTGTCCCAGAGACCTGTGCCCTGCGGGGCTTCTCTGCCACAGGGCAGACAAAGCAAACATGCACTGAAGGCTTTGCTCTTTCTAAAGGGGCTGTTGGCAGCAGCACCTGGAGTTACTGCTGGTGACCCCTTGTCTCTGTCAGATTATGTTGCTCCTTCCTGGAATTTTTGTTATGGAAGGGATTTGCAGTAGCGTCAGCTGTGGAGTTTCCCAGGACGATTAGATTGTCCAGAGACACTGCGAAGTTTCCTTGTGCTTTTCTGACTGTCTCTCTTGCATTCTGGAAAAGAAAGAATCTGCCCAGCCTCTGCTATTCTCTGCTTCTGTTCTGCTGGTCTGTTTATGGCAGCCCATGTCCAAACACAAGGGCATCCCTGCTGTACACAGCAATTTACGGCCACAAACTTGGAGGTCCCAGTGAACATCGATGCAGGGAGGCATGTGGGGAAGTGCAGAGGATAGGGATAACTCTGGGAGGAGAAGCTGTTTGCTATCTCTGATTATGGTGCCAGTGGCCTAAAGGAGTAGCCAAGCACTGGAAGCAGACAGGTACAATTTCGAGCCACGAGTCCGGACTCCCTCGCCGGCCCGCCGCAGCTCGGCCCCAGCCCCGCCTGCTGCCCCGGCAGCGGCATCCGGGCCCGGCGCCGTGGAGCCCCGCCTGCCCTCGGGGCTGCTGCCGCCCTCTGGCAGCCGTGCCCTTGGGCGGCAGCCTGCGGCAAGGGCCCGGGCTGAGCTCTGCCGGGGCAGGAGGCCGTGTGGCCACAGGGCCGCTGGCAGGGAGCTGTGCCGCTGGGGCCGTGACAGGCTCTGTGTTCCCAGGGATCGCCGGGCGGCACCCAAGAGAAACAATAAAGAGCTCCAGGCCTCAGTGAGGGTGAGTGAGGGCAGAACGGAATGGGGGCTGGCAGGAATCTCTGCAATGCCTGCGCAGGGAGCAGGTGGGGGATTTTTGGCCAGCACCTTCTGGCTTATCCCCTTGTCCCCCACTCCCTTCTGGCCATGGCAAGAGCTGGGTGGGATGGCCCTGGCAGGAATGTCTCCTTGGGTTTGTTATAAATGCATATTTTGGAGTTGGCTTTTCGCAAATATTGAGATGAATGTTATACATATAATGTAAGAAAGTTGTACTGTATTTCCTTTTATTTGTGGAATTTAAAAATGTAATGAAGGTATATTTCCTAATTGTAACAAAATAGAGATGGGAGTTGTACTTTTTTTGTAACCTCTAACTAGACAGAAGCCAGAAGTGTCTTCTGGCATTCCTGTGAAAAGAAGATTGCTGATAAAGAACAATTGAACCTTTATGGCCAAGAAAGTTTTATGGCATCTACATCGGCTGTAAGACGCCAAGAACAGATAAAGAAGCTACAATATTTGGGGACCCTTGAAACTGATAAACCAAACAGATGTTTAAATATGCATTAGTCTCTTTTTGAATATGTAACACCAAGATCCTTAAATACCAAAAAATCTGGAATAGGCGGTGTGTTGCTCTGCACCCTCAGCTGAGAGCTATCTTCTTCTGTCTCCTAATTGTCTATTTTTATTCTATTTTATATTTATTAAACTTATAAATTAATATAAAAAGGTGAAATGTCGTTTTTCACAGGTTCCTGCAGATCCGGGCTCTGACTGTGGCGATGATCTTCTCCCTTCCAGCCCTTCAGTCCCTAAGGAGAGATGACAGCCCTTCCCAGACAAACATAGGAGTTCAACAGATATTCAACAGAAGAGCTGCAGAACTACATTTATCTGCTGGCTTAGAAGAACTGTTGTTCCTGAAAGTCATAAAGATACCATGGAAGAGGAGACTGCCTAGAGACCAGAGGAGACCAGCTGGAGCTCCAGGCACAGCTGAGCCTGTGGGAAGCTCCCACAGCTCCTGCCTTCTCCCTCCCTGTTGAGAGCTCCCTCCCACCAGCCCTCAGACCCTGCCTCACTCATCCCTTTGCTTCACCTTTCATTAATTAACAGTTTGGCTTCTTCACTTTTCCTGCATCTCTGTGGAGCTGAAATGGTGCAAATCTGGAGTGCTGGGACACACGGGCCCCTGCTGCTGTTCTCTTCTGCGCCGTGTTTTGTGCAGAGACACAGAGGAACGAGGGCAGATCAGGCCAGAAAGGGTCCTGTCCTTAAGGTCCCATCCCACAACACTGTGGAGTGAAAATTCTTGCTGAGCATCCTGAAGGCCCTGGATTTTGGAAGGGCCAACCTGAGTATGCTCTGAACCCAGCTGTGAGGGATTCCATGGCAAGCATCCACGGAGGGCAAAGGAGCTTGGAATGCTGGAAGTTTTCAAGAATAGCTTCCTGAAAGCACAGCATTGCTCCATCCGTGCACAGGGTCAGGAAGAGGGCAGAAGCAGAGACCATCAGGGTTAACAGGGAGCTTTGGCTGTGCCTAAGGGCAAGTGAAGCAGCAGCACGGTGGCCGAGACTCGGACGCGCAGCCGTGCCAGTGCCCGGAGCGCTGTCAGGCAGTGCTGGGATCCCGGGTGCAGTTCTGGTCCCCACAGCTGAGGAACCGCAGCCCCTGCCTCAGACCCAGTCAGAAAGCCAAGCAAGTGAAATCAGAGGGAGGGCTCCCTTCCAGACTCTCATGGGCATGGCTACAAACCAGCCCCTGCTTCTCCTTCCTCTGCCTGTGTGCCTGGGGTGTGCCGATAGCAGAGCCAGCCAGGCTCTGCTCTGTGTTCCAAAGGCTGCTGAGAGCGGGCATGAGAAGTGCTGTGTGCACAGGAGAGTCCTGGAAGGTGCGGGCAAGAGCATCCTGTGGGAACAGGACTCTGGTCTCTGGCCGGGAACAGCCTGGTTTTGCTGCCGTGACTGCAGGCAGGAGATGATGCAGGTGAGGAGGCAGCGGGCAGCTTGTGTTTGGAGAGGGCCTGGGGCTGCACGTCTGAACCTCCACCTGGAAACACACCGGGGAAATGCAAGCTAGAACTGGAGTGCCTGTCCTGAAAGGACCAGAAGGAATTCAGCCTTGCCAGGGTTTCTTAAGAGTGTGTTGGTGTTCCCCAGCTACACATTTGGGGAAATGCCTCTGGGGGAAAGGGGCTTGCTTCTCAAGGAAAGTGCTTCACAGGGATCTCCCAGTGAGGTAGGTGCAAGTGTCCCCCTTTGTCTCTCTGTGGTCCTCTCAGTCCTTGGGGCTCGTTGCACTTGGCAGAGGGGCAGGGCAAGGTGAAGAGCAGGTTTGGAATCCACCTAGGCTTGTGGAGACCAAGCCAAGTGCATGCAGCAGGGTGTGTTACCCTCCTTTGGACAGAGGGGTGAGCAGGAGCATCTCTGTCCAGCTGCAAGCCCCAAAGCTGTGTTTGAGAGCTGTGAATGAAAAGGCCTTTACACACACACTTTTCACATCTTACCTGTCTGCTGCATTTCAACTCTTGGCAATGTGCATTTGCCTCTTGCTTGCTGGAAGCTGCTGTGGCCCAGAGGGCCAGCACAGAGCTGAGCTGTGTGGGCCAGGCAGCGTGGAGAGTCTTAGCTGATCTTGGTGTGTCCCTGGCCTCAGAAAAGGTTTGGATGGTTTGCCTCCCAAGGCATCCTGCTCATTGGCTCTTCTTGTGCATCTTGGAGAGAACAAGGTAGGCATTTCTGGCAGCTGGGCATTAGCAGGCCTTCAAATGGGGGTGTGTTGTGGAGCAGGCCCAGCTGAGATACCCTGAGGGGAGCCCAGCGCTCCTTGCTCATCTCTGCTGACACATGAGCCTTGTCTGGTTTCAGGATGACCCTGGCCGTGTCAGGGGGTGCCACGTGGACACCAGACAGCCAGTCCTGTCCTGCTGGGTCCCAGCAGTGCCTTGCAGCAGTCCTGCATCCCCATCAGGATGCTGGCCAGGAGAGGTCCTGGAAGCTGAGGCAGCTGATTTCACGCTTGCGCAGGTGCCTACAAGGTGAAGGCCAACAGTGTTCCCTCAGGATACAGCAGTCCTGAGGGATCTCCCTAATTCAAAGAAATCAGCAGACAAATGCATTGTCCACCAAAAGTTCTTTTATTTAACTGTCAGGAGGGTAGGGCTCTGCACTCCACTAAAACACTTCCTGGCCGTGTATAAATTTCACTGGGTGTATGTAGGAATTCTATCAAAAATACCATCCGTCTTTACCCTGCTGAGGTGACTGGATAGGCAGGGGGTTAGAAATGCATTGTGTCAGATTCCTAGAGTTGAAGACTGATGTCCACGCGCTGGCCAGGAGCTGTCTCAGCACAGGAAAGCAGCTCTTGTCTTTCCCATTGCTTCCCTGCACAGGGCTGATTCTGTACTCGCCCTTAGGTCTTCTGGTAGGCTGTGTCTAAAGCTTTTTGCCAAGTCACTCTCCTGTCAAGTTAGGCTTGCCAGGTTTTTCTTATGCTAACTGCTGCTAAGTACTTATGTATATCTGTGCTAAGTACTTGTTTACTTATGTAAATCGCTAGTGCTTACTTATGTCAAATGAAGGCCTTGTTTCATTACTAAATGTGCCTGATGCCACCCACTCCTAGTGGCACCAGTTGATTTCCTGTGAAATGCTCTACCTCCTGGGAGAGTAAAATGGGAGCTAGAGAAAGAGCTTGCCAGGCTGCTCTCAATCCTTTACGGGCAGTCCTGGTTAAGTGGAGAAGTCCGAGCTGAGGGCAAATGTGCAAATGTAACAGCTGTGGACAGGAAGGGTCGGTGGCAAGGATGATCCAGGAATCATAGGCCTGGCAGCCTGAGCTTGCTTCCGGGGAAGGCTGTGGGCCTGATATTTCTGGGTCTGAGAGATTTTAGTCTGCTAGCAGCTGCTAATTTTTCCCAAGGAAAAGTTTCTCAAGAAACCTTCTTCTCAAAACAATCATGGTAAACAACTGTCCTTTCTCCAAACAATTTTTCTCCAGGTGGTGTTTTACTGTTTCTCTAGTTTAACCAATGGGACTAGAGAGGTGTCATTCCTATCCACTGTGGCGATGCGGGCAGGAACTGGACCAGACTGCTGTGGTAGTTATTTTCTTTAATGAAGCATCAGTCTCATCACAGAAGTAAAGGCAAGGCAGCAGCTCACAGCACCCATGTAGCAGCCAGCAGTAGCAGCAGCAGCAGCCCCCAGCAGCCCACAGTAGCCCCCACAGCAGCCACAATAGCCCCTGATTTCTCTGTTACCAAGCATCTTAAGGACTTTTCAGCTGTGATAAATGCCAATCACTTAGTTTTAGAAATTTATGAAAATTTAATAAAGAATAAAATTGGTTACAAAAAGAAAATTAATACAAATAAAAGTTTAAAAAGTTTTCAGAGACAGGACAAATAAGGAGACAATAAAAGGGGCAAAGAAAATAGGTAAGCAATGTCCTTTCTCCTCCCAGCCCCATGCCAGGTCGGAGAAAGGCGATTTTCGGTAGCAAACCTCCTGTTTTTGAGAGCTACAACTTAATAATTATGCATGCCTTATCAACAACAAACTTGTTTTTCAAGAGTCCTTGGCTTAAGCCTTTTTGGCGACATAGAGTCGTGCCTTTGTTGATTGGGAGCGTCTGGGTGCTGTAGGTTCTGAGAGATGCATACTTTTGTTTGAAGAATCCGAAGGGGGGGGTTTCTCTTCTGTTGTAAATCTTATCTCTGTAAACCATTATCCCGGGTAGCTTAAAAAAAATACCTTATACTATATGTATAGCATTCATGTCAATGTTTGCGAAAAGCCAACTCCAAAATATGCATTTATAACACAGCCAATAGTATATTACTAAAAATTACAGACAGTTGTTTTAACCAATCAATTATAGCACATGTACACCTGTTTCGAACAATAGTCATTTGTATGCTTCTCTATTAACAATACACAATACCCTTATTAAGCTTAAGACCTTCTACTATCTTGTTTGACATATGTTTTCTGCAGTGTTATGACTTATTCAAGCCAAACCTAAAAACTCGGCCTTTGTTTTCCATGTCCTTATTCGCTATACTGTTATATACTACTGTATCTTTCCTAGTTCCAAACTTTTCTCAGTTGCTGCAGATTCTGAGATCTCAGCTTTTTCTGTTTGAGGCCTGCTTTTTCAGCTCCTAAAAATCCTTTTTTGCTTTTAGTGTTTCCCACAATTCCCCTGCTAGGATTAACTAAAAAAAATTTCTTAACTTTGTCTCTTATTTAATACCTTAAGTTACATAACTCTATTATAATATGCATTTCTCTTTGTTCATTTAAGGCACTTTTCTTGCTTGTTTTAAGCATTGCAATTTTAAAGCACAGCAATTAATGCTGTAAAAATCTAGTCTAAACTAAAAGGTTTTATATAAAATACAGTATAAATTGCTATTTATGGCTCTAATAAGTTTTGTCCCTTCCAGGGTCTCAATTCAAAACCTTCATCTATGTCCATGTTTGCATCCATTACTGTGGGGGTGGGCGGAGCCCCAGTGGCTCTGCCCTGGAGAGAAGCCTGCTGAGGAGATAAGGAGAATTGCACAACCCCCGCCAGACCCCTAAGATAACAAAGCAAGCTTCTCTGTCACGGCGACTTTCCAAAGGACCCACAAGTCTCCACGGGATTTTATGTAGATCTGTTGTAAACAATTGGCTTTGTACCCTTTTCCCTCCCACCTGGTTTCCCATAAAACCCCCTGAAGTCTCCCTAATCCCCAGGGCATCTTGTCCCCTGGCATCCTTTGCTGGTACCTTTGCAATAAAGCTACTTCCTGTGGAACCGCCAAACGAGACCCTCTCTCTCTCATCCCGGCCGGCTAAAAGAGAAGCGAACCTCGCAGGGGCAGGAGCTGAGAAATCACTAAGCTGAAATCACCAGAGCTGAATCACTGCTCTGCCCCCTGCTGAGACGCTCTCTGCCAGCTGAGGGAGTGCTTCTGACCCCCCAGGAGCTGTCTCTAAAGAGATACCTTTTTGGGGTGGATTTAGCCTCCTCGGGTCTGAAGCTGTGGACTCCATTACCAGCTGGAATACCTGGCGCCCAAACTCCTCTGGACTCTGGACTCTGCTGTCCAGGGGAAGAGCTATGCCCTTCGTTAGGGCTGAACCAGCTGTTTGAGTGCTGTCCCTGGACCGAAGACCCTGCTGCGTTTTAGTAGCGGCTTCTGCCACAGGACGACTTCGCGACCCTCATCTGATATCCACTCTGAGGAGCGAATTCCGACCAGCCCCCCCCAGCAGACCCTTGGACGCCACCTCAAGGTTGTAAGTATACGCGCTTTTCACTTTTCGCGTCCCTTTTATATTTTTTTTCTTTTTTTTCTCTTTTTTCTGCTGGGTGAAGCAAGGGAACTTTTAAAGCATGGTGAATAAGCTTGTTAAAGTGCCCCCTCCCAAGAGAGATATATATCCCCTCCTTAAAAACACGCTTCTTGAAAAACTATCTAAGAAAAACCTTCCTAAGAAAACCCTGAAACATTTCACAACTTGGTTAAATAATAATTTTCCTGATCTAACAATAGATTCTCTATCCTCAAATTTCTTCTGGGATGAGGTTGGAAACCAACGTTATAATACACAGGCTGCTAGAGATTTCTCTGTCGCACCTTTTTACCCTGTCTTTCATACCATTGTAAAAGCAGTATAAAAACAAAAAGCCTGCGCTGAGACCCCTTTTCTCCCTCCCCACAGTCCTGGCAAAACTGGTAAATCCTGTTCTCCTTGTACCCCCACGCGGCAACACAATTCACACCACCCCCCTGCCCTTTTGTATGCTAATGACCTGCCGATTAACACTCCCGGCGACACCGCGACTCCTCCTCCCCCGTCCCGCGCTTCGGGATTGGAGCTGATGGACGTGCTCCGTCCCGCCCCTGCACCCGAGCCTGCGCGCTGCCTACCGGGAGTCCCAAACCCCCCCCACCCCTGCTGTGACCAACGCGTGTGTCCCGCCCCTCCCGCCTCCCCCGCCCAGCGCCGCCCCACCTCCCACGTCGGCGCCGGCCATCCCCAGGACACACCCCCTCCCCAGCGTCTTCCCATCCCTCTCCCACCCCGCGGCAACGGTGCTGCCGCTGGCAACCGGTGCCACCTCAGCAGAGATGAACGGATTCCCCCGCCAGCTCCTCCACCGCCCGCGGAACCCCTGGGCGCGGCATCCACGCCGTTTCCCAGCGCTGCCTTGCACGCACCCCCGATCCTGCCGTCCCCCCCCCACCCAGACCCCTTGCGTGGCAGAGCAGCTGCAGCCGCGGATGCCTGGCCCCTCCGCGGTTACCGAACACACAGCACCCTGCCGCGCCCCCACCCCCCCCGCCGCGGAGACCGCGGGCACTGCAAACGGTTGCTGCCACCCCTCCCCCCCCGCCCTTAACATTCTACCTGCTGCTGTTCCACACACCTCCCCCGCCATGGCAACACCTCCGCTTCCCATCCCCCCCGACACCCCCGACCCTCCACCCCCCCTACCCTGCCCAATGCAAGGCCGACATCCCAAAATCGCTGTGCTAAAACTCCTGCTGCCCAGCACCACCCTGCTACAGCTTATTCATCCTCAGATGATAGCAGCGGATCTGATTCAGAATCAGAATCAGATGATCACTGGATAAAGACACGCAGGCAGGCTACCCAGGCAGGGGACTGGGAAATAGCCCAAAACATCACAGCTTTTCCAGTCATAGTAGGAAAAGGTAAAAGAGGAGGTTCTTCAAACATAAAGACGTGGGAACCTGTCCCATACAAAGGACTCAAAGAACTTTGTAGAGCAGCAAAAGACCATGGTAGGAGTTCTCATTTTTTTAAAATTCTACTGGAAGCCACCTTCTCTGCTTACACATTTGTGCCACATGATATTAAAAATATTGTTACCTGCCTTCTTACCCCTGCTGAATATATGTTATGGGAAAGACGCTGGAAAAAACACTTAAAAACATTATCAGACACCTATAATAATGATCCAAATCAAAGGAATCTGACAATTCTGCAACTTGCTGGAGAAGGTGACCTCCAAAAACCCCTAGACCAGGCAAACACCTTACCTGAAGGGGTACTACATGACATAGCTAATGCAGCAAAAACATCACTGCCCCTTACACCTGATGTCCCTACACAGCATTTTTCTAATATCAAACAGGCAGTAAATGAAAGCTTTGTCCAATTTATAGACAGACTTAAATTAAGCCTGGAGAAACAGATTGAGAGCCCAGAGGCACGAAAAGAACTTTTAACAAAACTTGCTATGACTAATGCAAATGAACAATGTAAAACTATTTTGAGAGCTTTACCCTTAGATACCGAACCAACTATTGAACAGATGGTAGAAAGATGCACACGCTACACATCCACCAAGAATACCATGACCCAGGCAGTTGTCAAGGGTATTGTAGATGGAGTTTCCGGTGCCTTTGCAGTGGCAATGTCAAAGGAGAATTCCCGTTGCTTCTTCTGGGCAAGCTTGGACATTTCATAAAAACCTTTCCCGAGAAATCACCCATCCAGGACTGTCGCATCTCTTACCAAAGGCACCAAAGACCACAGCAGCACCAAGAGTGTTCGGGAAACTCCCAGCAGGGCGCGGTAAGGCCCCGCGTCCAAACATCAAATCAAAGGCCACACCGTCCCACCCAAGAGCCGAGAGAGTAGAGACATCACGGCACATCATCCCAGGGGGTCCCAGAACACATGAGAAGGATCCAACACACGGAGCCCCACAGACGGGAACACGCCGCCAGCTGGTAACATCACTGTCTCTTAACCTTGTCGACAAATGTTTTTATCGTGTCCCCACAGGAAAATATGGACCGCCAGGTGGCCCGTCGGACATCCTTATCCTGAGTGACACCTTCCAAGGCCCAGAGCAAATTTCTGTATTGCCTGAAATACAGACTGTGCTCCCTGGACAGGAAATTCTTGTTCAGCTTTGCTGCACAGACCCTCCCTTTTATCTTTCACAGAGAACACCGATAGCACAAGCCTTCTTGCTTCCACAGAATCGTCCATAACAGCTCCCACTCAATCCAACAGCGATGTGGGCACAGATTGTGGGCCCGAATAGGCCGATCATCGAGTGCACCCTGCTCTGCAAAGGAGAGAGAGTCCACTGACCAGGGCTGGTCGACATGGGCGCCGATGTAAGCATCCTGGCCCACTCTGAGTGGCCAGACAACTGGGAACTGGAGCCAGTGGCAGGTGTGATCTCGAGGATTGGTGGAGCTGCTGTTTCCATGAGAACCAAACATAATGTCATCATCGAAGGACCCGAGGGCAAGATGGCAACCACCCGGCCATACGTGGTAAGGGCCCTCATCACCCTATGGGGCCGAGACCTCCTATCCCAATGGGGAGCTTCCATCCGGATCTCTGGCCGGGATTTCTGATCAGGGCCACTGAGAGAAGCGCACCACCAGCCACTCCCCAGCTTACCTGGAAAAGTGATACACCAACCTGGACTGAGCAGTGGCCCCTGTCAAAAGAAAAACTGCGTGCACTAGAGACCCTGGTGGAGGAGCAACTTGCCAAAGGACATATCACCGAGACCACCAGCCCTTGGAACTCTCCCGTTTTTGTACTGAAAAAGCCCGGCAAAGACGAATGGAGATTATTCCATCACCTACGCAAAATTAATGAACTCATTGAAGACATGGGACCCCTCCAACCTGGCCTACCATCACCATCAATGCTGCCCTGAGATTGGATGCTTACCATCATCAATATAAAGGGCTGTTTCTTCCATATCCCGCTTCATCCACAGGATGCTCTGCAGTTTGCCTTCTCCGTCCCGTCTCTCAACAGACAAGCCCCTCTCAAACGATACCACTGGCATGTACTTCCCCAAGGATTAAAATCATCACCGACCATTTGCCAATGGTACGTTGCCAACATCCTGTCCCCCATCAGGACCCTATTCCCAGGAGCAATAATTCATCACTATATAGACGACATCTTAATCTGCACGGCAGAGAAAACCTACCTGGACAAAACTGTTAAAAAGACTATTGAAGCCATAGAAGAAGCAGGGTTCGAGATTCGTGAGGACAAAATGCAGCACACCAGCCCATGGACTTACCTCGGCCTCCTGATCTGCAAGAGGACCATCGTGTACCCCAGCAGCTCACGATCCGAGACGGCCCAAAGGCTCTAAGGGACTTGCACAGTTTGTGCAGATCCATGAATTGGATCCATAAATTGGATCCATAAATTGGATAAATTGGATACTCTCCCTGTACCCTCACGTCAGAAGCCCGAGACTCCATCGCCAGAGTCCAGGAAGCCCTTTCTTCACGTCAAGCCCACCACGTTGAGCCCAGCCTGCCTCTCCTGTTTGCTGTTCTGGGCAAAGCCCCTCGATTTCATGGACTGATCTTCCAATGGGACTCTCAACTCAGAGACCCTTTGCTGATACTCGAATGGAATTTTACAAGTAACCAACCCACAAAGACAATAACCACCTTCCAAGAAATAATAGCATATTTAATAAAAAAAGCCAGGACTCGCATCCGTTCCCTTGCAGGGTATGAGTTCACATGCATATACTTGCCATTAACCACTGGAAATCTGGAAGATTTGCTTCAGACCAATGAGAGCCTCCAGTTCGCCCTGGATAGCTATACAGGAAAAATTTCCATTCACATGCCAAAACACAGACTTTTCAATCGTGATGTAGCCTTCCATCTGACCCCAAAATTAGTACAAAGCCGGACACCTTTAGAAGCCATAACTGTCTTCACAGATGGCTCTGGATCATCCCACAAGTCAGTAATGACTTGGCAGAACCCAAAGACTCGAGAATGGGAGTCAGACATCCAAACAGTGGACGGATCTCCACAGATTGGTGAACTAGCAGCTGTTGTCAGAACTTTTGAAAAATTCAAAAATGAACCCTTTAATTTAGTCACAGACTACGTTGCCAGTATAGCTATGAGAGCTAAACATGCTCTCCTCAAAGAAGTTCCTAATCCAGAATTATATCAATTAATTTCTACACTCATTCATTTAATTTCCCACAGAAAACAACCTTACCATATTATGCATGTAAGATCATACACTGACCTTCCCGGTGCCATCGCGGAAGGGAACAGAAGAGCAGATGCACTGGCCATGCCAGTAGAGACTGCAAACATCCCTGACATCTTCGCCCAGACAAAGCTGTCACACGCATTCTACCACCAAAACGTACCTGCCCTCATCAGAATGTTCAAGCTCTCGAAAGATCAAGCAAGAGCCATCGTCGCAACATGCCCAAACTGCCAAAATTACCAAATACCATCTATGGGTACCAGAGTTAATCCCCATGGACTGAACAGCTGCCAACTGTGGCAAACTGATGTAACCCACTTCCCATCCTTTGGGAAGTCCAAATATGCGCATGTGTCAGTTGACACATTTTCTGGGGGAGTGTTTGCATCAGCTCATGCAGGAGAAAATGCCACACACACCATTAAACACTTTCTCTTGGCATTTTCCACCCTGGGAGTCCCTAAAGAAATCAAGACAGATAATGGCCCAGCCTATGCCTCCCGCAAGTTGAAAGATTTCTTCAATCAGTGGGGAGTAAGACACAAGAGAGGTATACCCGGCAACCCCACAGGGCAATCCATCGTCGAAAGGACCCACCAAACCCTCAAAAGAATCCTCCACCAGCAGCGAAGAGAGACAGAAATTCTGTCGCCCGTGGAAAGACTCTGTAAGGCTCTCTATGTCATCAACTTCCTAAACTGTACATCATCAGAGCCTGACCCTCCAGTACTCCGCCACTTCTCAAATTCATCCCAAGCTAAGCTTACAGAAAAACTGCCAGTGCTGGTAAAGGATCCAGAAACACACCAGATCTCTGGCCCTTTCCAATTGATTACTTGGGGGAGAGGCTATGCCTGTGTCCAACTGCCATCTGGGCCGAAATGGTTTCCAGGAAAGAACATTAAACCATACCTAAGCCCTACTAATAATGCTCCCACAAACACGGACAAAAATCCTCCCAAGTCAATTACAATACCTCCTCAAAACCAGACCAGCTCGGCATGGAGACGGAGACGTCGCCGGATGACCACAAATCAAAAAAGACACCGTCCTGTCACCTGACAGCAGACCAAACAGAGCCAAGCAAGATACCCAGGAAAAACCAAGCCATAAGCCAGATATAGTCTGACCAAAAAAAGCTGATCCTCAGTTTATGTGTTAACACCCCTTTTTTCACCCCAAAATATTTCCCTCCCTCAACCCTTGCCAACCCTCCCTAAACCCCAAAAACCCTCCCCTCTCACCACAAAGCTAATCATTCTCGCTTATATCCCCTCTCAGAACCCCCATCCCTGTTTCAAAGATGAAATTTATCTGCGCTGATGCTGTCCTCATCGCTGCCTGGTTGCTCTTCACCATGCCTCATGCCTGCAGCTGGGTCGTCCCACAGCCTAGCTACAATATTTGGGTAACCCTAGCAAAGACACTCCAACAAGAAAATCTGTGTCTGTCTATGGGGAGCGTAGATAACCCACTTTCCACGTGTCTGGTAGGAATTCCCTTTGTAGCAGATGACTGGCCCATCACTAACTCAGAAATCCTCCGCACCACAGGTAAGAGGCCTAACCCAGTAGACACTTGGGATGAGTGGACAAAAATTTTGCAAGATGCCCAAGATGAACCGCAAGAATTAAACCTGCTGGGGTCCTCTAAGGCAACATATTGTATCAAATTTTATTTTAGACACCAAAATCAACACTGGCCAGGAACTGGCCAGGCAAAAAACACTTACAGAAGAGACATATCACCAATTAATAAAGCCTACAATAACCATGATTGGTGCAACTATACCAGTCGCATGCTCTCTATGTCCACTCTGCACCCCAAAGTGCTACCCAAAGGAATGTTTTTTATCTGTGGTGACAGAGTATGGGCTGGGATTCCCTCACGTCTCCAAGGGGGCCCCTGTAGCCTTGGTAAGCTTTCTACCCTCACTCCAAATATTACACTACTACATAACTGGAGGAAAACAAAGGTATCCACACGCCAAAAAAGATCCTTTTCAGAATATGATGCAAACTGCAACAGTCATATTTATAACTTACACTGGGTAGAGCGAATTGCAGTTTCTGTGTTCGCCCCTTGGTTAGCTGTGCTTAAAGCCCTTGGTGATATAGATCACCTGGGGTGCTGGCTTAGTAAGCAAGCCAATGCAACATCTGCTGCCTTAAGTGATCTTTTAAAGGATGAAGAGACTACCAGACAGGTGACCCTTCAAAACTGTGAAGCGATCGATTATTTGCTACTTGTTAACGGACACGGATGCCAGGACTTTGAAGGAATGTGCTGCTTCAACCTTTCTTCATACTCAACATCCATCCACGCGAACATCCAGAAACTAGAAGGATTAGTGAAGGACATAAAAACAGAAAAGTCTCTGGACTGGACTGACAATCTTTTTGG
Organism: Phylloscopus whistleri; assembly: GCA_017589585.1. Taxonomy (NCBI): domain Eukaryota; kingdom Metazoa; phylum Chordata; class Aves; order Passeriformes; family Phylloscopidae; genus Phylloscopus; species Phylloscopus whistleri. Next base: position 32,870 of record JADMLD010000145.1, on the reverse strand, counting down.
GCAATGGGGATTGACAGGATGGGTGGCATCTTTGGTTAAAAGTGTTTTGTGGATTTTCATTGTAATTCTTATCGTGTTACTTGTGTTCTCATGCCTCCTACGCTGCTTTAAAAGAGCGGCTGGAGAGGCTTTTTTACTGAATATAAAAGGAGGAGTTGTGGGGGTGGGCGGAGCCCCAGTGGCTCTGCCCTGGAGAGAAGCCTGCTGTGGAGATAAGGAGAATTGCACAACCCCCGCCAGACCCCTAAGATAACAAAGCAAGCTTCTCTGTCACAGCGACTTTCCAAAGGACCCACAAGTCTCCACAGGATTTTATGTAGATCTGTTGTAAACGATTGGCTTTGTACCCTTTTCCCTCCCACCTGGTTTCCCATAAAACCCCCTGAAGTCTCCCTAATCCCCAGGGCATCTTGTCCCCTGGCATCCTTTGCTGGTACCTTTGCAATAAAGCTACTTCATGCGGAATTGCCAAACGAGACCCTCTCTCTCTCATCCCAGCCGGCTAAAAGAGAAGCGAACCTCGCAGGGGCAGGAGCTGAGAAATCACTAAGCTGAAATCACCAGAGCTGAATCACTGCTCTGCCCCCTGCTGAGACGCTCTCTGCCAGCTGAGGGAGTGCTTCTGACCCCCCAGGAGCTGTCTCTAAAGAGATACCTTTTTGGGGTGGCTTTAGCCTCTTCGGGTCCAAAGCTGCGGACCCCATTACCAGCTGGAATACATTACCTTTGTAAGATCCTGAGTACTTTCTGTATTTTCACTTTCTAGATCTCTCCCTTGAATGACAAGAATTTCCTTGATACTTCTGCTCGCCCGAACACACTGAAGTATAAAAGGCACCACTGTTGCCATTTGCCTTAAAAGACTGTATTAACATAATAGCAAACGCTAATAGTTGACATTAGTAGTAGTTATGCTAACGCTTGGTAGGCCGCATATAACCTACAGATGAACTGTTATAACAGATTTTGCAATGTAAGCAGCGTCACTAAGAAATAATCACTAATCCTAAAGAATGTATACTTATCTTAAGGAGTGTATCCCTTTATCTAGAAAATGTACCTTTGGCAAAAACTTAAATGTCATAGAGATAGTTGTGCTAAGTAGCGAAAATGAAGTAAGAATTTGTTATGATGAAGAAATCATGTAGAGAAACATATAAAAACCCTGTAAATTTTCTGTGAAATGGGGCTCTGTCTTTGGACGCTAGTCCACAGGCTCCCGGGCCCTCAATAAAGCACCGCATAAACGACTTCGGTTGTTTGTGTCTTCTTCGGATCGGGCAACAGTTTTCTGGCGACCGCGGCAGGACTCCGAAGGTGGCTGGGGCGGTTCGCGTTCTGATCCACTCCACGCCGGCACCGAGTGATTCTCGGGGAGTCATCGGTTCGTGCCCGACCCCTGCACCTGGCGGACGACTGCGAAAGGTAAGCCCGAAGGTGCTTTATTTTCTGGTTCTGGTTTGGGTGCCTGCCCATAAGCCGAGGCGGCGGTCCTCGCCGGGTTGGGCTAAGACGTCTGGTTGGTCTGGTAAGCCTAGGCGCCGGCTGTCAGACGCGGCGAAAGCTGCGCAGGTCCGGCACTTGCCCCTCGCGGCGTCGAGAAGCGGCAAGTTGGATTGGTCTGGTATTTGTTTTGGTATTTAGTTTGTTTTTGTCTTGTCGTGTGAGTTAATTGTGGTTATTATTGTTTTGTGCGTCACTGTATATTGATTGTTGCGATCGGTTGTTGAGTTCAGTTATTGAATTGTTGTATAGGTGAAAGTAAAACAGGTTCAAAATGCCATTCAAGGCACTTAAGTCTATGGTTCAGTCTAATAGAGGTATACCAGAAAATACTCTGCTGGGGTGTTTACTTAAGAGGTGGAAAAGTGAAGGGTTTTTCCAGGAGATGAGTAAGGATAAGATGATTGATTATTGTAATCATTGGTGGCCAGAATATCAGCAAGAAGGGCCGGCATGGCCAGAAAATGGTACTGTGGATTATGATACCATCAATTCATTGATGCAGTATTTGCAGGAAAATGATAAATGGGATGAGATACAGTATTTAGACCTGTTTCATTTACTGCGCCGTAAAAAGGAATGGCAGATTGAATGTGGAATAATGGTATTGGAGATGAAAGAATCTGAATGTGGGGGTTGTAAAGAGAAATCTAAATGTGTTCAATGTTTAGCCGTAACCTCTCGGCCAGAAGAAGATTTGTCCTTACTGGTGTCACCAAGTGCACCTCCGCCTCCCGCTTCACCCCCTCCTGCTGCCTCACCCCTCCCTTCTGTCATACCCCGTCCTTCTTTGTATCCACCGTTACCTGAGAGCAGTACAGAGGAGGAAGAGGATGAGGAGGAGGCAAACATAACAGTGGTGCCAGGGAATGCTAAAAAGGTTATCATGCGTCCTCCAGCCCCTTCCCCTGTTTCTTCCCAAAATCGGCGAAATACTCCGCTTGCGGCACGAACTAGACAGGGACGTAAGAATCATGGGGAACCCCAACTTATTGCTCCTTTGAGAGAAGCTATGGGACCCCAAGGAGAGAAAGTGCTTGTGAAAGTACCTTTCTCCCCAGGAGATTTGGTAATTTGGAAGCAGTCAGCTGGTAGCTACCGCGAGAATCCAGAAAGAGTGGCACGGGTGGTTAAAATGATTATTAAAACTAAAAATCCAGATTGGAATGACATGCAGGTTTTGTTAGATACTTTAATGGATTCCACTGAAAAGGAAATGGTGTTGCGGGCAATGAAAGAGCGTGCTCGGGAAATGATTAGATTGCATTTAGCTGGGGGAACGGTGAATGATTTGGTTCCGAGTGATGATCCGGGATGGGATCCGAACAGTGTCGGAGGAATGGAATCTATCAGGGAATATCAAGAGCTGTTAGTAGAAGGGATCAGGACTGGGATGCCAAAAACACTAAATTGGTCAAAATTGTATTCAGTTAGACAGGACAAGAATGAATCTCCTTCAGCATTTTTAGAACGACTTAAGGAAACTGCGAGACGCTTCACTGATTTAGAAATCGACAGTGAAGCAGGAAAATTACAGCTTGCTTTAATCTTTTTGGGTCAGACACAAGAAGACATACGTAAAAAGCTGCAGAAACTAGAAGGACATGATACTCGGGATTTGGATAAAATGTTAGAAGTGGCTTGGAAAGTTTATAATAATAGAGAAAAAGAAACAGCCAGGAAACAGCAGGCGAACATATTAGCTATAATACAGCAAGCCGGAAATAGAGGAAGAGGCAGAGGTAGCTTTGGGCGCGGTCGTGGTTTTGGACGCGGTAGGGCAGGATTCCAGAATGTCGGATTTGGAGGACGAGGGATGGCCCCTCCTGGTCCCCAGCAAGGGGGAATCGCCCCTAATCAGTGCGCGTTCTGTCGCCAGATAGGACATTGGAAAAACGAATGCCCGGTAAAGGCGGGACTGGGAGAAGCGCCAGCGAATAAACCAGCAGGGTACCCTATGAATCCAGAAGGTGTCGCCCAAGCATTGGTTTTGGGAAGTTATCAGAATCAAAGCTGACTAGAACAGGACTTGAAAGTCAGAATTAATATTGATGGGAAAGAACAAGAATTTACCGTAGATACGGGAGCAACACATTCGGTTTTGAATAAGAGATTGGGACCTATTAGCAATACTACCATACAGGTAGTAGGGGCAACAGGACAATTAGAAGAAAGACCCTTTTTGCAACCATTAAATTTGAAATTTGGAGGGAAAGAATTAGACCATCAGTTTTTGTACATGCCCAATTGCCCCCAGCCATTGCTTGGCAGAGATTTATTGTCATTATTGAATGTCAGAATTATATTTGAGCATGGAAGGGTAAAATTAGAAGTGCCGGGAGAAGAAATTGCTAAATTGTTTGTAATAAAAGAAATTGATCCCTCTCCTATCCCCGTCGAAGTAGATCAGGCAGTAGTACCTTGGGTATGGGAGACAGGGAGTCCTGGAAAATCAAAAGCTGCTCAACCAGTGGTAGTGGAATTAAAAGAAGGAGCTCAGCCAGTCAGAATAAAACAATACCCAATTAAATTAGAAGCTAAGAAAGGTGTTGCTCCTCTGATAACTCAGTTTCTAGCACAAGGGATTCTGCAGGAATGTGAATCAGAATTTAACACTCCCATCTTTCCAGTCAGAAAACCAAATGGTAAGTATCGGTTAGTGCAAGATTTGAGGGCAATTAATAACATTGTTAAAGACATTCACCCAGTGGTTGCCAATCCGTATACTTTATTAACATCTGTGTCAGAAAAATTCAAATGGTTTTCTGTTATTGATTTGAAAGATGCTTTCTTCTGCATCCCTTTGGCATTGGAAAGTAGGAAATACTTTGCCTTTGAATGGGAAAGTCCTGATACTGGAAGGAAGAGACAGCTCACCTGGTCCCGATTGCCTCAAGGTTTCAAGAACAGCCCAACAATATTCGGAAATCAATTAGCAAAAGAATTAGAAGAGTGGAAGATCGCAGAGGTAAGAGAGTCACCTTTCTCTTACGTCATTCTTCAGTATGTAGATGACATCTTTCTAGCGACAGAGGAAGAAGAGATGTATTTGAGATTAACCATTGCTTTGTTGAACATGCTGGGTCAGGCTGGCTACCGAGTATCAAAAGAAAAAGCGCAACTAATAAAAGAAAGTGTAATATATTTAGGATGTGAAATCGCCCAAGGCCAGAGACGGTTGGGAGTCAATCGAGTGGAAGCTATCTGTGCTATTCCCCTTCCCAGGAACCATCAGGAATTAAGGTCTTTTCTGGGAATGGTGGGATGGTGCAGGCTGTGGATTCTGAATTTTGGACTTCTAGCTAAACCATTATATGAAGCTTTGAAAGAACCGCAGATGAACTGGGATCGACAAAGGAAAAAGGCCTTTGAAGACTTAAAACAGGCCTTGAGGGAAGCTCCAGCATTAGGTCTTCCAGATTTAAATAAAGACTTTCAGTTATATGTCAATGAGAGACAAAAATTAGCACTGGGGGTGCTAGTTCAGAGACTCGGTTCATGGAAACGCCCGGTAGGGTATTTTTCAAAGCAACTGGACACAGTGAGTGCTGGTTGGCCGTCATGCTTGCGGGCAGTTGCGGCCACAGTGATCCTCATCCAGGAGGCCAGAAAATTGACTTTGGGAAGGAGAATAGAGGTATTTGTGCCTCACATGGTACTGGCAGTTTTGGAACAAAAGGGGGGTCACTGGCTTTCTTCCAGCAGAATGCTACAATACCAAGCAATCCTGAGAGAACAGGACGATGTAGACCTGAAAATGACTAATCATGTTAATCCAGCAGAATTTCTCCGCAGTGAGCAGGAAGAAGGAGAATTAGCACATGACTGCATGGAAGTGATTGAACAAGTGTATGCCAGCCGAATTGATTTGAAAGATGTCCCGATGGAGAATCCAGATTGGGAGCTGTTTACTGACGGGTCCAGTTTTGTGGAAAATGGTACCAGGTATGCGGGGTATGCAGTGGTAACGATTACGGCTGTAGTGGAAGCGAAAGCTTTAACCCCTGGAACTTCAGCTCAGCGAGCTGAGATCATTGGACTTACTAGAGCCCTAATGCTGAGCTCTGGAAAGAAAGTGAATATATGGACTGATTCTAAATATGCTTTTGGGGTTGTGCACATTCATGGCGCTTTGTGGAAAGAACGAGGGTTGCTGAATTCTCAAGGAACAACAATCAAATATAGAACAGAAATTTTAGCCTTGCTGGACGCAGTACATCAACCTGAAAAGGTTGCAGTGATGCATGTGAGAGGTCATCAGAAAGAAGAAGGAAAAATATATCGAGGAAACAAGCTGGCTGATGTTACAGCACGGGAGGTGGCTAGAGAAGTATGGACCCAAATGGCTTTGATACCCACTAAGGTGAGCCCTGTAACTCCACATTTAATTCAGGAACCGAGGTATTCTCTGGATGATGAAAAACTAGCTTCACTGCTGAGAGCACAAAAGAATGCAACTGGATGGTACGTAACAGCCATGGGACAAGTTGTAGTTCCTACTCGAATTATGAGAGCTATTTTAGAAACTGAACATAATAAATGCCATTGGGGAGCAGAAGCATTGGTAAAATTCCTAAAAAGAGAAGTAATTTCTAACCAGATGTTAACATTGGCAAAACGGGTGAATGCCATGTGCCCAACTTGTTTGAAGAATAATCCAATAGTTAGAAAATAGATCCAGTTAGGGAAATTACAAGTAGGACCCGAACCAGGAGATTACTGGCAAGTAGATTTTTCAGAATTGCCGAAAGCACAAAATTATAAGTATCTTTTAGTGTATGTATGCACTTTTTCAGGCTGGCCTGAAGCCTTTCCTTGTCGAACAAATCAAGCAAAGGAAGTAGTTAAAACACTGTTGAAAGAAATCATTCCTAGATTTGGGGTACCGTTGGGGTTGTCATCAGATAGAGGCCCACATTTTATAGCAGGGATAGTTCAAGAAGTAGCCAGGATGTTAGATATATCCTGGGACTTACACACCCCTTGGCGACCTCAGTCGAGTGGTCAAGTAGAGCGGATGAATCAAACAATTAAAGGACAGATTAAGAAAATTTGTCAGGAGGCAAAAATACAGTGGCCACAGGCACTACCATTAGCATTGCTCAGAATCAGAATCAAGCCTAGGGAGCGATTGGGAATCAGCCCATATGAAATCCTATATGGGAAACCATACCATGCTAATGTGTTGAAAGGAGATTTGCATGTGCAGGGCGACCAGACAATATTTGGTTATGTCATGTCATTGAACAAGATTCTTAATGCTTTAAGGGGAACTCTGCAGTGGAATCGACCTCTGCCACTGGAGAATCCGGTGCATGACATTCAACCAGGAGACCGAGTGTATGTGAAGAATTGGTCCACCAACCCCTTGAAAGAGGCATGGGACGGGCCACGCCAGGTGATCCTGACAACTTACACCGCAGTAAAGGTCGAAGGAATCGACTCATGGATCCATTACACTCGGGTCAAGAAAGTCCCTGTACAATGGGAGACTCAGCTGGTCTCTCCAACACGGATGATCTTTCGCGGAAAGTAGCATTTTTGATTATATTGTTACTGGCAATAACGAAAACAATTCCTGTTAATAGTTCTGTTATAGTTGCAGTTACCGAACCAGTGGTTGGTGTCATGGATGGAATGGATGTGAACCTGACCTGTTTTGTAACAAATGACCAGGAACCTGAAGTCCAGAATGTACAGGCAGTCTGGAAAAAAGGTGCTGATTATCCGAAAGCGAATATCGTCATAGTTTGGGATAAGGATGCACAAAAAGGTAACACCACATTACAACTGAAGCAAGTTAGGCAGGAAGATATGGATGTATACATGTGTATTGTAAAATCCCGGAAAAGTTTTGATTATAAGCAAATTAAATTGAGAGTAGTGCCCTGGAAGTTAAAGAAAGAAACCCCATCCCAGGAATCCGTAGAGGTGAAACCCACCTGGGCTGTACAAGATATGTGGGACGGACTTTCTTTGAAAATGAATTGTTCATTTGAGTTGAAACAAGACTGTAACCAAAGTGTGCAAGTTAAATGGTGGAGAGAAGACAATCAGAAGTTATGGAATCGAATAGACCAAGGAACTAGCTGGTGGGAAAAGTCCGGAAAAGGTATAGGGTGGTTGAATGTTAGTAACCCTTTAAATGGTTCTTCCGAAGGAAAATATTTGTGTTTAGTGATGTGTAAACTTGATGCTGACTATGGAATAAGGATAGTAGAAGCTAAGTTACGTCAAGGAATAGGGAAAAAGCATAGAGAGTTAAGAGATACAAGAGTAGTTGCACATCAAAGTTATGAACGAGAGAATTTGGTAGTAGGACTGATTAGAGATTTTGGAATAGTGCAAAACGTATCCCGAATTACAGCATGCTTGCCACTCCCACAAGCAGCAGGAGAACCAATTCCGTGGGGAATTATTCCCATTCCATTACCACCTGTGACGACAGGAAACACATCTACTATATGCCAAATAGAAAGGAAAGAAAAAGAAATAGTGACCGTTAAAAGGGGATGGAATGCAGCAAAGTATAAGACTGAAACAATAGAAGTTAAAACAAAGCAACCTTACCAAGAGGTCAAGTGTCAGAATATAAGCCAGCAGCATGTGTTTTGGGATGACTGGAAAGCCGTATGGGGTCCGAGTTTATTAGAACACTATAGTTACATTGGAACAGTAAATTGGTGTATGCAGTGGGTAGGAAGCAAAAATCAAAGTTTTGTAGGAGTTCATAGGACAGAAACCTCTACGAGAGAAATTACAGAAACTAGAGAAAGTTGGAACTGTACTAAAGTAATCACATGTGACACACCTGAAAGTCAAATTAGTTTAGCTCCTCTTAGAATGTTACTCAAGTGGGGATGTGAATGTAGGGCAATTAATCATACAATTACAGGAAAGGCACTCGCATTGGGCAAAAACAATGGAATTCAGAGGGCCGTAAGTTGCAAAGATACTACAATTAGAAGTCCAGGAAATCTAGTCTGGGTGATGAGACATGGACAATGGACTACACATATTCCTATAGATGGGCCTGTAACACAAATCACTCTAGGAATCCCAACACTCTGTCCCTTGTGGAAACAATCAAAATTAGATTCTAACCGGAAGAAAAGAGACGTAGACGAATTCACTGAGCTAGAAGACAAATGGCATGAACCTGATGGTGGAGTTAAATTTGGATGGGCTCTAGAATCACTATTCGCACCTATAGCTTCATACAGAAACAGAGAAATGTTGTATAAATTGTTAGGGCAAACTGAGAGATTAGCAGCAGCCACTAAGAAAGGATTTAAGGATATGAATTTGCAATTACAAGCCACATCCCGAATGACTCTACAGAATAGGATGGCACTGGATATGCTATTGTTAAAAGAGCATGGTGTGTGTAAATTCCTAAGTAAGAAAATTGACCATTGTTGCATCCATATTCCGAACATGACCATTGAAGTAGAAAAAGACATTTCCCAATTAGAGGCAATTGAATCCAAAACAAAAGAAATTGAAAAAGAAGCACAACATAATTGGATTGGAGCAATTTTTGAATCTCTAGGACTTCAGGTTTCCGGATGGGTTTCATCAGTAGTACAGTACATTCTGTTGTTTATGGTCTTGTTATTAATCATTTGGTTAGCCTATAAGTGTGTTTTAGGAGTCATCGAAAAAGAAACTAAACGTACTAGAAGAGTAATGAAAGCCTTGGCAAGGACCAATGAGATGCACCTGTCCCCTCCGAAGTATGAAGATGCCATTGGGCAAGAAAATCCAGCATTTGAAAGAACCAGTGATGACTAAAAGTTGAGCATTCTTGCAGAAGACTGAAGAATGCTCAAAAGGGGGGAATTGTTGCCATTTGCCTTAAAAGACTGTATTAACATAATAGCAAACGCTAATAGTTGACATTAGTAGTAGTTATGCTAACGCTTGGTAGGCCGCATATAACCTACAGATGAACTGTTATAACAGATTTTGCAATGTAAGCAGCGTCACTAAGAAATAATCACTAATCCTAAAGAATGTATACTTATCTTAAGGAGTGTATCCCTTTATCTAGAAAATGTACCTTTGGCAAAAACTTAAATGTCATAGAGATAGTTGTGCTAAGTAGCGAAAATGAAGTAAGAATTTGTTATGATGAAGAAATCATGTAGAGAAACATATAAAAACCCTGTAAATTTTCTGTGAAATGGGGCTCTGTCTTTGGACGCTAGTCCACAGGCTCCCGGGCCCTCAATAAAGCACCGCATAAACGACTTCGGTTGTTTGTGTCTTCTTCGGATCGGGCAACACCACTACTAGTATCACTACTACAATAACCAACACATATAAACCTACTTTGCAAAGTTCTTTGAACCAAGGTGCAAAGTTCCATCCTTCAAATAGATCATCTAACCATGATCCATCATCTTCTCTAATTTGGGCAGTTAAATCTTTCAGTTCTTGTATGCTTTTATGGATAGATTCAGAGTGGTCAGACAGGTTCATACAACACAATCCTTCAAATTCTTCACAACCATGTCCATGTGCCAATAAAAGGAAGTCAATGGGAAAACACAGTATTTCTAATTTCATAACACAATGAAAACCACACTTCTGCAAAAAAAAGCTCTACGAAACCAAGAATTCACATATTTAGCATCAACATAAAGTTAGGGTTTGCAGGTTCCACAGATGAAGAAGAGATGTCAGGCGTGATCTGAAGTCTCTTTGCTTGGCTCACGTCTGTGGGCCTGTTTCTTCGCTCTTGGGCTCATCAGCACGTTCTTGTGTGCAATATGGTTTGACGTTCTTTGCTGGAACCCACTTAGGTCCAGCACCTGTAGAAACACAAGCATACCCTTTGCCCCAAGTTATTAGTCGAAAAGGACCTTCAATTTGTCCTGTCTCAGGGTTCCTGATTAAAACAGGAGGATTTTCTTTCCGTTTCGCCTGTGTGTTATTCAAAAAATGCCTAAAAATTGATGGATCAGGTTTTGCAAAAGAGCTGTTTAAAAAATTAAAAACATACAAAGCTTTGCTCAACCTCATCTGTGGTGTTGCCTCTACTCCCCCCCTCTGTTGATCTAAAATGTGCTTTAATGTGTGATGTGTTCTTTCAACAATTGCTTGACCTGTGGGGGAGTGAGGAATACCAAAGGTATGACAAACACCCCAATTCATTAAAAATGAAGCCAATTTTTGAGATATATATGCAGGGCCATTATATGTTTTTGCCTCTTGGGGTACACCTAATGAAGCAAATGCTTGCAAAAAATGTTGACAAGCATGATTACCTGTTTCTCCTGTGTGGACAGAGGCGAAGACTGCACCTGAGAATGTGTCCACTGACACGTGGATATTTTTAAATTTCCCAAAAGAAGGGTATTTAGTGATGTCTGTTTGCCATAATTGCAGACCTTGCAAACCTCTTGGATTGACAGCTCCTGTAGAAACCGGGGGTTGCACAAGCTGACAATCAGGACAAGTACTAATGATGGCTTTGGCTTGACTTTTGGAAATACAAAACGTCCGCACAAGTGCCTGTGTGTTTTGGTGAAAAAAAGCATGACTTAGTTTTGCCTGTTTAAAAATGTTTGGCAAGGTGTTTGAGATAACCATTGTCAGTTTATCTGCTCTTGCATTTCCTTCTGCCAGAAATCCTGGTAGCAAAGAATGACCCCTAATATGAGAAACAAAATATGGATTAGTTCTGTATTGCAAAATTGTATAAAGAGATGAAAGCCAATGATATAAGGTATCATTGCCAATATCCTTTAAAATTGACTCTTCTATTCTCTTAACCACATTAGCAACATAAGCGGAGTCTGTACTTAAATTAAAAGGTTGTGGAAAGAGCTGAAAGGCCCTAACCACAGCAGCAAGCTCGGTGATTTGAGGAGACCCTTGCACTGTTTGAATGTCTGATTCCCAAGTTTTAGTTGTTTGATTCAACCATACTATTACTGATTTATGTGTCTTACCTGATCCATCAGTGAAAAGAGTTACAGCATTCAAAGGTTCTTCATTTAACATGGGTTTCTCCCTGAAACTCAACCTTGCTTGTAACAATTTGTGAGCTGGATAATGAATGGAACAAACACCTGGAAAATCTAATAATGCATTTTGCAAATCATGTGAATTTTGCAATGCCCAATCAAGATAATCTTTTTTTCACAGGCAAATAAATAACTGCAGAAACTCATCCTGCCAAAGTTAACAATCTTGTTCTGGCTCTAATTACAATTTGTGCTATCATTTCCGTAGTTGTAAAAACTGTTTTTGGAGATCTGTAAGAAAGAAAAACCCATTCTATTATTAACAAAGGATCCTTTTCAGAACAGTCCCATTTAAAAATGAGACCATAAAGCTGTAATTTTTCTCCCAAAACTGCAAGGAAAAAGGGCTTTTCTGGAATGCAACGATGGTCTTGCCTCCTTTGGAAAGCCTCTGTGACCTTTTCAAGGGCTGCTTGAGCTTTAGGTGTCAGAGTCCTAGGAGATTTAATGTCACAGTCCCCTTTTAATAAGTCAAAAAGTGGAGCAAGTACATCATTGGAGATTCCCAAAACAGTCCTGACCCAATTAATTTCTCTGAGAAGCTGTTGTAGATCCTGTAAGGTGTTGACATTGGTCCGGAGTTCCATTTTCTGTGGCGTGATTCTTTGTTCAGTCATCCTCAATCCCAAGTATTTCCAGGGTTGCATTTCTTGAATCTTGAATGTAGAAATTTCCAGTATGGCATTTTGAATTCCATCAACAACACTGTCACGAGTCTACTCCATCTCTGTCTGTGTTGGTGCTGCAACAAGCAAATCGTCCATATAGTGTAGAATTATAGATCGTGGATGCTTCTGTCGAGCTGGAGACAGAGCTTGTGCCACAAAATGTTGACATATTGTTGGGGAGTTCTTCATCCCGTGAGGCAAAGATTTCCAGTAATGTCTCTGCAATGGTTCTCCTCGATTGATAGGTGGAACCGAAAAGGCGAACCTCGGGGCATCTTCTGGGTGAAGTGGTATGTTGAAGAAACAGTCCTTTAAATCAATGATAATTAGGGGCCAGTTTTTTGGAGTCATTGATAAAGAGGGAAGTCCAGGCTGCAGAGGACCCATGTCCTCGATCACTTCATTGATTTTTCTCAGGTCATGGAGCAATCTCCAGGAGTCAGAAGTTTTCTTCTGGACGATGAACACGGGCAAATTCCAGGGGCTGTTTGTGGGTCTGATGTGACCTTTTTGCAATTGCTCCTTTACCAGATTGTTAAGAATACTCAGCTTTTTCTCTGATAAAGGCCATTGTTCAATCCAAACAGGAAAATCAGTTTTCCATGACAGCTTTAGAGTGGTAGGTTTTGGCACAGTCATCCCTGGGTCACTTCCAGTTTTGCTCCCCACTGGGACAGTACGTCTCTCCCCCATACTGTGAGAGGCTTTTGCACAACGAAAGGACGTCCTGTCACTGTTTTCCCTGCAGGACCTGTAACAGTAATCATAGATTCACTTTGCAAACACACAGTGGCACCTCCAATCCTTGTGAGGGTGCCCATAGGTGATACCAAATTCCAATCGCTTGGCCAGCACCTGTAAGAGATCACCGTGCCGTACGCGCCAGTGTCTATCATGCCTGTAATATAAACTGTTCTACCAAGGTGAGTCAGGCCGCAAGTCAGCTCTGGTCGGTCACGGCTCACACGTTGCACCCAAAGGACATCAGGACCTGAGATAGGGCTTCCAAGAGACACTTTTGAGCACACAATTTGTTTAGAAGTATCCATAGGTAAAGCAAAAGCAACAGCAATAGGTGTCTTTGGTGGAATCACCATAGGAACATTGAATGCAAGAGCTAAAATTATTAGCTCTTCATTACAATTTATTGAAACAACAGCTGGAAGAACTGAGAGTCCGAGAATTCTGTTGCTGTCCTTGCCTATGAATAAAAAATCTTGCCTTTGTTGGGAAATGCCAGTAATTCCTGTAGAAACACCTTCATAACAAAAGTCTTTTAAAAGGCATATTAATTTTGAAGTTGCCAGCTCAAACCTTGCCCTTGGGTATAATAAGATGGAGCCCCCTGGGGAGTTGGTGCCTGAGGAGCCACTTGGGGAATGGGTGGCAGGGCCAGGGGTGACGTCTGGGCAGCCGGCAACTGGGGTGCCACTATTTGTGTTCCCACGCAGTGGCCTGCGCTCTTTAATGAGTTTAACGACAGAGAATTACCTTCAACATCAAATTGAGAACAACAAAATCTAGCAAGATGTTTCCCTTTACAACAGAGAGGGACTTATTTTGTGCTGCTGGTGCAGGACAATAATTTTTCAGGTGTCCAGATTTCCCACAATTAAAACAAGCCCCTTTTGCAGGCTCAACTTTCACAGCTGCAAGGGTTTTTTCAATAGTTTTCCTTTGTGCCTCCACGACCTTTTCAAGTTTTTCTCCCAACTTTTCTCCAAATGAATTTTGAGATTTTGCAATCTGCTCCCCAAGGACATTAGCTTGTACCTTAGCAACGTGCTGGGGTGTGCCAAGCTTACTGCAAGCCGAAAGCATTTGAGGGATAGTTGGGGACTGATCAGGCAAAGCTAAAATAACTTTCTTGCATTCATCATTTGCATTAGTAAAAGCAAGGCTTTTAAGGATATAGGGGTGTGCCTGTTCATCTGAACACTGCCTTTCAACAGCTTGTGTTAGTCAATCTAGAAAAGCACCATAGGGTTCAGTTTCACCTTGCATTATTGTAGAGTAAGCATTTATGTGGCCACCTGCTGGTTCAACAGTGAGCACGGCCTTTCCAGCAGCATTTTTTATATCATCAAGCACAGCCCTAGGCATATCACCCACATGATCTTCAGGCTTATCATATGAAGGATCTCCAGCCAGCTGAGCAATGGTAAAACGAGCAAAAGAACTACCTTCATATGGCGACGGTTTCAGGCATGCAGTACAGCCCAGTAGGCTGGCCAACCGAGCCGATCCAGTGGGCTCTTTCAGCCCAGCCACTGGATGTAGGTCACGACGATGGCGAGGAAAGAAGGAGGACTCTGCTGAGGGGTTGCCACAGGAGTTTATTGAGGGTCCAGGGGGGAACAGCCTCACTCCGGGGAGATCTGCCTCAGCAGAGCGCAGACTGCCCTGGGTCAGCTTCTTTTATGCAGAGGAGGAGTCAGGGGAGGTAACAGGGAAAGAACCAATGGGAAAGGAGCAGGGAGTGGTTACCAGGATGAAGGACTCCTCCAGGAGCTAATCCTAGTTGGAGGGGATGAACCTCCTTGGATCCTGTCCTATCACTCGACGCCCCTCTCAGAACCTTCCAGATTCAGGGAGAGGCCTCGAGTAGACAGACAGGTCCTCGGGGGTAGGGAGCAGAAGATTGACAACTTGGGTAAAACCAAACGGGAATTACACAAGGGGTACATGGAACAAACCAACATAACAAACTCAAAACTTGAACACACCACTACATTCATATATTTTAGTTAACTCGTTGAGATGTTTTTTCCACTCCACGTCCCATAACATGTACTGCATGTTGGTTAGAATCATGGAAGCCACGTGACAATCTGCTGGAACAAGCTCATAAGCGTTAAAAATACTTTTCACCACATTATAAAAATAAGAAGTCAGTCCACTATCCTTTGCTGCTTGTCTAAGTTCTTTAATATCATAATGTGACACAGTATCATATTGAGGATTTTGATTATTTCTACCATACCTTACAGGCATGGCCAGAAAATTTTCATTTGAAGAATCAGAATCCTTACCTTCTCTAAGATTACGTTTGATATTAGACCAATCAGTTAAACATGGCACATCAGTTTTTGAATTAATCTCTGAAGGGTCCTTCACTTTTGTAGAAACTAAGAAAGCCTCTGGATTGAACTGAGGCAAATTAGAGCTTTGTGTTAAATTTGTAGAACCATAATTAAATAAAGAAGGACCACCCTTTGAGCTTATTCCAGTGTCTTGTATCTGTGTAGAAAATGCATGTATTGTTTCAGCTTTTATTGAGCTAGGAGCAGTGACAGGCATTTGTGTTGTAAGCATTGGCTGTGTCTGTGCTGTGACTGTAGTCTGAGGCACTTGGCTGTGTGGCCTCAGTCTGAGACACTCGGGGTGTGGCTTCAGTTTGAAGCACTTGGACGAGCTGCCCAAGCTGCTGAGGATTGGAAAAAGTTTGAGAACTTCCCATATTGTTAACAATACAAACTCCTTCCCCTTGGCTCAGTGGTGCAGCAGCAGAAGAATCAGCAGAGCCCACAGGTCCAGGAAGGCAGGCTACTCTTGTTCCAGAGGAGGCAGTGGGAGAGTGAGCTGGTGCCATAGCAATGGGCAGAAGTTGGCAAGGAGCCTGGAAAGTTGCAAACTTCATGGGCATCAGCGGCAAAGCAGGCAACTGTGAGGGGAGAGCTGTATTTTATTGGCCACTTAGATATCTGTACCAGGGGGAGGATTAGCCCTTTTGTAATCTACTCAATTGTTTGGGCTACTTTTGTAACACTGAGTGGACTTTTGTTCCTCGAGATCTTTTATTCCTTAAGAGACTTAGGTTATTACTGTCCCTTCATAGAAAAATGTTTGAAACCAAAGAATGGCCTTTTGTTTTTGCCTCTGTGAAGTGATATGCTTTATCAAGTGACTCTCAATGGATGACATCAAGGCAAATGAGTTGCTCCTTTGAGATGGGAAGCAAACTTCCAAATCTTTCACATTCTCATGCCATTCCCATTCATTTATGAGGTTTGCAACTTATTGGAACGACTTGAGTTGGGTAATAGGAAGTAAAGCTTTGCTGAATTGAGGATTGTTAAATGCCAGACTCTTCCATGCCTTGGCTGCAAGGGTGATTTTGTTATACAGGAAACAACTCCAATGAGAAAACAATCCCAGCATGGAGGAACAGCTTCTGACAGAGACCAAGAGTTGCCAGCAGTTGCTCCAGGTGCTGCTGCCAACAGCCCCTTTAGGAAGAGCACAGCCCCAATGCACGTTGGCTTTGGCTCCCTCTTGGCAGAGAAGCCCCGCAGGGCACAGGTCTCTGGGACAGGAGATGACACCAGCACTGCCCGGGCTCAGGGGGTGGCAGTGGCAGCTGTGCTTGGGCAGGGACTCTGCCACACCTGCTGATTTCAGTGCTCCCCGGGCCCCAGGGGTCAGAGCAGCATTCCTGCCCTGGCCCACACGTTCCTTGTCTGTGTCACACCCACGGGTTTAGGACGGCCAGCGGCCGGGACGTGTCCCAAGGAGGCCGTGCCAGCTTCTGTGGAAGGCCCCGTGCCCTTCCCGCTGCGGCTGCGTCGGCCGCCCTGGGGGCTCCTTCTGCTGCCCTGAGCCCGCAGGGCAGGGCAGCGTTTGCTGATGGTTTGAGCCGTTCCTAAAGATTCTCTTGGGCTGCCTCAGACACCTGGGCCAGGGATTCCTTCCAACCCGGGCCACTTTGGGTGTGTGTGCAAGGGCCCTTTGTGACACGGTGCGGCACGGTCACCGTGGGAGGGAATGGGACAGGGTGTCAAAGGGCCCTTTGTGACATGTGGTGACATAGGTGCTGGCGGTGACGCAGCCACACCTCAGTGCTCGGAGCACGCGACGGGACAGGACGGGAGAGAGCGGTGTCGTGAAGAGCCCCCCCACAGCGCACTCGTTCCTGTCTGACCCGGAGCTTTTCTGAGGCGTTATTCCTGCAGGTAACCTCGAGGCGAGACCACAGGTCTTGGTGACCCGTGGCCTACCTGAGGCTTCCCTTCTGCAGGTGCCCTTGAAGGCAGACTGTGGGAACTGGTGCCCTGGAGCTTTTCCAAGGCATCTCCCATCCCTGCCACTGGTGGCCTCAAGGCCAGAGCAGAATTCTTGACGAGGAGTCTCCTGCCCTTGCGGCAGGAGCTCTCGAGACCAGAGTGCAGGGCTTGCTGTCCTGTACTCTTCCCAGCACTTCAGTCCTGCAGGTGCCTCCCAAGCAGGACTTGCTGACTCGGAGGCTTTCCGAGGCATCTCTGCTGCAAGTAGCTCTAAATCCAGTCACTGACATGGAGCAGAGACCCCCGAGGGTGCCCAAGCTGGCCTGGGTGGAGGAGGAGGAAGGCGGCCCTGGAGCTGCCCCAGAACAGGAGACTGAAGAGGTGCAGCAGTTCCAGCTGCCGAAGGAGGGTGAGTGGCAGAGCTGGGCCGCAGGGCTGATGCCTGCAGCAAGCTTGGCTGCATCGCGTCCCATCCCATCCCATCCCATCCCATCCCATCCCATCCCATCCCATCCCATCCCATCCCATCCCATCCCATCCCATCCCATCCATCCCCTGGGGCTGTGCCCATGGACAGGATGGAAGAGAGTTGGAATAGACATGGAGAAGAGACCCCCAAGAGTGCCCAAGCTGGTCTGGGTGGAGGAGGAGGAAGGCGGCCCTGGAGCTGCCCCAGCACAGGAGACTGAAGAGGTGCAGGAGTTCCAGCTGCTGCAGGAGGGTGAGTGGCAGCGCTAGGCTGCAGGGCTGATGCCTGCAGCCAGCTGGGCCCCATCCCATCCCATCCCATCCCATCCCATCCCATCCCATCCCATCCCATCCCATCCCATCCCATCCCATCCCATCCCATCCCATCCCATCCCATTGCATCCCACTGCATCCCATCCCATCCCATCCCCTGGGGACATACTCCTGAAAAGGATGGAAAAGGGGCTGGAGCTGAAGCCCGCAGTGGCCCTGCTCCATCCCCTGGGGCATCCCGGGGTTGTCCCTGCCTGCGGAGCGCAGGGCTGGACTCTGTTCTCCGGCCTCTCCCGCAGCCCCTCAGCTCTGGCTGCGCTCGCTCTTTGCCAGATGCAGCCATGGACCGCACACAAGAGCAGGAGCCTGCCCGTGGCCGCTTCCGCACAACAGCGCAGGTACCTGCAGCCATCCCCTGCGCTGCTGCCACTGCTCAGCCCAGCACCGCGCTTGGAGCACTCCATGGAACATCCTTGGCTTCCTAGCCTTTGTTTTCCTGCCGCACTTCCAAATTCATCAAGTGCCTTTGGCAGGAAGAGACCAGCACCGTGGGCACTGAGTTCCTGAAAAACCATGACGTCTACACCACCAACACCAGTGCTACCATGCTGGATTTGATTTTGGAGGATGGTGTTTCCAGTCCAGAGCAAGTAAGCAACCTCTGGCCAGGGTTTGATCCTCCAGGAATTGCTTGGTCTCCCAAGCCAAGCCTGCTGTCTCTGTGAGGCTTTGAGGCCATCGCAGTGTGGTGGCAAGGGAAGCACTTCTCTGGGAAAGCTGGGGACATGACTCCCTCTGGCAGCTTCCCAAGTCTCCCTGTGCCTTCTCCAGGTGCCTGCCATGGTCAGGTACATCCACCAGTGGCTCGTGGCCAATGAGTCTGCTGAGCACAGGCTGGACAGGACCCTGCTGGATCTCACCGAGGCACAGCCCGCTGATGTGGTGATGACTCTCCTGCGTGTGGCCCCATCGTGTGACAGGTATGGGGCCCACCTGCCCAGAGGGCTCAGGGCTCCCCAGCCCATCACTCTGTACAGCCTGTCCCAGGAATTTGACGAAAGCAGAATTCCAGAGCCCTCTGGCTGCTCCCTTTCCCAGCCCTGCCAGGTCAGGCCCTGTGCCTGGTGCCATGCTCCCTCCTTGCCTCTCAGAGGCCTGTCCTCACAGGGCTGGGCTGTCTGGGTGCTACGGGCAAGGGGCAGTGGGGCAGATGCAGAGCTGGCAGCCAGCTCAGCTCCCTGCTGCTGCCCAGGCCACGGTGCTGTGTTCGAGACGCCCCCTCTTACCCCACAGAGCTGCTACATCCATGTGGAACATGATCGTGTCCTCGAGCAGGACTGCAGAGATGGTGCTGCCGCTACTCCTTGATGTGCTGCAGAACTGGCCAGCGCACAGCACGTGCACCTCAGATGGGGATGACACGCATGTCTTTGCCCTGGCTGTGAGTTTCTGGAACTGCCCTCTGCTCACCCCAAGGCTACCTCTCCAGCACCTCTCCACTCTCCTTCCCCCACTGCATCTCCCTGCCCCAGGCACTGGGAGGAAACCTGGCCTTGGGGCAGCTTCAGGGGCACCAGGCCCGGTGCTCCCCCTGCGTCTCCCCTGGCCTCTCCCTTCCACGCTCGGGCCCTCGGCCCCACACGGACACCTCGGCACTGAGTGCTGTCTCGGGGTGCTTTGTCCTTTGCAGGCAACTGTGGTGATTTGGAAGATCCTCCAGATGCCCTGCATCCCACACATGGTGACGGTGCATTTCCCCCGCCTCTTTGTGCATCTGCTCTTCCAAGTTTTCTTCAGCACTTTGGACACGCCAGAGGAGGTCGATACCTTCTGGAAGGCATGCCAGGAACAACACGGCCTTGCCACCAGCCCCAACAGGTGCTCCATCCCAGTCCTCCTGTGCCTGCCACATCCCCAGGCCAGGAGCCAGTGCTCCCAGTGTGACCTGGGCTTTGCTCTGCACAGGTTTGCAGTGCAGACCCTGAAGTCCCTGCTCTGCCAAATGCAATGTGAGCATGTGGTGGTGGCAATGGAACGCAAGCGTGGCTGGGACACACTGCTCTGTGTTGACACCCACCACTATGCTGTTGGTCTGCTGGCCAGGTGAGACCCGCTTCTCCCCACTGCCTCTGGCATTTGTGCCCTGTGCTCAGGGTGCCCCACACAGTCTCCGTGGTCCTGGGCCAGAAGGCCTTGTAACCAATAGAACACTTAGCAGACTGCAAAAGGCTGGGAGAGGAGGGTGCCCAAGAGCAGCCACCTCCCAAAGGGCTCTGGTTCCCTTACAGCATGGTTGGGAAAGACCCGACGTCTGTGAGTCAGTCCTGGAAGCAATTTGCCCCCCTGGCTCACAGTCTTGCTTCCTTTTTCCTCCTGTCAGAGAATTGCGCCGTTCATCCAAACGCTTGTGTTCTGGGATTGCATTCTACCTGCTCAATCTGCTCATCAAAGAGATGCCATTCTGGGATTTCGCTGTCCTGGCGTTCCTTGTGGAGGTGAGCCTGAAGGCCAGCGCTGCCTCACTGAGCTGCCTCCCAGCTCTCTGCCCTCTTGTAGGGCACCTGCTTGGGACGCTGCCTGCACCCTGTGCTGCTGCTGCCCGGGCCCGGCCCTGTGCAGTTCTGGGCTCCTTCCGGCCAGGTCTTGAGTCAGTGCCCTGTGCCTTTCAGGTTCTAGATTGCCTGCACTTGAGTGAATGCAGTGGCACTGTTCTTGAGATCATGTCAAAGAACCTAGGGTGCGAGTGCAGGGAGCGGCGTTTCTTGGCACTCAGAGGCCTCGTGGTGCTCAGCAAGGATCTCCTGATGGTGATAAGGGAGGAGCGGCTGAAGCCGTGTGGGCAGCGTGGGGCTGGGGAAAGCAGTCACTTGGGCTTGGCTCAGTTCTCCCAGCTCTCTTGCCTCCTGGTTCAGCTGCCCAAGTGCTTCAGGACAGGCCTTTGGCATCTGTGCCCTGCGGCAGCAGGGTGGAGGTTTCACAGTCCTGTGTTCCACACAGGCCCGAAAGATGTGGAACCTGACTGAAAGCCTTGTGGAGCTCCTGCAGGAAAATGACAGCGACATCGTCAGGATGACCCTCATTCTACTAAAATATTTGTTCCTGTATAATGATGCCCTGATACCCAGCACCGTTGCCCTGCAGCTGGCTGAGGCACTCCAGACACTCTTTGACCACGTAAGGCTCTGTGCCCTGAGCCACAGCCACTGGGTGCTACCTGGACACTTTGTACCCTGTGGATTTGCAGGCCAGTGCACAGGTGGGCTGGAAGCAGCCAATGCTGTCTTTTTTCCTTCTTTTCAAACAGGATGAGAGCCAGGTGCAGCTGTGTGCTATGTTTGTATTTCAAGAGATGATGTATTTATTAACGGAAGAGGGAAGAAAGGCCCTGAAGTCACAAGTGCGCCACAGCCTTCTCCCACTCTCTTTCCACTGCCATGACCAGAACCAGCGTGTGGTTAAGGTGAGGACTTGTGAGCTGCAGCTTCCCACTGGGAGGGGGTTCAGTTTCATACTGCCCTGGAGCCTTGCAGACTGTAGCCTCTTCCAGGCCTTGGAAGAGGGACACTCCTGTGCCCTGAACTGTGGGGCCACCTCTGGGTCTCTGCTGCTCTCCAGGCCTCCCGGGAAACGCTGTATTGTTCAGCCAGATTCCTGAAGAGGAGGGATCTTGAACAGTTGCTGCAGGTGGATAAGACATGGAGGTTCGGCGAGGGCCTGGTAAGGATGGCCTGGGAAACCCAGACTCAGCCTGGACAAACCCCCTGACCGCAGTGCTCAGTGCTCAGTGCGCGGGGCTGGCAGCTGTGGCCCCGGCCCAGTGCTGCACCCAGGGGCGCCAGCTTGCGCCCCACACGCCGCTCCCTTCCCTGGCCTGCGAGGTCTCTTCTCCGGGCTCCTGTGGCCCCGAGCCGGGGGCCCATGGAGCCCCGGCCCAGCGGGGTTGCAGGGCGGGGCGGCAAAGCGGATCCCCGGGCAGCACCCGGCTCTCTGCCCCCTCCAGAACCCGGCGCCAGCGCCTGCTGGCCGGGCCTCAGGGCTGTTCGGGCAGGGGAGGCTGGGGCTGGGCACAGCGAGAGCCCGGCCGAGGGGCTGAGGCCGCGCCAACCCTTCCCTCCTGCCGCTCTCTCCAGCTGGCGGAAGACAGGAGCCGAGCGGCCGAGCACCTGCGCCGGGCCCTGCCGTACCTGGAGAGCCCACAGGAGCCCCTGCGAGAGGCGGCCATCAGGTTCATCGGTGAGCCACGAGCCCGGGCTCCCTCCCCGGCCCGCCGCAGCTCGGCCCCAGCCCCGCCTGCTGCCCCGGCAGCGGCATCCGGGCCCGGCGCCGTGGAGCCCCGCCTGCCCTCGGGGCTGCTGCCGCCCTCTGGCAGCCGTGCCCTTGGGCGGCAGCCTGCGGCAAGGGCCCGGGCTGAGCCCTGCTGCGGCAGGAGGCCGTGTGGCCACAGGGCCGCTGGCAGGGAGCTGTGCCGCTGGGGCCGTGACAGGCTCTGTGTTCCCAGGGATCGCCGGGCGGAACTTGAGGGGACAGAAGGAAGAGCTCCAGCTCATCTGTGAGGGTGAGTGAGGGCTGTCAGAGGGGGGCTGGCGGGGAGAGCCCCAAGCCCTGGCCTGGCTGCCAAGCGCTCTGCTCCCTGTGCGAACCAGGGGTGGCGTGAGCAGAGCCCACAGAGGTTTCAGGGGCACATGGGGGATTCGTGTCCAGCAGCTGTGGGCTGATCCCGTTGGTCCCTGCTCCCTCCTGGCCATGGCAAGAGGGGTCCAGGCCCCCAGGCAGGGGGCTCTCATCCAGTGCCCGCAGCACAGGGATCTGACCGTGGCTCTGTTCCTTTCTCTTCCAGCCCTTGAAGACATGGCAGATGACAGCAGCCCCGCCATCAGAAACCTGGCAATTGAAACAGCATTTGTCCTATGGGCAGTACAGAGAGCGCCGTACTCCATCTTTCAGAAGGTGCAAGATCAGTTCCACAGGGCATGGAAGAAACGGCCTCGTCTATGTGATGGTGCCAGGCTGTGCTGCTGGCGCTCTGCAGAGAGCTGATCTGGAAGGCTCTGTTTGCTGGGGTCACAAGACCCAGTGGGGATTTTTCTTTTCTTTAATATTGTTCATCTTGTTGTTTTTCTGTAGTATGAAAATAAAGAATATGTTATAACAGACAGACTCTCAGGATCTTTCTTTTGCTGCTCAGGCTGTGCAGGGCATAGGTGACGAGGGGGAAAAGGATGCTTGTGCTTGTGCCAGCAAGCTGCCCAGGTGTGCAGCCTTGCAGGGAAAATGGCCAGAAGCTCCTGGGCCCTTGGTGCTTCTGCCGACAGAGCGGGTGGGTAGGGGCCGGAGCTGCTGGGATCCCTGCGAGGCCGGTGCCTGGAGATGGCCACAACCTCTGTGCCAGCCAGGAACTGCAATCTGTGTCCTCCTGCCCGTGTGTTGCCGTAGCAGCATGTGGCAGCAGTTATCATCATGTCCAGGGAGGTTCAGCCACAGGCAGGAAAACAGACGAGACAAGTCTCTTTCTTAAGCTCAAGAATCCATTTTATTCCCCCCACCCCAGGCCGGAGAGGGGGTGAGAACGAAGAGAGAGATCATGTGGTTTTTCTCAGTTATACAGTGTCTCAGGTTCCTGGGTGGTACAGGGGGCAGGGCAGGGGGCAATTGACCATAGGGAAGACAGAAACTGGACACCAGGCCCCCATAGCCAACGGGGAAATAGGGAAAGGGGATACCATGGGGGGGTGATGGGCTTCAGAAACCCAGGGAGAAGATTACACCGTGTTTGCAGGGAACTATGGGGGGAAGCCTTTGTTACATCTGGGAGGGGTCACTTTTCCAGGGCAAGGCAGTTGGAAATTCCTTTAATAGTACAAGGGACTCTGCATGTTGCTGGCTGGATTGCTGAGGGCTCTGAGGTGCCTCTTGATCAGGCTCCTCTGGAGCTCCTGTGGGGCTGTGCTGCTCGTGCTGGGCTGATTGGCTGGGCTGGAGGAGACCCTGAGGGGCTGGGGTGTTGGGAACCCCTGAGGACTTGGGTGTCAGAGGCCATAAGCAGCCCCCAGGCAGCTGCCTTGTTCCTGCCACCCCGCTGCTCTGGTACTTACCCCAAATCATCTCCCAGGCTTGCAGCTGTTGAGGCCGGGACACCACACCACCAGGAAGGTGGGGACAATCCGAGGTGCCCAGCCTGGGCTGGCTGGGGACAGGGAGGGCAGGGGGGTGCTGCCAGGGCACAGCCACTGGGTGCTGTCACAGTACAGCTGGTCAGTAGCTGGGCAAATAAATTTGGCCATAAATAAGAAACCCCATTTGACTAGTGCAGTTCAATAAACAAGTCCCTGGCTGAACAATGACAGGATAGATTTGAAATCAAACAGCAACCTCAGCCAACCCTGTTCAACCCTGGATGCAGACACAACACTGGCCAGAGATCTGGGTGGTCCAGAGATGTCAACAAGTTGGCTACCCAAGCTCGGGAAATTCAACCCCCTATAAAAGGGGCGGCCATCATAAACTCAGAGCTGTTTGTTGATGACCCTCGGTCAGTCGTGTTGTCTCTGTCTACAACCAATGACACCATCATAATAGGTGCTACTAGCAAGAGGCAGTGGGCAGAGGCAGAGCTGGCAGCCAGCTCAGCTCCCAGCTGCTGCCCAGACCACAGTGCTGTGTCCGAGACCCCCCTGAGACAGAGTTCTGACCCCACAGAGCTGCTATGACCATGTGGATAATCATGTCCTCGAGCAGGACTGCAGAGCCAGAGCAGCAGCTACTCCTCGATGTGATGAGGAACTGGTCAGCCAACAGGACATCCACTTCCAGTGGGGATGACACGCATGTCTTTGCCCTGGCTGTGAGTTTCTGGAACTGCCCTCTGCTCACCCCACTGCTGCCTCTCCAGCAGCTCTCCATCCTCCTTCCCCCACTGCATCTTCCTGCCTGAGGCACTGGGAGGAAACCTGGCCTTGGGGCAGCTTCAGGGGCACCAGGCCCGGTGCTCCCCCTGCGTCTCCCCTGGCCTCTCCCTGCCACGCTCGGGCCCTCGGCCCCACACGGACACCTCGGCACTGAGTGCTGTCTCGGGGTGCTTTGTCCTTTGCAGGCAACTGTGGTGATGTGGAAGATCCTCCAGATGCCCTGTGTCCCACACATGGTGACGGTGCATTTCCCCCGCCTCTTTGTGCATCTGCTCTTCCAAGTGTTCTTCAGCACTTTGGACACACCAGAGGAGGTCGATACCTTCTGGAAGGCATGCCAGGAACAACACGGCCTTGCCACCAGCCCCAACAGGTGCTCCATCCCAGTCCTCCTGTGCCTGCCAGGGGAGGAGGGCAGAAGTCCTCCCCAGGGCAGGAGCCAGTGCTCCCAGTGTGACCTGGGCTTTGCTCTGCACAGGTTTGCAGTGCAGACCCTGAAGTCCCTGCTCTGCTTTCTCCAATGTTTCGATGTGGTGGTGGCAATGGAACACAAGCGTGGCTGGGAGACGCTGTTGTGTGTTGACACCCAGCACTATGCTGTGGGTCTGCTGGCCAGGTGAGACCCCCTTCTCCCCACTGCCTCTGGCATTTGTGCCCTGTGCTCGGCTTGCCCCTCACAGTTCCTGTGGTCGTGGGCCAGAGGGCCAAGAAGACTGGAAAAGACTGGGAGAGGAGAGAGCCTAGAAGGCGGCGCCAGCCAAAAGGCCCAGGTCCTGTCACAGGGTGGTGGGAAAGGACCAGACCTTTGTGAGCCTGTCCTGGGAGAGGTTTGCTCAGGGTCCTGGTCCCTTCTTTGCCCTGCCAGGGAGATGCGCCATGCTCCTCTAGGCTTGGGTTCAAGTATTGCATTCCACTTCCTCTGGCTGCTCAGCACACAGGAGCCACGCTGGGATCTGCCTGCCCTGGCGTTCCTTGTCGAGGTGAGCCTGAAGGCCAGCGCTGCCTGGCTGAGCTGCCTCCCAGCTCTCTGCCCTCTCATGGCCACAGCTGCCTGGGACGGTGCCCGTGCCCTGTGCTGCTGCTGCTGCCTGGGCCCGGCGCTGTGCGCTTCTGGGCTCTCGCTGGCAGGGCCCTGTGTCACTGCCCTGTGCCTTTCAGATCCTGGAGTGCATGGACTCCAGTGAATGCGGAGACACTGTTCTGGAGGTGTCATCAAGGTACCTGCAGAGTGAGTGCAGCAAGAGGCATCACCTGGCGCTCAGGGCCCTTCTTCAGTTCATTGACGATCCCTCGATGGTGAGAAGGGGGCAGCAGCTGAAGCCGTGAGGGCAGCGTGGGGCTGGGCAACGCAGTCGCTTGGGCTGGGCTGAGCTTCGGGTGCTGAGGCAGCCGCTGCCAGCTCTTCTGCCTCTCTGTTCAGCTGCCTGAGTGCACCAGGGTGGCGTTTCACAGACTTGTTCCACACAGAGTGAAAAAATGTGGACCCTGACTGAAAGCCTCGTGGACCTACTGTGGGACAAGGATGCGGAGACAGCTGGGTTGACGCTTGTCATACTCAGCTTTATATTCTTGCAAAAAGACACCCTGATATCAAGCCCCATTTCCCTGCAGCTGGCTGAGGCACTCCTGCCACTCTTTGACCATGTAAGACTCTGGAACCCCAGCCATGGCCACTGGGTGCTGCCTGGAAACTTGGTACCCTGGAGGTTTTCAGGCATGTGCTGAGATGGACCTGGAGCAGGCAATGCCAAGATCTGTTTTCATTCCTTTCATACAGGATAAAAGCCAGGTGCAGCTGCTCTCCATAATGCTCTTCCAAGATATGATGGATTTAGTGGAAGAGAGACAAAAGCCTTTAGAGACACCTGTGCGCCACAGCCTCCTTCCTCTCTTCTTCCACTGCCATGACAAGAACCAGCGTGTGGCAAAGGTGAGGACTCATGGGTTGCTGGTGTGCCCCCCTGGGAGGGGGTTCGGCTGCCTCCTGCTCTGGTGTGTCGAGGGCTGGAGCCTGGCCCAGGCCTTGGCACAGGGATGCAGGTCCTGTGCCCTGGGCTGTGGCACCATCTGTGTATTTCCGCTGCTCTCCAGGCCTCCCGGAAAACACTGCTTAGTGCGGCCAAGTTCCTGAACAGGAGAGATCTCAAAAAGCTGGTGGAGGAAGAGAAACTCTCTAAGTTCGGCCAGTGCCTGGTAAGGACGGCCTGGGAAGCCCAGACTCAGCCGGGAGAAACCCCCTGACCGCAGTGCTCAGTGCTCAGTGCGTGGGGCTGGCAGCTGTGGCCCCGGCCCAGTGCTGCACCCAGGGGCGCCAGCTTGCGCCCCACACGCCGCTCCCTTCCCTGGCCTGCGAGGTCTCTTCTCCGGGCTCCTGTGGCCCCGAGCCGGGGGCCGATGGAGCCCCGGCCCAGCGGGGCTGCAGGGTGGGGCGGCAAAGCGGATCCCCGGGCAGCACCCGGCTCTCTGCCCCCTCCAGAACCCGGCGCCAGCGCCTGCTGGCCGGGCCTCAGGGCTGTGCGGGCAGGGGAGGCTGCGGCTGGGCACAGTGAGAGCCCGGCCGAGGGGCTGAGGCCGCGCCAACCCTTCCCTCCTGCCGCTCTCTCCAGCTGGCGGAAGACAGGAGCCGAGCGGCCGAGCACCTGCGCCGGGCCGTGCCGTACCTGGAGAGCCCACAGGAGCCCCTGCGAGAGGCGGCCATCAGGTTCATGGGTGAGCCACGAGCCCGGCTCCCTCCCCGGCCCGCCGCAGCTCGGCCCCAGCCCCGCCTGCTGCCCCGGCAGCGGCATCCGGGCCCGGCGCCGTGGAGCCCCGCCTGCCCTCGGGGCTGCTGCCGCCCTCTGGCAGCCGTGCCCTTGGGCGGCAGCCTGCGGCAAGGGCCCGGGCTGAGCCCTGCCGGGGCAGGAGGCCGTGTGGCCACAGGGCCGCTGGCAGGGAGCTGTGCCGCTGGGGCCGTGACAGGCTCTGTGTTCCCAGGGATCGCCGGGCGGAGCTTGAGGAGGCAGCGGGAACAGCTCCAGCTGATCTACAAAGGTGAGTGAGGGCAGCGGGCCCTCAGCAGTGCGCTGGCGTGGGGGAGCTGAAAACCCTGGCCTGGCTGCCGAGCGCTCTGCTCCCTGTGCGGACCAGGGGTGGCGTGAGCAGAGCCCACAGAGGTTTCAGGGGCACGTGGGGGATTCGTGTCCAGCAGCTGTGGGCTGATCCCGTTGGTCCCTGCTCCCTCCTGGCCACGGCAAGAGCGGGCTGGGACGGCCCTGGCTCAGGGGCTGTCCTCGGGTGCCCGCAGCTCCGGGATCTGACCGTGGCTCTGTTGCTTTCTCTTGCAGCCCTGGAAAACCTGGCAGACGACAGCAGCCTCGCTGTTGGAAGCCTGGCTATTGAAACTTTGTGTCTTCTCAAGGCACTAGAGAGGGCTCCAACCTCCGCGTTCCAGAGGCTGCGAGATCACCTGCGCAGAGCATGGAAGGCACGGCCTCATCTGTCGGGCCGTGCCAGGCTGTGCTGCTGGAGCTGTGTGGAGAGCTGATCTGGGAGGCTCTGTCTGCTGGGGCCACCTGAGCCAGCGGGGATTTTCTTTTTCTTCAAGATTGTTCTTTTCTTCTTTTTCTTTTTCTTTAGTATATAAATATAGGATGTGTTATAATACACAGATGACCAGGATCTTTCTTTTGGTGCCCAGGGTGCGCAGGGCATAGGTGATGAGGGGGAAAAGGGTGCTTGTGCTTGTGCCAGCAAGCTGCCCAGGTGTGCAGCCTTGCAGGGAAAATGGCCAGAAGCTCCTGGGCCCTTGGTGCTTCTGCCAACAGAGCGGGTGGGCAGGGTCCGGAGCTGCTGGGATCCCTGTCAGACCGGTTCCTGGAGATGGCCACAAGCCCTGTGCCAGCCAGGAACTGAAATCTGTGTCCTCCTGCCCGTGTGTTGCTGGCTGGATTGCTGAGGGCTCTGAGCCGCCTCTCGATCAGGCTCCTCTGCAGCTCCTGTGGGGCTGTGCCGCTGCTGCCGGACAGGTTGGCCGGGCCAGACCCTGAGGTGACGGGGCAGTGGGAGGCTGTGAAGAGAGGAGGGGCTGCGGAGGCCCTGACAGGACAAGGCAGTGGGAAGGCACCGGGGGGATGTGTGAGGGAGCGGGTGGCAGGAGGTTCCATGGGGACAGGAGGCCCCTGAGGGGCCGGGCTGGTGGGTGCGAAGCCCTTAGGACTTGGGTGTCAGAGGCCATCAGCAGCTCCCAGGCAGCCGCCTTGTTCCTGCCACCCAGCTGCTCTGGTGCTTTCCCAAGGCATTTCCCTCAGCAGGCGGTTGGAAGGAGCCCCTGTAATCAGGCCTGGAACCCTGGCCCCGCCTTTCAGAGGTGTGGGCCCAGGAGTTGTGGGGCTGGGCGTGGGCCCTCCCTGTCCTCGAGACTCGGGCCCCCTGGCCCCTCAGCCTTAGGCCTTGAGCTCGACTGCCTGGCTGTCGAGTCTTGTTCCTGTTGCCATGGGGGAGGCCGAGCTCTGTGGCTTTAGGCAGGAGTGAGTGAGAAGAGCAGCAGCTTTGAGGCCCAAGTGGGGCCACAGAAAGGCCCTGTGGGCCAAAGGCATTCCTGGCATTCCCAGGGGCAGGGATCCATGAGAGCACGGTGGGCACCTTCAGGGTGCTGTGGCTGCCTTTGCGCTGGGTGGCCTCCCTGTCTTCAGGCCTGGGTCTTTGCTTTGCTGTCCTTGGCCTTTTGCTCTCGTGCTCCTTTGGCTGCCTGGAGACAGGGGCAGCCCTCTAAGGAGGGTGAAAGCACCTGTATCCAAAACCCGAGGGCAGAAACGGAGCTCTCCCGGCCCTCAGCCCATGCTGTAAGCAGGGCAGAGCCTTTTCCCCAGCCCCGGCGGCTTTCTGCTACTGCTGGCCCCCGGTCTGCATCACCTGCTGTACTGGGGGTGAGTCCCTGAGGGGCTGGCTGCTGCCCCTTGATTTGCTGGTGGGACAGGAGAGTCACTGAGGGAAAGGTGGGTGCCTCAAGTGACACTGAGGGCACATGTGTGTCACTGAGTTGATATTAGGTTCCCAGAGCAGGTTGCAAGTGAAAGGATTGGGAGAGTTTTGTCTTTACAAACAAACTGTGGGTAAAACTAGGTACTGAGAGATGAAAGAAGCAATGGGTAGAACCATCAAATGCATAGGAAAAGAAAATGGAGGGCATACATTAGAAGGGGATCTGTATTCGGCAATTTGAGAAGCCTGTACCTTTCAAATACTTCAGGCAACTGGGAAAGAGAGGGAAACACGGCTGTGAAAGGAGGACAAAAAGGAGGCTGCATCCTCTAAAACTCTGAGACATCTCAGGGGAAGACCTCATGGTCTCTCCCTTTATTCCAAGAAAGTAACAGGACTCCTCTGTCTCCTTCTTGAACATATGCCTCTGGTTTTGGGGGATTAATTTTCCTGACATAAGTGCCTCCAGCTTCCCTGAAGGGAACGCGGATGCCCCGTGTGTCGCTGAGGTGTCATGAAGGTCTCTGAATGGCATGCAGGTGCCCTGCATGCCACTGAGGGCATATGAGGGTCCCTGAGGGGGAAGTGGGTGGCAGGTGCTCTGGATTCCACTGAGGTGACATGGGAATCACTGTGGGGAGGTGGGTGTCTCTCGTGTCCCTCAGGGTAGGTGGCATCGCTGAGGGAACGCGAGCGTCACTTGAGGGGGCGACAGGCGTGCCGCGTGTCGCTGAGCAAACATGCCGCTCGCTGCAGGGCCGCCAGGACCGCTGAGGGGACGTGGGCGCGCCCTGAGGGACACGGGACGGGGAGGGCCGGGCGAGTCCCCGCTGCGCCGCCGCCGCCCGCTCCCCGCCGCAGGGGGGCCTTTCCCGCCCAGGCGCAGGCGGCCCCGCCCCGCCGGTGCCCTCAGCCGCGGGGCGGGAACTCGAACCCGCCGTGTCCGGCCCTCTGGGCGAGGCCCCGGGCCGCCTTCCAGAAGCGGTGTGGGAGGTGCCCCGGGGCCGCCCTGCGCTGATACACGCGGGCGAGGATGTGTTGGGCCGCTGAGGGGACGGGGTTTGCATCAATGAAGCCGAGTTTATTCCATACATGGCTGGCTTAGAGACCTTTCAAACATGAGCTAAAAAGAACTACTTGCTTAAGCAAAACCAACCAGAACAACCATATCAATGTTTCTTAGTAACATTGCTCAACTATGGGCTAGCACGGACTTGCACAGGCCTCTACAGTCTTGCATACCCAGCACACCCTCATCTCTCCCTCCTTCAGGGTCCTGCCTCGACTTGCCAGGGCTTGTGGCCCTCTAGCACATCTACTTCTGCAATGAGTTCAGCAGTACTTGGAGTCCCGCTTGCTAGCTGTATTGCCACAAGGATGGAGCAGTATTGTCACAGGACTAGGGAGTGTTTCACTTGGAGTAACTTAAGAGAACTTGGGACTACAGGAATGCTGGAATTGCCTGGAGTCACCTGTAGGGCACAGTATCCATAGTTGGGGGTTAAGTTGAGGTAATCACTGGACTGTGAGACAAATGAAATCTGACGTAATCTTTGGAATACCTGTGGTGGACATTTTGGTGGATAAATTGGAGGTGATCTCTAACGGACAAAAACACTTTTGAGGAAAAGTTTGAGGTAATTTCTAGAGGGCACATCAACATAATTCTGTGACAGGGTCTTATGTAAATTTTAGGAGAAAGAAAGAAAGATCATTTTGGGAGTAAAATCTCAGGTTATCTGATTTGCCACTACCTTGTCCTGTCCACCAGCAGGTGGGCCTTGCCCTCCCTGTCCCCAGGCAGTCCAGCCTGGGCACCTCGGGGGTGTCCCCATCCCTCCTGCTGAGGCCCGGCCTCGAGGGCTTCTGCCACAGGCCTGGGAGACGATTTGGGGAAGTACCAGAGCAGCCTGGTGTCAGGGCAGCTGCCTGGGGGCTGCTGATGGCCTCTGACACCCAAGACCTAAGGGCTTCCCCCCAGCCCAGCCCCTCAGGGGCCTCCTGTCCCCATGGAGCCTCCTGCCACCCACTCCCTCACACATCCCCCCGGTGACTTCGCACTGCCTTGTCCTGTCAGGGCCTCCGCAGCCCCTCCTCCCTTCACAGCCTCCCACTGCCCCGTCCCCTCAGAGTCTGGCCCAGCTCGGCCAACACGGGCAGGAGGACACAGATTGCAGTTCCTGGCTGGCACAGGGCTTGTGGCCATCTCCAGGCACCGGCCTCGCAGGGATCCCAGCAGCTCCAGCCCCTGCCCACCCGCTCTGTCGGCAGAAGCACCAATGGCCCAGGGGCTTCTGGCCATTTTCCCTGCAAGGCTGCACACCTGGGCAGCTTGCTGGCACAAGCACAAGCACCTTTTTCCCCCTTGTCACCTATGCCCTGCGCACCCTGGGCACCAAAAGAAAGATCCTTGCCATCTGTATATTATAACATATTTAGTATATTTATACATAGTATTAATTACTATATTTATATACTATATATAAAACATCAGCGTATTTATATACTAAAGAAAAATGAAAATAGGAAAATAATCGTCTTGGGGAAAAAGAAAATCCCTGCTGGCTCAGGTGGCCCCAGCAGACAGAGTGTCCCAGATCAACTCTCCGCAGAGCTGCAGCAGCGCAGCCAGCTGAAGCCTGACAGATGAGGCCGTGTCCTCCATGCCCTGTGGAGCTGATCTTGCAGGTTCTCGAAGATGGAATATCGAGATCTGCCTACTTCCTGGAGGAAGTAGAATGTTTCAATTGCCAGGCAACTGATGGCAGGGCTGCTGTCATCTGCCATGTCTTCAAGGGCTGCAAGAGAAAGCAACAGAGCCACGGTCAGATCCCGGAGCTGCGGGCACCCGAGGACAGCCCCTGAGCCAGGGCCATCCCAGCCCGCTCTTGCCGTGGCCAGGAGGGAGCAGGGACCAACGGGATCAGCCCACAGCTGCTGGACACGAATCCCCCACGTGCCCCTGAAACCTCTGTGGGCTCTGCTCACGCCACCCCTGGTCCGCACAGGGAGCAGAGCGCTCGGCAGCCAGGCCAGGGCTTGGGGCTCCCCCGACCA